>CM026292.1:7414011-7736787 GCA_014851415.1 Cnaphalocrocis medinalis
ATAATTGGCGATTCAATGTCATATATATGTCACGAGCAAGATCATCTGCGACGATAGCTCGCGTGGGACCGCCGAAGCCTTGCAGCACGGAGCCGTGACAGAATCAATGCATGCTGCATACTGAATGCCTGCATGCATGCCCCGTTGCATGCATGCTTCACTGAGCCACATTACTAGTCAAATTAATGATTGAAAATCATAATAGAAATACATTTTTAAGTAATGGTGTATAAACTTATTTGTCTTTTAACAACATAGAAATGTGGCGAAACGTTTTCGCTATAATGAAATTGTACTAAAAAAATTCGAATTTAAGATAGGTAACCATAAGAAAAGTATGCTAAGGATGATCTAAATGTAAACTTTCTGCGTATAAAAGTTCAATCGTTCATAATTATGGATATTGAACTACCTTAGGCATACCTAAAGATGATTCAGCCTTACAAAATTATGCGTTTTGAGTATGCTTAATGATACGAGCCAAAATATTTTCGGCGAAATAAAGTTTCTGCCATTCGATGTTATGCAATTCAATATTATGATATAAAAAATCCGAAAAAAGTAGACCCTTCTTATATCCAATAATACACTATAGTTTTTCTGAATAAGCAAATTTACAGTCATAGCTGAAGGTTAATGAAACAATATAGGTATTCAACATCATTTACAGATTTCAAAGCAAATTCTTACAATGTTGTAAATAAAAATCGAATCGTTATCTCTAAAGTAGATGTCAAGTATTTCAATGTGCCAAATGTGAACAGGAAATACAAGATACGTAAATTACACAGAAGGTCCACGAGTTATAGTTTTAAGAATTTGTTTTCAGTTTATCTTATATAAGTGCTCCAAATTAAATATATTCTATTCTGAAGACTGGCTGTGGCTCACTGCATAGGTGTTTCCAGACAATGCAGCATCTCGGCTACTGTTAGTAAGATTCAAATACGCATCAAAATCAGTCAGCCAAACGCGAGGTAATCCCGGACAATCATAGATACGGTACCGGTCAAACTAAGAACCTTTACTATCCCTACCGCCTTATTGTAATCTCTAATATATTTTTTAAAGTTGGTTAACAATAATATCTGTTTCATTAACAAACATTTGTCTTGGTGCGGGACTCGAACCCGCGACCCTTGCCTCTCACCCGCCCGTCAAACCACTGCGCCAAACGGGTCGTCTAGTAAATAACTTAGGTACGTAGTAAATTAATTATTATGTCCATTATTTATGTAGTAAATTATATCTGGCTGAAATTCCAATCAGTTATCGGTGATGTGAGCGCTTTATCGACACTCGTGCGCATTAGTGAGTTTGCAAATTATACGATACGATAAGCTGAGCTTAGCTTACTAAAAGTACGAAGCGGTCGTCGATTCATATTTGATTTTATTCTGGCTAAGGGCCCAGAATAAAATCAAATATGAATTCGTGATTAAAAAAGGTACCAAACGTTTTTACAATATCGAATGTTATAATAGAATCGTAATATTTTATTGATGACTAGCTTTTGCCCGCGACTTCGTTCGCGTGGACTTCAGGTTCGTCCCTCGTCCCTCGTTCGAACCTCAAAAATTTTAGCCTATGTGTTATTGTGATGTAAGTATAAGCTACGAGTATATTGTGGTAAAGTTTCATTCAAATTCCATTCAGTAGTTTTTACGTGAAAGAGTAACAAACATCCATACATCCATACTTACAAACTTTCGCCTTTATAATAGTAGTAGGACTAAAAGTAGATACTAACCTATCAAGCTAGTCTATTTAGTCATTCAGTTTCCTGGTTTTAGCATTTTATCTCTAGATATCAGATTTGATAAGTGATGCGGATACATTAATGTAAGTATTTACGTCCATAAAAACTTTGCTGATTTCTGTATTATTTATATTTTTATTATTAACTTTAAGTATCATGTAATTGTATGTGTCTCAATAAATAAATAAACCATAAATCAACCGTAAATGATATTTATCCAAATTCGCTAGGTCTTATTCATAAAAATCGGATGGAAACTTTTATCCAGATGAAGTTAGAGTTTTAGTCTAAGATCCCGCTATACAACGACCTTCACCGAGATGCTATTTGATGAGACGTATTTTTTATGTTATTAAATATGCCAATAAATATATCCTATATGGGGTTGCCTACACAAATTTCAGTCCAGAGTATTTTTAATTAATAATTAAAAAAAAAATTTTTTTTTAAACATTGCACCGGTGTGATTATTTATAAATTTGATACCAATCGAAAGTTTTGAAGCCCATAGAATATGCAAACGTTAGGTTGCCTATTTTTATCCGGTCACAACCACGGGTTGCCAGGTGTAAACAGGTAAATCCATACTAGCATTTTGCAACGTTCTGATTATTGAATCAATTTTAGAAAAAATGAAAGATTATTTCATAAGGAACACGGTGGTATAGGGTTGCCCTGCCGAAAAATCAGCCCCGAATTACGGTTGTCGAATTTTAAATAATAAAATATCGCTGCGAGTGAGAATGTGTGTGAGAGAGAGGTCCCAGACCAACCCATCCCCATGCGGTAGTAAAAGGACGCAGCGTAGCAGTGTCTTTAAAGTCCTCGCCCATTTAAAGAAGGAGAGTGCGCATGCTATTTGTGCTTGGAAATGAAAAGGATAGCGATAGACTCGTATATGCTATACATTATTTTGGAGTATTAATTATTAATATAGAGAAATAGTTATTTAAATTTTTTTATTTTTTAATCCATTAATTATTTATCTATGTTTATTGTTATGTGACACTAAAGTGAAACTCATTATAGCCTATAACCAGCGGACGATCAAGACGCTTATAATGATATGTCATTTGTCGAATTCTGATAAGTAGTTAAGAAGTTACGTGGAACACACGATGAAACATACATACATACATACATTAATGCCAGTTTTCAAAAGTTTCACTCATCAAAATCAATTATTCCGTCATCCGAATACTAAAAACACTTTTTGGCCATTTTTTTTTCCAACAATAAATAGCAGCACGTTTGTTTCCACTTGGTATCTATAGCGACAAACTACTCCAAAATAATGTATAAGCATATACGAGTCTATCGCTATCCTTTTCATTTCCAAGCACAAATAGCATGCGCACTCTCCTTCTTTAAATGGGCGGCTTTAAACAGCTGCTACCGCTGCGTCCTTTTCTACCGCATGGGATGGTTGGTCTGGGACCTCTCTCTCACACACATTCACTTGCAGCGATATTTTAATTATTTAAAATTCGACAACCGTAATTCGGGACTGATTTTTTCGCAGGCAAACCCTATACCACCGTGTTCCTTATGAAATAATCTTGTCATTTTATCTAAAATTGATTCAATAATCAGAACGTTGCAAATGCTTGTATGGATTTACCTGTTAACACCTGGCAACCCGTGGTTGTGAACCGGATAAAAATAGGCAACCTAACGTTTTGCATATTCTATGGGCTTCAAACTTTCGATTGGTATCAAATTTATTAAATAATCACACCCGGTGCAATGTTAAAAAAAAAATTTTTTTTAATTAATTAAAAATACTCTGGACTGAAATTTGTTAGGCAACCCATATAGGATATATTTATTGGCATATTTAATAACATAAAAAATACGTCTCATCAAATAAGCATCTCGGTGAAGGTCGTTGTATAGCGGGATCTATACTATTTGTAAAGAGTTTGCTAAAATATGTTTTCAATACCTAAGGATTTTTGACAAACGGATTTTAAACCTATACGTGCCTATACTTATAATGCCATTATAATGAGGTATTTTTTTTATAAACATAAGACGGTAGATGATAATTTACTAAGTATCTTAAACTCTCAAATATTAATTGCGTCTAAAAAGTAACAATTTGCTATTCTGGATGTACGTTTAGCCACACATCAAAGTATACAAAACTGTAAATTTTTTTCAATCGACTCTCATCTTACTGTCAAATAAATTAGGTTGAATATCAATTGAGACAATTTGGCAGTTTGTGGTAACCTGATGTGTGGCTGTCTGTACATAACATCCAAAATAGCAAATTAAGTGTTTCAACAAATTCAATCCAATTCAATCGTTTATTATATCATGCCTCATGCGTTTTACATTGTAGAGGTAGATATTTAAAATTAATAAGTTTCACCATACTAAAGAGGCTGGCTGAGAGTGGTCGAAAATCGGGAGCAGTGGCGTGCATTAGGGGAAACTTATATATCCAGTGGACGAGTGTGGGTTGCTGATAATGATAATAGAAATAGAAATATTCTTTATTAAATTTAAGTCCTTGAGGTAGAACATTTTGAATGTCAAATATTATGTAAGCTACCGCTGATTCGGAAAGTCGATTTCTACCGAGAAGAATCAGCAAGAAACTCAGTAAGTCACTCTTTTCAAATTATGATCATTACATTACAATTTTCATTGTGATAATAAAAATTATTATTAAGATAACAGTAACAGTATGATGTGTACAATGCTTATATCGTTTAGATAATGAAGATACTTACAAGTAATACTTGTGTCACCCTCCGATACAAACACTAACAAAAGAAAAAATATCCAACTGAACCTAAATAGTTATCGCGATCACAACTGTTACAGAACGCGGTGACCTCTCAGCAACGAACGCCCAAGCTTATGAATGAACTGCTAAAATATTGACCAGCTATGGAGACTATTTTGCAGAAAGATATCTAGTAAACATAAGATATTGTATTTAAAAAGTATTTTATCCGAGCACGTAGAGATAGGATTTGATAAAGATACGTGCAACAACGGTGTGTTTCAAGAATGCGGCGATGAAAAGAACTTTGATGCAATATGTAGACTTTTTTCAGTACATAACTCAATCGACCAATCTTTGTGCGAGAATAAATCTATAGTAGTTATAGTCGCCTTACGGTTATTTGTGAGCTAGAGCCCATGAACATCTGCGAGACAGGAGAGGTCGCTGATGCGTCACATCTAAATGTATTGATTGATGATTATGGAATCTTCGGTGGATACCCCCTCTTGAACTTAACAGATTTTTAAAACATTGGGAACTAACTTTCGCCCGCGGCTTCGCTCGCACCCTCCACTCCCCTAAAATGGAAGTTAAAGAGGGGCAAAAAGGACCCTATGTTACTCTCCATCCCTTCAACTATCTCCAATTAAAAAATCACGCCAATTTGTCGCTCCGTTTTGCCGTGAAAGAAGGACAAACATACAGACAAACAGAGACAGACAGACACATTTTCCCAGTTATTAGTGTGGATAGGTACAGCGCATTGAGGGTTAAGATATTTTAATGAGGCATCCGGGAAAAAGAAATAACTTTTTCGCATCATAATTAGTTTAGCTGTTGGTGAGTTTTTAGCATCTCTTTTATGTTAATGTTCCAGTTTAACATTTGGTGGTTGATTTATTCATATCATGACAAAGTTTTCTTCCTCCGCAATTTATTTTCGGCTTTCATTATTAGCTATTCGAAGTTATACTTACAGTCAGTACCCACTTTGACAGATGTTGTCAGTAGCGCAGTGGTTTGGGGCTCCCGGGTTAATCCCCGGGTCAGGTCAAAAGGAAACCGAAACCGGTTTAATATATTTGTGGGCTCAAGTGTTATACAAATCAAAGATGCCTTATTATGAAAGATTCATAATAACAATTCGCCACAAACATTTTAGGAAAACTAGGCAATCCAGGAATCGAGATTTTTGAATTAATAGTAAAAGTGAGGTTAAGAAGGTACTTACCTATAATAGGTACTTATACATGACACATAGCCCAAAATTATATCCAATTGTATAATTTATCTCCGTGATAAAAAGCCATCCATAACTTTGAAATTAATAACATTATATCGCTGAAAAACATGAAATTCATCTTTTCTTGACAAACGTTTTATTGACACTTGTCAAATCAATTTTTCTTTATAAAAAAGAAAAATACATCACCTCATACTTCAACTCCGAAGAGTTCTAATTAGTCCGAGTACTTCATAGATTAGGTACAATATCGATTATCAATTTCTTACACGATTTTCATACATTTTAACGATTATTGTGTTGTCATATCAATTCGCTTTATATCGATAGTTAGTTTAATACGATGTTTTTAAGTTTTCTAATATTCTGGATTGGTACAATGGCTCTAGTATTTGTGAGTTTCTTTACAAAAATATAACCGATTTTGAGGTGCTTTTCATCTTGATAACTTTGGGCCCAGCGATCCCTTCCTCCTTTGTGACCGAGTTTTTCTGTTAAGATGTTCTCAATGTCAGCCCTAAGACCGGCGAGAAGCAGCGCCTGGCCTGTGGTTCGTTGAGTGAGGTCCAGGAGGCCGATTGAGGGGAAAAAAGAGTTAGGTAGGCATCGTACTGGCGTGACTCTACTACAGGTGTGCGGCGACAATCGCTTAATATCAGATGATCCGTCTGCACTTCTGCCGCCTATTAACATAAAAATCACTCGAATATCCGATCACTAGCAATAAGGTATCAAAAGGAACACGTGTTATAAGTTTGATTACATATAAATTCCTAAGTTCGATTTCTGCATAGACATATAATAAGTAAGATTAAATGATTATAATCTTTTTAATAAGTCTGCATCTTATCATTTGCGCGATGCTAATGAGGTATATCATTCCAAGATAACAATATTGTTAGCGAAATCGTTACTTAAAATAATTTATCATTCTTCCGCGATTACAATTAATAGATATCGCTCTAAATAGTAGGTGATGTTATTATTACGATAGTATTGATGACTGGAAAGAAATACTAGGTATCAGATTGCAGCAAGAAATCATGGAATAGTAATATACGTAATATGACACGTTATCTAAGACATCATACAGTTTGACAGTTCTTATTGGCAATAATATCTTTTAGATTTTCGCGTTGCATTATAACAATAAAATATTAAAACGGGAATTAACGCCATGTTTATTGTTAAGTACCTACGTACAGCCACACATCAAAGTAATATATACAAAACTGTCTTTTTTTTTCAATCGACTCGCATCTTACTGTCAAACGCATTAGGTTGAATATCAATTGAGGAAATTTGACTTAATGTGTGGCTGGCTGTACATTGTGTTGTAATTACTGCTCGACGTTTCGGCTAATAGACGTCGTAATAAACGTCGCGTTAATTCCTGTTTTAATATTTTAATAGTAATAATATACGATGATTTATGGTTAAAATAATGTTTTCGGGGATTTTATCAAGGGAAGCAGAAGGCAACGTATCGGCAGATGCGAGTCATATGTTCTATAGTCCGCGGCATCTAACTATAGTGATGACCGTTACAATGACAGTTTGTGCACTTGTAAAAAAGAAGACTTTCTACTAAAATTGGTTTCTGGGCAGTCAATTCTTTCATCGCTATTCTTTTGCCTACAAACTTGGTGTTTTGTTGTGCAGTGAAGCGCCGCAAAGTTATTTTAATTTATGAATCATTTTTAATAGCATCGTTTTCTACAATGCTTTGTGTGTCAAGTCAGTTGTCCTGTTAGACAACTAATTTGGAACTTTGGGCCTTGTTCGTCCAGCAGGCATAGACTGGATTGATTTATTGGAAAATATATTTCAAATACGAGTATAAACATAGCAAACGTGGCATGATTGGTGTAATGATTTAGCTCTTAGTTACCTATGTTATATCTAGATCATTATATTTATAAGATAACTAATTACTTTATCTAAAGGGTGCCGTCCTGAATCAATTTAATTATACTCATATTTGCTTTGCAGACTTTTCGTAGGTATTTGTATTTTTAGGGTTCTGGACCGAAGGAGTAAAGTAGGTTATGTTCGTTATATTTGTGTTTAGCTTGAGTAAAGTTTGCATCATAAAGCACTAGCTGTTACCTGCGACTTCTTTCGCGTGGAATAGTATCATTAGGTAAAATTTTAATTATTTTAAAATTTACCCCCTTTTAACCCCTTACACCCTCCTTTTTGCAATAAAAAGTAGCCTTTGTTCTTACTCAGGGTCTAGACTGATCTGTATACCAAATTACATTCAAATCCGTTCTGTAGTTTTGTCGTGAAAGAGTAACAAACAGACAGACAGACAGAGTTACCTTCGCATATAGTATTAGTTAGGTAGGATAAATATTACTTCCTTACTTCTTCCCGTATGGGGTGGGGCACACACTTACACTATCTTTAAGTCAGTGTGTGTTTGGTGGGTGGGTGTACGTGTGTTTGTGAGGGAGGTGTTATTATATTTTTTACAAGTGGCTGTATAATTTAACCAAAGTGCGCTATACTTACGTTCTTGACCGTGGTCCGTCCGAGCAGGCGCGTGCGGCAGCTCCCACTGCACTATAGACACTATCGCTATCCGCCGATAGAGACAGATAACATCCCTATCGCCTCGTCACCGAACGCCGATAGCGTCTCAGATACGCTGACGAGGCGTGTGACCGAGTGCTGGGCTTCCAACAGGTTTACATGCTTCGAGTGTATGTTGGTGAGTCAGATAGAATCTCTTCCGTCTAACCATTAACCAGGCTATGTACCATATGAGACCACCAGATTCTAAACTTTATGCAGTTATGATAAGATTGAAAACCAACGAAAAAAAATATGTCTAGTTGCCTGGTTAAGGGCTAATAAGTAACTCATGTTTCATCATACAAATACTTACCTATCGGTTGACATTTACATTCCTTTACCATCTACTCTCTACCACTCTGAATGTTTGTTGTTTTTTCTTTTATTGTCTGTCTAAATGTGATAATTTAATTTAATTGACTGTAATCTGTTGAAATAAAATCAGTTGATCAATGTTGATCGATTTCTTCGATCGATGAGTCTAACACATTAGATGCTAAGAAATGAAAGCCATAATTGTTAATGTTTTTCTTTATTAAATAAATTTTGTTATACATTTAAGTATTTTACGTGGTGTTGAAAACAATGAAAAAACCTACCCATGAATATATTCTATATAAAAGCATACAATTGAAATTATTTAAGAATCCTGTTCTGACTATTAGACGTTGCAGGCTTGTCCTTTCTGAAAAGGGAGAAAAAAAACTCATTAGTAACTTAAAATCATAACAAAGATTTATACTTAAATCAATTCATACAACGATTTGGCTGCAGCAATATTTCCTGACAGCTACGACTGAAAGAGACTTTCAAGAGAAGAGCGTATTACTTTCTAAAAGGCCGGCAACGCATCAGCGACCTCTCTGATCTCACAGATGTTCATGGGCGACGGGATCGGTCCCGGGTGAGGGCAACAATTTGTACCTGAGTTTATCTGTTTATAAATTCTGTGTCAAACCGAAGTCTGGAAGTTGGCGGTCTAGCACTCCTGTGCCTTGAACAAAAAAAATTGAGGACAACACACATGCATTGTCTGGTCCAAACTAAGGTTTTCCCTTGTACTATGGAAACCAGAAACAACGAAGGAACTACAAACACCCAGACCCAACACAAATATCTGTTTCATCAACAAGCATTTCTGTTGGTGCGGGAATTTAACCCGCGACCCTTGCGTCTCTACCGGCGTTCAAACCATTGCGCCAAATGGGTCGTCACACACACGTTAACAGCACGTTAAGATTTTGGTCCTGCGCCTAATATCTTCGGTCGCATGCGCTGTTTCGCTGCGTGAGTGAGGGTACCGGAGGCCCAATCCAGGAGAAGGGGGGTTAAAAGGTAAGCAGCGCACTTATTTTTTTTTGTTTTTTTTTATGTGATAGGTAGCAGACGAGCAGGCGGTTCACCTGGTGGTAAGCAATTGCCGCCGCCCATGAACACATGCAACAAGTGCGCTGCTAACCTTTTATCCCCTTCCCCCCCGATGGGCTTCCGGTACCCACACTTGTGACACCAGTGGTGTTGCAGGTGTCTATCGGCGGCGGTAATCGCTTACCATCAGGTGATCCGTCGGCTCGTCTGGAACCTATATCATAAAAAAGTATCTTTGACTGACCTCGATGATCTTGCCGACGCGGAAGCGGTCGATGAAGATGTCGAGAACTTCTGGGGGCATCCCCGCGGCCCTCATGATGGCGGTGGCGTCGCGCCCGGCGTGCTGCTTGATGGGGCGCTGACCGCCAGGGTGCTGGGACAAAGATCGACTAAGTTAAAAAAATATATATATTGAGGACAATCAAGATGACCCCGGATCGACCAAGATGGAGGCTCTTATTATCGGAGGCCAAGACTCACTATGGGTCGGTGCGCCAACCTAGTTAGTTTTAAGTTAAGATGACCCCACTCCAGCCTGATGGTTTAAGCGGCCGTGAGATCCAAATATGAATTGACAGGCACAAAAGAACAGACAAAGTGTCCATGGAGTCTGTCACTCTCACCCTGAAGGCCTGCTGAAATACAAATATAGTAGATTCAAGAATGCACTTACAAATCGTGAAGTTTGAAGTTGACATGAAATTAATGATAGGTATGCAGGGTGTGTCAGTAAACATTTGCTGATGACTCAATGATTGAGGACTATGTATACGTAAACGTACTACGTATAAATAAACGTACTCATTAATGTATCAATCTTATTTTTAGTCAACATTAGAAAAAATCCGAAATATCCGAAATGAAAAAATCTAAAAAATTGTCACGAGTTAATAAAAAGGGACGTAATCTAGATAGACCAAAGGAATCGCAAGTTCAAATAATGTTAAACTTTAGGCATCCACAAAGGCGATTTAGCAAACAATTCTAAGTCTTGCGACTTAGACTTTAAATTTAAGAGCTTCTATTATCCTTAAGCCTTCAAACTTGCAGATTTTGGACGACAATGGGACGTCGACCAATGGATTAGCGCAGTACTGGCACAGTATAGCCGATGGATAGCAAGAAAGAGGACAACTCGTTGTGCCGCATCTAAATAATCAATCTGTGGTGCCGCTTCGGTGGCCTTGTGAACTGACGTTTTGTTTGCTACACCAACGGACATTTTATTCGCAAGCACGGGCTTCAGGTGAAAGCTGAAATCTTGCCACAATTTTGAAGCATAACTTTTTTATCGTTAAGTTTACATACGTTGGATCCAGAATACATATGACCGAGATACTTGATTTATTGAATGCCAAAAAAAAAATTGTTAGGTACTTACGTATTTGGCGAATAAGGTAACATCATACACGTTGTTATTGAAGCCTATGTAGAGGTCGCGGCCTCTTTCACCGTCAAACTTCAGCAGCTCTTCCGGGGTGAAGCATCTTTGGGGCTGTAAGAATAAATTAAAAAATGTTAACTTCACTCCTTTTGAGTACTTAAATCTTTAGTTGTGTCATGGCTGAGCCTCACACAATATGGTTATTCGCAATAAATTAAAAGTTAACTACTATAAAAACCACCTAACTAATTTAAAACCTTTGAATTGCATGTCGATCTACTATCTTCCACGGAACCATGATGTATATAGTGGTCACATTTTCGGTGAACCAGAGCGCTACGCGATAATCCCTTGCGCTCACTGTGTAAATGGAGCTAACGCCTGCGCTCACGCAAATCACTGTGCGATCCACCAGCTAACTGTAAAGGTCTCGCCACGGGGATCGGCAGTGCAAATGGCAAAGTGGGGAGGTGACCATTCACGCGGTACCATCTGCAGATTACGGGCCGTCACGATCGCCTTCACAACTAATCAAGATTCAATTCCGTGACTGCACTGTTTGGTGCGACTGCCGCTCGACTCTGGCTCGCCCGTACTGATTCATGCTTTTGTTCCCGCCCGCCGCGCCGCAAGTCGCCCGCGCGGTTCGATCTGTACGTTTCGCTGGTCGCCGTTGCGCGTGGCTTGTTAAGTGCATTGCTATGCGTTTTTATTTCAGGCGCTAGACGCTTCGGCCTCCACACCGCGTAAATATTTATGTCACCGGAAAATAACAAGACTCGTAAGTTGATCAATTTTCTGGTAGTGATCAACTCTCGAAAAATAATAAACGGCAGTGAAGTACATCATTTAACGCATTGAATTAAGGTAATTGGTCAACTTACGGTACCTAGCCGTAATTAATTAATAACTATATTGCTACAAGTAAATAATCCACAAATGGGCCAATCGTGCCCAGTGTACTATTTGACGGTACACCATTATCCGTCACTTAATACACTTTTCTCTGATTGGTCGACAGCATTAGCAGATATAAAATCACGTGAGTCTATTAACCAATCAACGTAACTTGCCTTTGTCGGATGATTTAACGGCAAGACGCCGTAAATTAATCAACTTACTAAAATTAAATGCGTTAAATAGTGCATTCAACTGCCGTTATTATTTCGAGAGTTGATCAACTACCTAGAAAATTGATCAACTTACGAGTCTTGTTATTTTCCGGTGACATTTACAAGGGCGAGTGTACCGTGGCCAGGCTGTTACGCTGCTCCGCTAGCTGACTCTATTATTCAAGTTACACGTCTTTGGTACTCACTCCCTTAGACTTGTCCGGGAACATGCCGACGAGGTTGGCGAGGGCATCAGTGCCCCATTTCATGCCGGCCTCGACGGCACCGGAGGCCGCATCCTGACGGGTTTAATCAGGTTGCCAATGAGCTGCGACCTCGCTGTAACAAATAAAATCATCAATTAATTCTCCAACATATCATACAATATATGATACGATGAGGAAACAACCATCAAAAAGGCATATACCTATACACATTACACATAATACTAGTGGTACATTATTTCTTCATTCAAGACATTATTTCTTCCTATCTGTGCCATAGATGACGCTGAGAGTCGATTACATCGGGCTAGTGATTTGTTTTTAGGTTCCTTTATAAGCCATAAGCCGTGTCGTTGTTTAAAGATACATAAATAATAATAAAACTACATGTATATATTTCATTAATTGGCCGTGGTCACCAACTGACTCTAGAAAATTAAACTTGTTGAATGCTTAACGTACAGATGGCTCAGAGAAGTTACCCCCTCGTAGTACAAAAATAGCGTTTGTGTCTCCGAAACGAGAACTGTCCAAAATCAAAAGTAACTCATATGGCGCCGTGTATATTTGTTTAATATCGTCCCTTTTAGAACCGATTATATCAATTACTAGCGGCCGCCCGCGACTTCGTACGCGTGGAGTTAATTATTGACACTTACCGTCATATTTTGGACAATCCACACAATATATTTTTATAATTTGTAGCCTATGTGTTATTCTGATGTATAAGCTATATTGTGGTAAAGTTTCATTCAAATCCATTCAGTAGTTTTTACGTGAAAGAGTAACAAACATCCATACATCCATACTTACAAACTTTCGCCTTTATAATAGTAGTAGGATTTGAGCGCCGCTGCGGTTAGGGTTAACCTAACCGCAGCGGCGCTCGGTTCACCTGCTGCAAATGTGGACAAAGGTTCTCTCCCGCATAGGACTTTATAGCCACGAGCGCAACTGTAAGTGCCATTATTACGTGCCGCGTGATGCTGCTTAAAACATCGGCCATGATGATATCAAACTTGCAATCGTAAAAAAATGCATGCAAATTTGCCCGAAAGATGAAATGATATTATTATTTATTTAGTATCTTTGGCAGAGGCGTCCTTCATAGAAATCGATCATCGCTGCTATGATGGGATTAGGCTAATCACCACGCTTGCCTCATGCGGATCGGTGATCACAAACCCACTTGGCTTTGTGATCACATAACATTATGTTCGAAAAATTCGCCTTCAAGCCTTCAAGAAACGAGCGTACTCCTTCTTAAAAGGCCCGGCAACGCATCAGCGACCTCTCTGATCTCGCAGATGTCATGGGCGGCGGTGATTACTTACCAGCAGGTGACCCGCTTGCTCGTTTGCTGCCTCTAGTATAAAAAAAAATAGGTACTTTTGCTCGACCCGCTTTGCTTTTTTCTTTGCTCTGCAGTGGGACAGTATATAGGCTGATACTATAGATACAGTGGAATAACTGAAGGGGGCCACGTTTCGCTCATGCACGCACGCTATGTCATAAAAAAGTATCTTTGACTGACCTCGATGATCTTGCCGACGCGGAAGCGGTCGATGAAGATGTCGAGAACTTCTGGGGGCATCCCCGCGGCCCTCATGATGGCGGTGGCGTCGCGCCCGGCGTGCTGCTTGATGGGGCGCTGACCGCCGGGGTGCTGGGACAAAGATCGACAAAGTTAAAAAAATATATATATTGAGGACAATCAAGATGACCCCGGATCGACCAAGATGGAGGCTTTTATTATCGGAGGCCAAGACTCACTATGGGTAGGTGCGCCAACCTAGTTAGTTTTAAGTTAAGATGACCCCACTCCGCCTGATGGTTTAAGCGGCCGTGAGATCTAAATATGAGATTGACAGGCACAAAAGAACAGAGAAAGTGTCCATGGAGTCTGTCACTCTCACCCTGAAGGCCTGCTGAAATACAAATAGTATATTCAAGAATGCACTTACTAATCGTGAAGTTTGAAGTTGACATGAAATTAATGATAGGTATGCGGGTGTGTCAGTAAACATTTGCTGATGACTGGCCGGTCGTGGGTTCGATCCCCATCCTGGACAAACATTTGTGTGATTAACACTTAGGTATATTTGTTCAGTGTCTGGGTGTTAAATATGTATTAGAGGATTATATCCTTGATCCTCTGTCTGATATCTGGAACACAAGTGCTTGAGCTACTTACTCGTAATACGGATTCAGGTCAATGTAGGGTAAACTGGTTAAATACGCCCCACTTTTATGTTTTGGTATTTAAAACACATTTATAATCATATTATATTTATTTATTAGGAACCATCTGTTACATAAACTAATTAGCTTCATATTATTTGGTTAATCAACTAGTAGTTATAATTATATTTTGACTTACACGTCTTTTTAAAAACTATAGAAAAGGGCGTTTTCCCCCAGGGTACAGGGTAAAATGCCCCATGTTAAAAAAAAAAAAACAATAAATTCAGCAATAATCAAAGAAAATGAAATTTATCTTCAAGAAATATTTACTTATTTTGCTGTCGTACAATTTTAGCGTCCACACTTATAACATAGATTGTTGTACATTGTACAATCTTCGTGCAACCATTTCAAACATCTTGTGCATTGTATCCAGTCTATTTGTCTCTTCGTTCTAGATTGATTAATTCCCAATTCCTTACTGGTAACTTTTAACATCGCCTCATCCAAAGCTTCAGCCGTCCAGATGCTCTGGATGTCTTTCTTTTATAGGGTTTGCACATAATTAATCTATAAAAAATAATATAAAGGTCATTAACAATAGAGGCATATTTCACTTGTAAAATCGGGGCGTATTTCAAAAAATAAAGGCAAATACGCCCCAGTCTTATCCAACGATAACCAGTTTAAACTTGCAGAAAATTCCAGTAAAATTATGAAGGTTATGTTCCCACTAAATCTATAAATTATCATCACAAATTCAAAAATAATACGTTAATATGGTACAAATACATAAAAATACTCACCCACGCAAGTCGCGTCACAATCTTAACAGTTTTTTAAACAATTCAATTTTTTTTCTCACACGAACAAACGAAGTGCAGTTGCTCGCTCAACTAATGCGAGTAGTACTGCCATCTATCGATTGGCGGTGTAACTACTAAATTACTTAGTTCGGTATACTTTGTACAGCATGTGGGGCATATTTGCTGATGGGGCGTATTTCACCATTTTACCCTATAAGATGTTGTGTGAATTTATTTATTTATTATTTACATCTCGCGTTCTACCAACCATTCTGAATAGGTATCATTTTTATTATTATTATTATTTATATACTAAAGGAAGGCAAACGAGCAAGCGGGTCACCTGATGGTAAGTATTTAATGACTTTTGGAAATTTGGAGTCCCGAGTTCGATACCCGCAAGTGTTGCAAATAGATAATATGTCTTGTGCTGAGTTTGGGTATTGGAGAAGTACTAAATAACTTTATTGGACAAATTGTTTTCTGATTGGAACAGAAGGACAGAAGGGAACAGAAGGGAAAACCTAAATTTGTAAAAAATCAATCAATCAATTCAGGACTATGTACGTAAAGGTACTACGTATAAATAAACGTACTTATTAATGTATCAATCTTATTTTTAGTCAACATTATAAAAAATCCGAAATAGATTACCTACTGTAAAGTAAATAAAAAAGTCTCAAAAATTGACACGAGTTAATTAAATGGGACGTAATCTAGATCCGAGCGATGGAATCGCAAGTTCAAATAATGTTAAACTTTAGGCATCCACAAAGGCGATTTAGCAAACAATTCTAAGTCTTGCGACTTAGACTTTAAATTTAAGAACTTCTATTATCCTTAAGCCTTCAAACTTGCAGATTTTGGACGACAATGGGACGTCGACCAATGGATTAGCGTAGTACTGGCACAGTATAGACAATGAATAGCAAGAAAGACGACTTCTCGTTGTGCCGCATCTAAATAATCAATCTGTGGTGCCGCTTCGGTGTTTGCCACATAAACGAACATTTTGTTCGCATGCACGGGCTTCAAGTGAAAGCTGAAATCTTGCCACAATTTTGAAGCATTTAACTTTTTATCGTTAAGTTTCCATACGTTGGATCCAGAATACATATGACCGAGATACTTAGTTTAGTTTGACATTATTTAGTGAATGCCAAAAAAAATTGTTACTTACGTATTTGGCGAATAAGGTAACATCATACACGTTGTTATTGAAGCCTATGTAGAGGTCGCGGCCTCTTTCACCGTCAAACTTCAGCAGCTCTTCCGGGGTGAAGCATCTTTGGGGCTGTAAGAATAAATTAAAAACAATTAAGTTCACTCCTTTTTAAAACTTTAGTTGTGCGCAGAGCCTCACACACTCACAAATTTTAGCCTGTAAAATATTAGTGTGATTGTTTTTCGCAATAATTCAAAAGTTAACTAAGTACTATAACAACCACCAAACTAATTAAAAACCTTTGAATAACATCAGCGGATACATATCTATAGATCTACTACCTTCCGCAGAACCAAAATGTAAATAGTGGTCACATTTTCGGTGAACCAGTGTGTAATGGGAGCTAACGCCTGCGCTCGCGCAAATCGCTGTGCGATCTACCAGCTAACTGTAACAGCCTGGCCACGAGGATCGGCGGTGCAAATAGCGAAGTGGGGGAGAGGTGACCATTCACGCGGTACCATCTGCAGATTACGGGCCGTCACGATCGCCTTCACAACTAATCAAGATTCAATTCCGTGACTGCACTGTTTGGTGCGACTGCCGCTCGACTCCGTGGCTCGCCCCGTACTGATTCATGCTTTTGTTCCCGCCCGCCGCGCCGCAAGTCGCCCGCGCGGTTCGATCTGTACGTTTCGCTGGTCGCCGTTGCGCGTGGCTTGTTAAGTACATTGCTATGCGTTTATTTCAGGCGCTAGACGCTTCGGCCTCCACACCGCGTGAATATTTACAAAGGCGAGTGTACCGTGGCCAGGCTGTTACGCTGCTCCGATAGCTGACTCTATTATTCAAGTTACACGTCTTTGGTACTCACTCCCTTAGACTTGTCTGGGAACATGCCGACGAGGTTGGCGAGGGCATCAGTGCCCCATTTCATGCCGGCCTCGACGGCACCGGAGGCCGCATCCCTGACGGGGTTAATCAGGTTGCCAATGAGCTGCGACCTCGCTGTAACAAATAAAATCATCAATTAATGCGATGAGGAAACAACCGTCAAAAAGGTATACACATTACACACATACTAGTGGTACATTATTCTTCATTCAAGACATTATTTCTTCCTATCTGTGCCATAGATGACGCTGAGAGTCGATTACATCGGGCTAGTGATTTGTTTTTAGGTTCCTTTATAAGCCATAAGCCGTGTCGTTGTTTAAAGAAGATACATCAATAATAATAAAAGTACATTTCATTAATTGGCCGTGGTCACCAACTGACACTAGAAAATTAAACTTGTTGAATGCGTATACATAATATTATGTCGTAGTACAAAAATGACCAGAGTCACCGACATAGCCCACCGAATCAGCAAACTGAAGTGGCAGTGGGCTGGTCATTTTAGCCGCAGAACTGACAACCGTTGGAGCTATAAAGTCCTTGAGCGGAGACCGCGATTCGGTAAACGTAGTGTTGGACGCCCTGCTACAAGACGGGATGACGACATTCGAAGGCTGGCTGGAGTGAGCTGGATGAGAGCGGCCGAAAATCGGTAGCGGTGGCGTGCATTGGGGGAGACCTATGTCCAGCGGTGGACGAGCGTGGGTTGCTGATGATTACAAAAATAGCGTTTGTGTCTCCGAAAGAAGAACTGTCCAAAATCAAAAGTAACTCATATGGCGCCGTGTATATTTGTATAATATCGTCCCTTTTAGAACCGATTATATCAATTACTAGCGGCCACCTGCGACTTCGTACGCGTGGAGTTAATTATTGACACTTACCGTCATATTTTGGACAATCCACACAATATATTTTTATAAATTGTAGCCTATGTGTTATTCTGATGTATAAGCTATATTGTGGTAAAGTTTCATTCAAATCCATTCAGTAGTTTTTACGTGAAAGAGTAACAAACATCCATACATCCATACTTACAAACTTTCGCCTTTATAATAGTAGTAGGATTTGAGCGCCGCTGCGGTTAGGGTTAACCTAACCGCAGCGGCGCTCGGTTCACCTGCTGCAAATGTGGACTAAAGGTTCTCTCCCGCATAGGACTTTATAGCCACGAGCGCAACTGTAATGTGCCATTATTACGTGCCGCGTGATGCTGCTTAAAACATCGGCCATGATGATATCAAACTTGCAATCGTAAAAAAAAAATTGCATGCAAATTTGCCCGAAAGATGAAATGATATTTATAGCTACACAATACCATTATGTTTGGAGTACATGTTGGGGGCTGTAACATTGCGGGGGTAGTTTATTGAAACAAACCGCTGAAAGCTTTTATATCACGCCAATCACTCTAGAGGCCGACTTAAGGCGCTCTCACACAATACAGTTCCCAGGGCTGTGGGAGAGCCACGCTTCGGCATGAATATGCCGGCTTGACCGGAGTGATACCACTGCCTCACAGAAAACCGGCGTGATGCAGCCCCTGTGCTGTGTTTCGCCGAGTGAGTGAGGGTACCGGAGGCCCACCCGGGGGGGAAGGGGATAAAAGGTTGGCAGCGCACTCGTAACTCCACTGGTGTTGCAAGTGTCCATGAGCGGCGGCAATTGCTTACCATCAGGTGATCCGCCTGCTCGTCTGCTACCTATCACATAAAAAAAGGGCTGTCAGGAAATGTAGACTGCGGCCAAAACACTAGTTGCTGGACTGAATGTTAAATTCTTTTACACAAGAATCGACAACAGAGCAAGCGGGTCACGTGTTGATTAGTCACCGTGAACAAATATCTACGAGATCAGAGAGGTTGCTGATGCGTCGCCGGCCTTTTGAAAAGGAGGAGCCTCTTTAATTAAAGTTCCTTTAGTCCGTAGGGCAATACTGCTGCAGTCCTACCGTTCCACATCCTTTTGTATCAATACTAATTATAAGTAAACTATTTTGAGTATGTAATAGCAATGGTAGCTTAGTTCTTAGAGCGTACGTCGTCTGATCGGAAGATCGTAAGCCTTTTAGCTTGTTTTTTTATGATATCGAAAAGCAAACGAGCAAACGGGTGATAAATGATAACCACCGCCCATAGACATCCGCGATAACTAGATGATAGAGGAAAGATGGTAGCAATTTCATTTAGACAACAATAGTTTAGGAGATGATGCTATATGAAATAATTAGGACAGACGTAGGTACTTGCTTGCGTCTATAGATCAACTGAACAAGCGTGAATTACGATCCATATACTCGTAATAAGATCAAAAATATACCATGTTACTCGTATGTACAAATAGATATAATTTGTATTTATTGTATGAATTTATTTATTTATATAGACCAGTGTACACACACACACATACGCACACATACATACGCACACATACACAGACTCACACGGCCACAATCACATCTAAAACCTCATTTGTTTTTTAAACTTTTATTTTATTTTTGTCTTTTCTATTTTAAATCTATGCATGCACAGCAGAAACGCTAAAATTCACTATATTTTATGTTTAAGTTAGATCTAAGGAACTCTGTTTTTATTTGAAAATTGGTATCCCAAGATACAAGCTTAGCTTAGTTTGGGTACCCCTGGAAACTTAGTTGTAATATGTACTTTTATCGCTTTTATTTATTTATATTTTGTAAACCCTAGTTTAAGTAGGTATTAAGTTGAGATATAATAAATTCATTTTCATTTTCATTTTCATTTTCATTTTCAGTTTAGTCTAATTGTAGTTGTAGTAGTTTGATCTAGTTTGAGACCAGGTTGATAGGTGTGATTGTCTGGCGCATTTATTTATTTATTTTAAATATAGACCTGCCCCGTGAGAGCAGAGCCTAACAGCGCCGTAGCCATCTTCATTCAATCTGCACGGTCAACAAGCCCAACCAACGTACATTGTACACAGAGTACTGTGTATGTATGCATTGTGTACAAGCAAATACGCACTTGGTGGGCAGAGCGAATTACGAAGGCTACAGCCGGAGGATTGAAAAAAAACCGAAATTATTTTATAACTAAGATTTATTAATAAAAGAGTTACAATTAAACTTAGCCTAATTGACCCGATCGATGTGAGATACGAAGTGCGGGCGATGACGGAGGTCCGGTGTTCGATGGCGTCGGTGGCGTGGTCACGTTGCGGGCACGTTGCGCGGCGTCAGCGATTCCCTGGTTTCGCAATATTTCCATGCTCTACTTAGGGATTCGGCATCAGCATTCCTCATACAAGTAGAATACGTAATTCCTCCACCCGTAGATCAGCAACTATTTGAGTACTTTTAGCGAAAATGTTGCTGGTGTGTTCCCGACTCCAGGATTCTTATGTCTTCCATGATTTTCAGGTGGGCTCTCATATTCATGATTTTCAGGCTTCGTGGCATCCGGGACTCTGGCACGGTTGCAGGTAAGTATCTCGTAGCGTCGTAGCAAGACTACGAAGGTGAGTACAGTTGCACTTAATAGTACGCCGTAGAAGGGGATCGTAGTATGATATAACTCGATAGGCGGTGAATCGATTTGTACTGGCGTTTGAAGCGTTATCTTATCTTGGATGCTGTGGAGTTTCTGCAGATCTATTGAATGCAGATTGATCTGAGATGAATCAATAGCTTGCGTCTCAATGTTCGGGATCTTCATTATCTTGATTGGTTGGCCTTTTATTTCGTCATTATCATTAATTATTGTGAATTCTGATGTTCGCAGGTAGCAGCTCACGGGGATGGTGACTAAGAAGCTTCCTTGCAGCTGGGTGTAATCTTCCTTTCCGCAGGTGAGTTGAACTTTCGTTTGATGTGGCAGCGAGATGACATAGTGCTTATCATCCAACCTTTCCATGGCTTCTTTATATAATGTAACGGTTGTTAGTTTGCAGGTCTTCTCCAGAGATTGGCTCGAGATGAGATGCTGGATACAGTCTGGGGCGGTGCGTACCTGATGATTAACTTCTTCTTCACAGAGATAGCCGTGAGATAACTTCGGACATTCTGTCTCTATGTACACGAATGCATTCTCGTTAGTTGCAATAAAAGGATAGGACGGGATAAGGGCTTGATTATTTCTATTAGGAACTATGGCTAATTTATAAAGGTCATAGTTTTCACCTGTTACGATCGGGAATTTAAAAACTAAGACTATCTCTTTATCTATGTAATAATAAGCGGGCTTTATGATGTCATAAAACTCCCGTAACTCTAACTCTAAGATGTTATTTTTACTATATAGTTTTCTTAGCTTAGCTATCATACTACCTAAAATATCAATTTTTAACATTGAATTATGAGTGCTCGATGCACGAATAAATGCTAATATATCTTCTATACTAATTAACTCACTTAGAATATCATCTACGTTCTCGCTAATGATTGTCAATATCTGAGCAAACTTAGCGTATTTAATTAAAACTTTCATTATGATAACTACTCTTATCTAACAATAGGTGTAAAGTATCATTTACTATACGTTGATTTCTACCAACTGTGAGATGATGCCAAAAATGCTTTGTCATCCATTCTTTACTGTAACTGATATGATTATTTATCTCAAATGCAAACTTTTTCTCGTTACTGTAAAGTGTATTAATTGCATTAGTATATTTAACTGCATCTGACTGATCTAAATTACCAGTTATGCTTTTTATTACGGAACCTAATCCATCAATAAGACCTCGTTTAACCCTGCTAGGCTCTAAGCTATTTAACTGATTTAATACGTTATCTATTTTACTATTTAAGTAACTAATCTGTAATTCATATAAAGCGTAAGTATCGTTAGGAAGTTTAAACTTAAAGGTTTGTATCTGGGACTGTAAGATAGATATTTTATCTTCGATATCATTTAACTGAATGCGTTGTAAAAAAGAATGGTAATGAGTTATAAGTCTAGTCGGTCCTAATTTAAATGGTAAAAGTCCTGGTCCATCGTCAAGAGTCTCAAGTGTTATCTCCTGGGGTCTTGTCGTCTGGATCAGTAGCAGCAGGATCCTGTAACAATTTAGCATGCTTGGGAATACGTTTCATCCTGGATTTTGCTACGGGACCGCGCTTTTTGGAGGTGTAAATGTGGATAGGTAAGTCAGCTAAAACTTTGTCCTGGGTATATCTAGGCGCGATTTTCTGTCTGCTGGCCTTGGGGTTCCTAATGAAGATCTGCTGTTCGGGTATGTATAATATTTCGGGTTCGCGAGTTTTATTCCTGTTTTCAATTAAAGCGGTTCTATTTGCTAAGGATGTTTCATTAATAAGATTGTAGACGGTTTTCATTTGCTCTTTATGATTAACTGAATACTGCTGTAACAAGTGAGGAACGGGGTCTATATCTATAGGGTCTCTGGGGTCAAAGTGACCTGTAATTAAGTCGAAGGGTTTGCACTTATTAAAACTATGTATAGAACTATTGTAGGCTATGATTGCTAAAGGCATTAAATTTACTATTGGCTCGTCCTTATGTTGCAATTTTAAGATGCGGAGATGTTCGAGCAAAGTCGAGTGAAAACGTTCTATGTTTCCATTGTCATTCGGCGCGTGAGCTAGGTTCTATGGTGATTTATCTTATGAAGACGTACGAATTCTGAGAATAACTGATTCGTAAACTCTGTTCCGTTGTCGGTAACTATAGTAAATGGGAGACCGTGATGGGTTGAAAACTGTAAAAGCGCTTGTAAGATGCTGACTGCTGTACCATCTCGTAAATGGTAGGCCTGTCCATATTTAGAGAAGACATCTATAAAGGTCAGATACTTTTCATTTTGGGCGGTGAATAAATCCATATGAATAGTTTCGAAGGGTTTAGTAGCTGGTGGTACGACGTTAAAGTGCTGCCTAATGGGGTTCCTGTCATATTTGGCTTGGCCGCATATGGTACATTCTCCTATGAACTTAGCAATATGCTCTTTCATCTTGGGCCAAAAATAACGTTTAGAAAGAGATAGATAGCATTCGTTAATGCCTCGATGATTCGTTTTACCATCGTGGTAATTACGAATGATCTCCTGCTGTCTTAAATATTCTTTAACATTTTCTATTTCAGATTTGGCGAGGACAAGATTCATAGATGAGCTCTTGAACTTATCTTGGATGATCGGGAATGACGGAGTACATCGCGAGAGGGAGATTTATAAGCATTGCAGTTTTAACCTTGGGATTTACATATTCTTTAATCGCGTCAATAACATCGCTTTCCAGGTTTGACTCACTTACTTGCAACGAAATACGAGTATGAGTGTCAAATGGCTTTGTTACTACGGGTCGGCGTTTGACGTCACCTACTATAGTGATGTGCAACTGTCGATGAATCTATTTATAGGTTCATCGGTAATAGGTACTTCGAGTATGGGATTTTCGTGACTTGTATGAACTGTTTTCAGTGCGGGAACCTGATTACGGATGCTGGCTTCTCGGAGGGATTCGCGATCATTGAACTCATCTCTTCGTTATTAATCTCGATTCTAGACAGAGCGTCGGCATTAGTGTTACTCTTGCCTTTCTTATAGATTACGGTGAAATCATATTCACTTAGTTTCAGCCTCCATCTAGTTAATCTCGAATTGGGTTCTTTAAGATTCATCATCCACTGCAACGGTTTATGATCAGTGATGATTTTAAATTTACGACCGAACAGGTAGGGTCTAAAATACTTTGTAGCCCATACTATGGCTAAAAGTTCTTTTTCGATGGTACTATAATTTACTTCACTGTCATTTAGGGTACGCGATGCATATGAAACGGGCTTATCGGAACCTACGGGACCCTGTGATAATATAGCTCCTATGGCGAGATTAGATGCGTCTGTAGTCAGTATAAATTCACGGTTAAAGTCTGGGTACTGTAAAATTGGGTCGTTTGTCAAAAGTCTCTTACATTTTTCAAATGCTTGTACATAGTCTGAGTCAAAAGTTATCTTTTACCTTTCTTTAAACAATGAGTTAGGGGCTTTGTAATACGGGCGAAATCGGGAATGAACTTACGGTAATAACCAATAAGACCTAAAATTGCTTTATCTGTTTCGGTGTTTCTGGCATGGGATACTTTTCTATTGCAGTGATTTTATCGGGGTTAGGTTTTATACCGTCTCTCGTTATGATGTGACCTGGGGCGTGCGGTACAAAGCACTTAGGGTCCTGTATTCAGGGACCTATGTTGCAAGTCTTACTTACGCTGCGGCAGTTTGGTGGCACCGGTCAAGCATCTTCGTGGTGAGGCGAGCTTTGCTGCGCACCCAACGGCCTGCAATGATTCTGCTCACGAAGGCTTATAGGTCTGTTAGTACATCAGCGCTGCCCGTGCTAGCTGCGGTATTACCGGCCGACTTAGAAGTTGTTCGTGTGGGACGATTCGCCCAGGAGTGCCCAAAGGAAGCCACAGACAAGGAGCAAATGGCACTTAACGTAGAATATTGGAGATGTTGTTGCCCAATGGCAGGAGCGCTGGTCGACCAGCGACAAAGGAAGAGAGTTGTCGCAATTCTTCCCAGACGTAGAAATGAGATTATCGGCCGGTTGGGTGGAACCAGACTACGCCGTGTCACAAATACTGACGGGACATGGGAGTTTTAACAGCAGACTGCACGCGATGACTCTCAGTGAGTCACCTGTATGTCCCTGTGGAGAAGCTGATGAAACTCGGGACCATGCGCTGTGGGAATGTCAGCTGTATGAAGAGGAACGGCAACAGATGCTGAATGACTGGAACAGGAACGAGATAGGACCAGTATACCATCAAGAGATGGTCAACTCTGCAGAAGGTTTTCGACGGTTGCGTGCGTTTGCACACAAAAGGCTTGACATTAGGAAGGAGTTCGATTGATGTGGAACTGCCCGAGCGCGAGTCGCTTGTGCTGTGGTGTTTCACGCCCCACTTGGGAGAAGTGACATTGAGATGGGCTAAAGACCACAGACTTTGTAGGGAGTGAAGAAACGCACCGGGGAAAGAGCCCTTAGCAAGTACCTGGTGAGCGTCTCCCAAGATTCGGTCCGTATGCCGAGACGGTAGGAAGGACCATGGGCTGGTGGAGGGAAAGCGGGAAGTGGTACAGGATCGACCGAAGTGGCGTTCTCTTGTTTCGGAGGCCAAGACTCGTTTCGGGTCGCTGAGCCAGTGGAGTAAGTAAGTAAGTTCCTTTATAAGCCATAAGCCGTGTTTAAAGAAGATACATAGATTTCATTAATTGGCCTTGGTCACCAAGACTCTAGAAAATTAAACTTGTTGAATGCTTAACGTACAGATGGCGCAGAGAAGTCACCCCCTCGTAGTACAAAAATAGCGTTTGTGTCTCCGAAACGAGAACTGTCTAAAATCAAAAGTAACTCATATGGCGCCGTGTAGGTATATTTGTTTAATATCGTCCCTTTTAGAACCGATTATATCAATTACTTCGTACGCGTGGAGTTAATTATTGACACTTACCGTCATATTTTGGACAATCCACGCAATATATTTTTATAATTTGTAGCCTATGTGTTATTCTGATGTATAAGCTATATTGTGGTAAAGTTTCATTCAAATCCATTCAGTAGTTTTTACGTGAAAGAGTAACAAACATCCATACATCCATACTTACAAACTTTCGCCTTTATAATAGTAGTAGGATTTGAGCGCCGCTGCGGTTGGTTAACCCTAACCGCAGCGGCGCTCGGTTTACCTGCTGCAAATGTGGTCGAAAGGTTCTCACCCGCATAGGACTTTACAGCCACGAGCGCAACTGTAATGTGCCATTATTACGTGCCGCATGATGATATCAAATTTGTAATAGTAAAAAAAAAATTTGCATGCAAATTTGCCCGAAAGATAAAATGATATTTATAGCTACACAATACCATTATGTTTTGAGTACATGTTGGGGGCTGTAACATTGCGGGGGTAGTTTATCGAAACAAACCGCTGAAAGCTTTTATATCACGCCAATCACTCTAGAGGCCGACTTAAGGCGCTCTCACACAATACAATTCCCAGGGCTGTGGGAGGGCCACGCTTCGGCATGAATAGGCCGGCTCGACCGGAGTGATACCACTGCCTCACAGAAAACCGGCGTGAAGCAGCCCCTGTGCTGTGTTTCGCCGAGTGAGTGAAGGTACCGGAAGCCCACCCGGGGGGGAAGGGGATAAAAGGTTGGCAGCGCACTCGTAACTCCACTGGTGTTGCAAGTGTCCATGAGCGGCGGCAATTGCTTACCATCAGGTGATCCGCCTGCTCGTCTGCTACCTATCACATAAAAAAAAGGGCTGTCAGGAAATGTAGACTGCGGCCAAAACACTAGTTGCTGGACTGAATGTTAAATTCTTTTACACAAGAATCGACAACAGAGCAAGCGGGTCACGTGTTGATTAGTCACCGTGAACAAATATCTACGAGATCAGAGAGGTTGCCGATGCGTCGCCGGCCTTTTGAAAAGGAGGAGCCTCTTTAATTAAAGTTCCTTTAGTCCGTAGGGCAATACTGCTGCAGTCCTACCGTTCCACATCCTTTTGTATCAATACTAATTATAAGTAAACTATTTTGAGTATGTAATAGCAATGGTAGCTTAGTTCATAGAGCGTAATATGTCGTCTGATCGGAAGATCGTAAGCCTTATAGCTTGTTTTTTTATGATACCGGAAGGCAAACGAGCAAACAGGTGGTAAATGATAACCAGCCGCCCATAGATATCAGCGATAACTAGATGATAGAGGAAAGATGGTAGCAATTTCATCCAGACAACACTGGGTTTAGGAATGATGCTCTATATGAAATAATTAGGACAGACGTAGGTACTTATTTGCTTGCGTCTATAGATCAACTAAACAAGCGTGAATTACGATCCATATACTCGTAATAAGATCAAAAATATACCATGTTACTCGTATGTACAAATAGATATAATTTGTATTTATTGTATGAATTTATTTATTTATATAGACCAGTTTAGTCTAATTGTAGTTGTAGTAGTTTGATCTAGTTTGAGACCAGGTTGATAGGTGTGATTGTCTGGCGCATTTATTTATTTATTTTAAATATAGACCTGCCCCGTGAGAGCGGAGCCTAACAGCGCCGTAGCCATCTTCATTCAATCTGCACGGTCAACAAGCTCAACCAACGTACATTGTACACAGACGTACTGTGTATGTATGTATTGTATACAAGCAAATAAGCACTTGGTGTGCAGAGCGGCTCGTGCGAATATGTTATTTTTTAATGTAATCAAAAGCAACTTGCAACTTTTGATTACATTAAAAAACTTTTGATTACAATTGAAAAAGTATATATACGAAATAGCTTTGGGATTCCCTGATTAGTCTGTTGATTTTTTTATTTATAATACCGAATTGGCAAGTTTATTTTCATTAGCTTGTATGAGCCACGCTTCGGCATGAATGGGCCGGCTCGACCGGACTAATACCACGTCCTCAGAGAAAACCGGCGTGAAACAGTGCATGCGCTGTGTTTGAGGTGACCGGAGTGCGGAGAGCGTGAGTAAGGACTCACGCCCCCTTAATTCCTTCCAGGGATTCTCTCTATCCCTCTCAATTGGGCTTCCGGTACGAGGGTACCGGAGGCCCAATTAAGAGGGAAAGAGAGTTAAAGGTTGACAGCGCACTTGCAACTCTACTGGTGTTGCAGGTGTATATGGGCGGCGGCAAACGCATACCTTCAAGCGATTCGTCTGCTCGTTTACCACCTATCACATAAAAAAAGATCGTGGATTCGTCCGCAACGGACAAACTGTTGATTCTTACACTAAATGTACCACTTCATACACAGTTTTGCCAATAAATGATTATCTTATCTTATCTGAGTCTCACCCAAATGACGTGCGATTTTTCAAGTGCATTATTTACTTAAGGAACTTGCATAGACATTTCTAATAGGTATAAAGTACTCTTTCCAGGTTTATCAACTCAAGAGCCCAAGGGCTGGACCAGCAGTAAACCGCGTTAACTATCAGCTTAACCGGCGTCAATTATCCCGGGCTATTAATCGGCTGTTTACGATAGTGTCACTCCCGGTTTATTCGAGGGCCGGGCCAATTCCGATTTACAAGGCTTATAAAAACCCTGTAAAGTAACGTACAAATTAATGGCCGGATGACGCACTTGTGTGGGACGGTTCCTTGCTAGATTATGGACAACGATTTTTGCATGTTAATAGGTAGTCTCGGATCCCAAGTATCCCGTGGGACAGCCACGCTTCGGCATTAATAGACCGGCTGAGCCGCAGTGATACCACAGAAGACCGCCTCACAAAATACTTTTTCGTCGAGCAAATGAGGATACCGGAGGCCCAATTGGGGAAAGGGGGATAAAGGTGCAGTGCACTTGTGACTCTAGTGTTGCAGGTGTCTATGGGCGGCGGCAATTATTTACCATCTGGTGATCGGTATGCTCGTCTGCCATTTATCACATAAAATAAATGGACAACTGCACTCTACAACCTGTCCTTACGGGTTTTTTTATGATTTAGGAGACAAAGGAGCGAACGGGTCACCTGTAGCCTCACCATGAGTTTGAAATACTATCCTCGCTATCGAAAACTATCGCTTTGTCTCTTTCATTGTGGTGCATTTGAAAGAGACAGAACAATAGTTTACGTTATGTCAGTTTTAGATGTCAACTCATGGTAGCGCTACTGATGGGAAGTGATCAGTGCCACCCATGGACATCCGAAAGAGTACAAATACGTTACCAGCCTTCAAAATACCGCTGCGCTGGTGGCTGTACCTAAGATGCGCGCCAAGCTCCGGCATGGAGGGGCCGACTCGACCTCAGTGATACAATTGCTTCTTAGAAGGCATGAAGCAGCGCCTGCGCTGTGTATCGTAGAGTGAGTGAGGATACCTTAGGCCCACGTGGGGAAAATCCATACTAATATTGCGAAAGTAACTCTAGTCTGTCTGTCTGTCTGTCTGTTACTCTTTCACGCCAAACTACTCAACGGATTTAAATGAAATTTGGTATACAGATAATCTAGACCCTGAAAAATAACATAGGCTACTTTTTATTGCGAAAAGGGGGTTGTAAGGGGTTGAAAGGGGGGTAAAAAGTTACTTTTCCACGCGGACGGAAGTCGCGGGCGGCCGCTAGTAAATAAATAAATTCACAAAACATCTCATACATTGACTTGACTCCGTACTAAGTAGCTTTAGCACTTATGTAACAGATATCAGACAACAGAAAGGAAGGAAGGACCTTTCTTTCCTTCCTTCCTTCAAGGGGGTTAAACGTTGGCAGCGCACTTGTGACTCTACTGATGCTGCAGGTGTCTATGGGTAGGGTCAATCGCATGTCATCAGGTGATCCATCTCGTTGACCACCTATCACAAAAAAATTGCCACACTATAACTTGTCTTACCTCATTGGTTTTTCTATCATACTCGTATACGAAGGCGTGTCACCATACAAAATTATTCAAGGAATTATACAGCAAAACATAGTTCTACCACCAACCGTTAATTTTACGATTAACTTGAGCACTAACTGCATTTTACGAGTTGCTTAACAGATCACAATTGGCCTTTATAGTTGCTATTCGTTCTGAATTACTCGTAGCTATTAAAATGTATATGTTTAATCCTAGCTCCTTATTCCTGGTTGCGTCTAAAGCTGCCGCTTTGGAGTATGGGTACGTTTAGACCATGTTTCAGGATTTGAGGAGTCTGGTGGCAAAGAAGCGACTGCCGTTTGACCTTCGCAAGCCTTTAACAGCGGAACCTGAATGATTGTTACACATTTCAGGAGGAACGATGATTGCCGAGGGAATGGTAGAAATACGTAGTAGATACGTAAATGTATGTGGGTTGTGAAAATTCTGAGATGCATCATCATAATTATCTCAGCCAATAGACGTCCACTGCTGGACATAGGCCTCCCCCAACATTCTCCACACATGATCGGTCCTGTGCCACCTGCATCCAGAGGACTTCCGACCTTCACTAGAGCGTCGGTCTGCCTGGTGTGACACTTTATCAAGTCTTATGAATACTAGTCGCTCGACCTGACTTCGTTTCGGGTCGTAACTTAGACTAGAACCAATAGATGGCGCTGGGAAAGTCGATTTAAACGCGCAAGGATTTCGCCTTTTCAGTTTACCTATAAGCCTTGATGTTGACTGACTATACAATTAACCTCTTTATAAAATATAGTATAGACGATTTTAGTTCAATGCCTAAGTATTTTTTTTGCATCGGAATTAACTATCAGCTTTCTTCCAAGAACTTCAACCGGTGACGTGACAGCACCTTTCGATTTCCCACCAACTTCTCGAAATCCTCACAAATCCGCCTCATAAATTAGCAACAACGAGCCTTACTGTTAACATTTAACCTTTATCCCTCCCAGGAATGGTCATTACCCAGTTTTGGTGACGTCATCGGCTACGTCACGCTGCGTGCTGTCAAAAGAGGGCGGGGCCTGCGCGGGTAGGCTCCGCCCCGCGCCCTCAGCGCGCCAGCCCGTATATAAGGCTTCCACGGTCCCGACCCCGCCAGTGTCCCTCCACCTGCCGAGCTGGGAGCTTGCCGCCGGTCAGCTAAAGTTTACGTCGAGTTGCATCACGGTAAGTAAACACTTCAATACATGGTTTTCTTGTGGAAATTGAGGCGGATGACGTCGAGCTGGGCAAGGAAATATAGGATTTGGCTGAGGACATTTTTTTTTCAATAAACGGGAGGAAATATCCATGCAAAGTTAGTGTAGCTGGCCAAAAACTTTGGTACAACGCATTATTTTAACTTCTTCAGACGAACTATTCTTATTCGAATGACTTACTTTAAATATATAAATGAATAGTCGTAAACAAAATCGGCTTTATCCTAAAAAGTATCCAATAAAAAACCTAATTTAATATTTTATACTCATAATCACGGGATTCTCGTCATAAAATTAGTTTTGTGTTGCATCTATGGACACAGTTTAGATTCCTAATTTCTAAGTAAACTAGCTTGCAGCCGCTTTTGAGGGCGAATTGAAAGCAGGAATAAAGAAAGAAAATAAATTGATTAATTGAAACACCACAATAACACAAAACATATGAAAAAGACGACAAATAACGTAATAAGTTTTCCGTAATAAAAATTAGCTTAATATGTTAATAAAAGGAAATCCTGAGTGGATAAGCGTAGCTCTAGTGGTCAAGAATTATATAATTGGTCTTAACCTTTTTTTAGCTTATCGTTACAAAGTTTTTAAATATAGTAGCCGCATTCCTCTTTATTGGTATAGAATTAGATGAACAAAAAGAAGTTATTATATTGATCGCAATCGATACTTAGTGAAAGTCGAGTATTTGTAGCAGAGCTAATGGTAGGATTTGAACACCAATCCACAGCATGGAAGACGCGTTTATATCCACTGAACTACAATCAACCAATCTCTCCTCTCTGTATTATGGACTAACAGTTGCCTGCAGTTCTAGTCGCATGAATTTCGGGTACAAGTATATTTATAATTTATAAGCAATTGTACTCTACAATTTTTTTGTCAATTTACCGTAATATACAAGGATTCGAATAGGTAGGGTATATACCTAAGTATTCGCCTGTAATTCTCAATGAGACTTATCATCGAATTAAAGTACTAAAACCTAAGATTTCTTATTCCACGTAATACAATTGCTGTAGTTGTATGTGTTTAAATTAGAATTAATACAAAATTGAAGAGTTCTTTGAAATCAAAACTCGACGGCATTAACAGCTCCATGTGATGTACATGCTCCATCTATAGAGAAATGTAGTTAACTTACCTACTCTAATTCCTGGTAATAGTAAAAATTACTTTTTTAAATATTTTTTTTTTTTAGAGGATTTTAATAAAAAATACATGCCAGCCCCATAAAAAGAACATTTAAATCGGTCGGTATAAGGTTAGCATGTACCAACAGACTGCCAATTTCACATGATCACCTCATATTAAATAAATAAATGAAATATAAGAATAGACTTAGTCTTAAATTAATGGAGATTATTATAGGCAGTCAATGTTGACAAAATAATCTGCTCAAGTAGATAAAGTCGAATCACTCACGGTGTCAGAACTTCTTATCTAAATACTGTAGAACTTGGGACGTTTTTGAAGGCTTACTGTGGAATTTATTACCGTCTCGACGGTTGTGTAACGCGATAGCTAATTATCCAGGGAGGACGTTTAGGGTCCCGCACTTGCAATGTAAAGACGGAAATCTTAATTAGTGTGTTAAGCTACTTTATTACAAATGACGATCTAAAGTTAACATGGCTCATGCTATCCCGTTCCAACACGCAGAATAAGAATCAGCATCGTATATTGCTTTAAAGATGTAATAAGTTAAAATGATATGATGTGTAATGATAAAACAGGCTAGACTGAGTTTTTAGAGTTTTTAGTCCTTCCTACTTAGTTAGGGTGTACGTACAGTCGAGTTCAAAAATATGTATACACTTTAGGACCTTGTCACAATACATATTTATAAGAAAGTGGAAGTCGTTTTCTTATACATATGTACTGTGACAAGGTCCCAAAGTGTATACATATTTTTGAACTCGACGGTACGCTTCACGGTCTAAGCGCAAGCTGAACGCGTGAGTTAAGTGTAGACTAAGTACTGAATTAAGTATAAGATGCACTATTTTAGTTATTGACTCTTACGCTCCTCTGAATAAGTTTCACCTACCTGCTATAAATATCTGCAACTATCTGCTATTGTCTGTACGATGAGCCTACGACTGCTCACTTTTTACAAGCGAGAGCGCGGGGCATATCCCTTTGTATTGGTTAAAAAAATAGGTGGAACGCAGCCGAAAGTGAATAGCACGCTTTTCCCTTCACGACCATTTTGTCACAGAGCTCTTTTGGCTAACCATCAATACCCTATTTCAAACGAATACGACAGATATCAAGAATTAAAAAAAAACATCTCTTCAAAAGCAGAACGTATTCCTTTATAAAAGGTCGGCAGCGCAGTTGTGACTCCTCTGATGTTGCAGGTGTCTAAGGGTGGCGGTAATCGTTTACTATTAGGTAATCCGTCCGTTTGTCTGCCCCCTATATATAAAACTAGATCGACGGTTTCTTTTTTGTGTCAACGCAATCAAAAAATGTGACCATTTATTTGGTCATGTTTTAAATTTAAGACTAAAACCTTAACTGAGTAACAAATGCATAATATAGGTAAGTAAAGTAGATACGGGACCCTAGTGCGCGAGTTTCATTCGCAATTGGCCGTTTTATTTTGTCACTTATCATTACGGATGAATGTCAGTTGCATAAAACATAGGGAAGGCATAGGCCTTCCCTATGGACATAGGTCCAACCGTGGACTGACACAAGCTGATGATTATTTTTTCTTAAATAAAGAAAATTAATAAATAAATGATGATGATGAAAGGTGCACATTCTTCTCCACTGATATACTAATATATTTTTTATTAGATCACCGACAAGATGCTTAAAATATAATTTTCTTTAACCTTCCAAATTACGTTACAAATATCTTTAGTCAAATTGTTTAAAACCGACTTAGCACTTGTAGACAAATATACGTTTTCTTGAAAACTCTCAACGATCAAGCAATTACAGAAAACGTTTTCTACTTGACACCAAAAACAATCTGGTAAAAGTCTTCTAATTTCAAGGGTATCATATAACTGTCTGAGTACTTACTAAATAATAAATAATTTTGTATGGTAGTTGGCAGACGAGCTTACGGATTACCTGGTGTTAAGCCATTGCTGCCGCAAACACACCCGCAGCAATAGTGGAGTCACAACCCAAGGTCCAAATGTGTTTCGACACATGTTTATACGACCTACGTTGAAAATATTAATTTGCCTTGCTGCCTTTAACAGACAGACATTAAGGAGAATTATATTTTTCTCATGTAATAAACAAATAAATTCTGAAAATAAATTACTCTGTACAATATTACTGTTTGTAAATTCCAAAAAACAGTAAAAACTTGTAGAAACCAAGTTTAGTAGAAACGCTAAAGTTCCTGCTATAGTGCTACGGCGCTACGAAGCTCGCGACGTGCTACGGGGCTACGAGTGTCTTTGTAGCGCTACGCCGTAGTATGCTTCTGTTATTTCGTAGTATGCTCCGGGAACAGTTTTATATTGCATGTTTGAAAAAATCTATTGGGCTGTTTAGGACTTGGTCTCTGAAAATATCGTAAAAAAATTGTAAAAAAGACATTTTGATACATTTACAAAGAATGCAATGTACGGGGGTATCTATCTAATCATGTGTTTTACTAACCAACAACGTGTTGGTACAACATATTTTGTTCAGTGACTTTTGGAAATTTGCATATAATTTCAATGTTACATACAAACTTGGTAATTTTATGGGACGGAAAAAATTAAGAAGAGAATGTTGTTTAGAATTTTGCATTCTTAAGCATCCATTTATTAGACGGACACAAATGCAAGTTCCTTTATATTTCACCCGTTTATTTCGTTTTTTACCATTATTAAGTATAAGAAGATTCTTTCTACAAAGTTTATTAAAAATGTGCATCCTCAGAAACAGTTTCTACAAAGAATGTGCGAACACTAAGAACAATGGAGGAATGCTATTGTAATTGAAGAATAGTGAGCGATATTTAATTTGCATTCTCATTGTTGGTGTTAATAAGTGCTCATTGCTTTTACTAAGTGTTTCAAAGGAACAATAGCGGCGAGGTGGCCACGCTGCCGAGGTACTCATAAATGAGATATAACTGTAATTTATAGATAGATAAATAAATCAGATAGATAAATAAATCAATCATAATAACACGTCTAACCGCGTCGAATGGAATATGATGGGAGAGGCCTATATCCAAAAGTGGATCAGTAACGGCTGAAGATAATGATGACACCGATATGAATGAAGCGACAGATTTGGACGCAGCTGGGACTTACACGTTAAGAAGAGAAAGGTTTTGAGGGCCGAGTGATAGTAAAAAATGAAGTAAAAAGCGTCTTCCATTCATGATAATTTTCGCTTAAAACTTAAGCACAGATAAAAACAGACAACCCTAGTAAACGGACTAACTAGCAAAACATTTATTAATACAGTCCTAAATGTATTGTCTGTCAAATATAGCCGGAGACGGTGACGAATAGAGCAAATTACTGGAATAGCAGTCAATTTGTACCGGGGCGGGCTCGCTGCCGCCCGGGCCCCGGGCGGGCCCGTTGATTAGCTGGTTACTATTACTTACCGGTTATTTACTATTTTATTTATACAATATTTGGAGAATTGCTTTCATTCAATATTTTTGAAAGGGTATTCTTAGTTAACAATTTGAACTAGAAGTTCAATTATTATTAATAAAATAAAAACATAAATTGATCAAAAGACACTTTTTTTATTTATTTTGGTCATATCTTATTTAACGTTGTTGTGTAACATAATTGTCAGAAAAAGGTGTCCAGCGGGACGACACGACAGTTAAAATCACAAAAAAAACTTTAACAAACCACGAACTAAAAAGTGAAATAAATACTCACTTCGTTTAATATCAACTTGTTGCAGTAGGACCAACAAATAAACAACCAACTTTCGGGCGTTCCCTTAGTTTCGTTCGGATTTTTTTATTTCTCTAACATAAAAACAATTGAAAAAGCGTCGTAACCCAATCCAGAGCCAATCGGGCCGCATTGAAAAGAGAATTAACACAATTTATCAAACCGTGGGTAGCGCCCAGAGACCAGGATATGGGAAGCGATACAATCCGATTCCTACATTACTTAACGATTTCCCGCGGGATCGCCGCCCGCAGTAAGAGTATATCAGCCTAAAGAATAATTGCTTTTTTAATATTTATGTAGGCTTTGTATTTTGAATTATTGATAAAAAAGAGTTGGTAAATAAAAAAAATGTTTTGGGTTTTGATCTAGAGCAATGACAGTGTTCTAGCTGTAGAACCTTATTGTTATTTAATTAAAGAACACAAACAGAATACAATCATACAACATAAGAGACACATGTTAACTTATCGGCGAGGTGGCCACGCTATACTAGTGAGGTGACCATAAACGAGACAAAACTGTAATTTATAGATAAATAAATAAATTCACACAACTCCTCATACTCGTTTATTGACCAAACTCCGTACAAATTAGCTTAGCACTTGTGTTACAGATACAGCTTTATTGTCAGAAAAAAATGGTAGTTTCATAGAAAAGACCTATTAGGTCTTGTGATGTGTGATTTATATCGTATTTAATATAAGTCAAATCTCTACAATTTTCAGTTTCTAAACTGGTGTTTATGGCGTCATATCTATGAGTGGGGTTACACTTGTCCATACGTAATTCTGATCGGTGACAGACGCCCTCCATCACGGGGCAATCTCTGATGGTAGATAACCCGGAGGCCGGAGGGCGCCCGGGTTGCCGGGGTGAACTAACATTTCGCAAATGTCACATTTAGATTGGAAACTAACATTTTTGTGTAAATATCGACCAAGAGGCCTACTAATGCGCAAATCATCTGTTTCTTATGTTAGAGTCAGGCAGGCATCATGGTATACAACTTTATTGGACTAAATAAGAAAACAAATTAAGAAAAAACAATAACTACCTAAACCTAAAAAACTACCAAAAGAAATATAAATGTAATACAAATAAATTAATAGTAATAATAATGTAGCTTATTAATAAGTTAGATTTTTCGAGTATTAGAAAACTTGGCTAAAGGTGTATCATTCTACGGATTCATTTCAGGCCAATCCTAATGAAAAACCTGGTTTTAAGACTTGAAAGTTTAAGTACAATCCTAGTATTCTAAAACATTACAATTGATTGACAAGGAAATACTTTTGAAGCTGCTATCGGGTCTGCACAAATAATTAACTCTACCAATATCAAGTGATCCTATATTTTTTCCTATAGGCTTTTCTACAATAAATGCAATTACCTGACAATTGATGCATTCGGTTAGCAGCACTTTAATTCCAACAGACAAACTTGACATTGTACCCGTAAAAACATTACCAAAAACCTGGATTATTCCATAACTATTAAATGAAATGTTTCTCGCGTTTTAATTCCCGCCACAATGCTAAACTCCCACAACGGGATACCAGCGTTAATTGGGGAATATCACACTTGTACCTCAACACTCGCCGCGTTGCATTCAGAAGCGACCGCACCCGACGCCGCGAGTCCATTGCTCTTTGATCACAGACACGTGGTCAACACTGCAGGCTACACCACGCAATGGTTGTGTTCAAACGTGAGAGGGATTGAAGTGGTTGTGAAGAGTCGTTAGAGTGGGTAGTGTTAAGAGGCGTGGAGTACCGTTATATTCCTCTGTGATACCGTCGGCTCGCGAGCCGTCCTCACGGTCAGCTGGTAATGCAAACGGCAGATATTAAGGAAATTGTTCAAGATTAGCTTTATTTCCGCAAGCTTTGATGTTTTGATTGTTTTCAAAATTTAAGGCAATTTATATCAATTTTTGATTGCGGTTGCAGTTCAAATTAACAAGATTTCCCTGATTTGGAAAGAGCTTTTGCTTTAAGCGAAAGGAAATATGGTCTATTATATGGATTGGAAAAATTAAGTATTGATCCAAAGTGCATGCTCAAATTTTGCAACCTGCCGTCCTCAGAGGCGCGCATTCCTATCCACTAAGCTCAATAACTCTATCAAACCCTCCAAACATTAAATGTATGTTTAATGCGTATGCGCTTAAAGTGTCGCCAAAAATTAAGGTTCCATTCACAAAAACCAATTAGGTACTATGGTTGAAAATAAAATGCAGTGATGGCATAAAGTAGATTTTTAGCTTTAGATTTCAGTTGTTTTCTCGTGTATTCATGTTATTTTGTCCAATAAAAAGGTATTTTAGAGACATAAATATCTTTAGCTGTAAAACTAGTAATGACAGCCCTTTGTGGCACTATTGGGATCACTTTTTCAAACACTATCAAATGGAATTGTGAAATAGCTTTTACGTTTATTACCAATTCATGTTTTTTAAGTGATTGTTAGTTGTCCTTCATAAAAAGGTATTTTATAAATAAATGTATACTTAATTATTAAAACGATTTGATTTTTAAGGGCCGACTTGCCTATACACGAGCCGATTTAGGGAACGATTTAAGATCATCCCCACCACTTGCCCCGATATCGCCACTGATATCGGTTAATCGCAATTTTAAATAAATACAGTATAGGATATAATATAAAAGAAAGTTTAATAATAAAACGTACCAAAAAAATAAAACTATGCGCTTTCAACCTCCGTAACCGGAAAGTTGATTCTGACTTGAAGATCTGACAAGAAGCTCGCCAGTTACATTGGAAACATACACAGAGATACTTCCAACTTTTATAAAATGACAAAAGTCTGGCCGTCGTCAGCTCTTAGCCTTAAAGAGAACCCATCTGTGAAAATCGCAAATTTTGACTTACACGTGCAAATTCTCCACCCTTTGTCTGGTCCGTGTGTAGCCCATTTTAGTATCAGTAATGGATATTATTTAATTCTCCGAAGGTTCTGAGCCTTAGGGTCTAGACGTGGTGGCAACCGCAGCCGGGTCGAAGCCTTGGCCCACGCTTGTGGGACTTCGCTCCGGTCAGTGAGTCTCGGCTTTCGCGGATAAAACCTACCAGTTTATCTAGTACCCGGGTTAAGCTTAGTCATTCGGTTTAATAAGTAGAACAAGTTCGTGGTACTCAAATTGTACTGTGGTGCGAGGCGCTTATGGTTTTCAGTAATTTAACAAATATAAATACTTCTTCTTTCTGTTCTTTTTTTATGATATAGGTGGCAGACGAGCCGACGGATCACCTGATGGTAAGCGATTACCGCCGCCCATGGACACCTACAACACCAGTGGTGTCACAAGTACGCTGCTTACTAAAGGTAAGGCCTGGGTTGGGCCTCCGATACCCTCACTCACGCAGCGAAACACAATTTTAATTTGGTCATATAATCTGTATACATAATTCCATATTGAAAGCGTTTGAAAAGGTGATCAACAGCGCTGTTATTAACAGTACAGCTAATAACATTTCAGATTTTTTTTTTCAATTTTAGACAACTTAATAGAAGATGAACTATGGTAAGCTAAACTATTTATAACATAATTTATCATTATAATATACAAATTATAACTACGTTTAAACTACTGAACATCCAATTTCCTCGGCAGTTTCCTTTCAAATTAAAATGCTTCTACTTATAACGTTAATAAGCTGTCAGATCTAAAACGAAAACACTTATGAGCATAATGATATTAACGTTTCTTAAATGTTTCTCTTAAGACGTCGGTCCGGATACATCGTAGATTAAACGAGCCCCGGATTATTTGCAGAGACGTTCACAAACATCGGATAATTTGAGTATTTGAAGCTGGGAAATTTAATATGACGGGCACAAGCTTGTTGACTGTACGTCCAGTATGTATTTATTGATCGGATGTGCTCCGGGAATATAGTCGTTTAGTGTGACAGCTGTTGAGGTCAATGGCAAAAGTCTAGGATAATAACGAAAAGACAGAGGAAGTATTGGTTTTGCTGCATGAGAGTTCTAGAATTTCACACTCGAAGTATTAAATGATTTAAACGGATTATCTAAAACTTCTTATTTTTAGATAAGTAAGTATGTATAATTTACATGTATAATATCACGAATATATTACAATTTTACATAAAATATAAGTACCAAAAAAATTAAATAGACTCAATGCGATTCAACCTCCGAAACCGGAAAGTTGATTCTGACGTGAAGATCTGACAAGAAACTCGACAGTCACGTTGGAAAAATACACAGAGATATTTCCAACTTTTATAAAATGACAAAAGTCTGGCCGTCGTCAGCTCTTAGCCTTAAAGAGAACCCATCTGTGAGAATCGCAAATTTTGACTGACGCGTGCAAATTCTCCACCCTTTGTCTGGCGCTGCCGAAGAGCCGGGAGTGTGCCGGAGTGCCGAGCCAACTGATTGACAATCGCCATTACGACTTACAAATTAAACAAACACTTTTGTCAGATGGTCCGCTGACGAGATAAAAAGCTGTCAGCCGCAAGGCCACACTAATCTAGGTTATTGTGTTTTGTTTGGGACAATTAATTCGACGACAATGCGATTCCAGCCCGTTACCTAACTTGTTGAATTTGAGTGGGTTGGACGGCAGCGATATTTTCGAAGACAAAAAGATGTTTTTGGAGATTGGAATTGATTTACCAGTGTAAGCTTAAGAGCGATTGTCGCTCAGTAGTCTGTAGATGTTAGATTATCTAAATAAGCAAAGTACTTATTAAATAATTAAATATTTGGTTTTCACGGCTGCTTACCATCAGACGGAGTGAGGTCATCTTGATTGTCCTCAATATATAAAAAGTAAAAATCTACTGTTCCATACATTATTGCCTCATGAATATTCATTTTTGTATGGAAAGGCTTTTTATTTTGCTTATTTTGATTATCTAACATGTTAAGAGGGCTTCGGGATTAAAATTACTTAAATTTAACTGTGCATTTAATATAATAACTCTCCTAATTTTGGAAGTCTCACTATCTAGTGAGAATCTCTTGTAAGTCCTTAAAATGTAATAAATAACCAATTTATTCAATTAAAACTACGAGTATTTCCGCCATCTTGCTGCTTCCATTCAACATAATTGATCCATAACATACTAAAACGTATTTTCTTGTCGAAATCGAACAATATTACCTACTTTTTTGGCGTTCAAGGATTTATTGGGCCCAATATATCACGGAGAAGTGACACGAAACGGCAACTGAATCAAAACGAAATAAATGTGTTCTGTGACTGTTTTGACATTCATAAGTACTTACGGACTTAACTTGAATAAATAATTTAGATGCTTTTGTTAAAACTTTGTCTCAACGAAGCAAAATACAAGCACAAATTTGCCACCAGCAGGATACAGCGTAAACACGTTAAAAGTGTCGCCACCCGTGAAGGCTCCATTCGCAAATAGCGCTTCTTTGGCAGTTCAGTTCAGTACGAAATCTCAAATTGTTTTTTTCTATTTCTGTGTGAAAATTTTAATGCCGTTCACAAAATTTGCTAACCAAGTTTTAACAATATAGCTCTTACAGTTTTGGAAAAAAACTACTGATATAATATACGGACGGACAGATAGACATGGCGAATCTATAAGGGTTCCGTTTATAGCAATTTGGCTACAGAACCCTAAAAAGGCACTTGGCAGTGTGCTCGCAGTTCCAAATCGAACAAGGGTCCACCACTTGAAACGTTTTCTATCTATCACTTAGACTAACACCGTAGCCACTCCGCCATCAAGGTCATCAAAGCATGTCTCCTGCCAGCGCGGACGCATCCTCGCCTTTAAGACTTGGTTCATCAACTCTGACATGCAGACTTTTATTAGATCCTGAAGGACGTTGGCTAAAGTTTAATTTCCGGCTAGTGAGAACTGCAATCTTGAAAACGGCAGCCATCTTCGGACTAGATTAGACATAAATAGGTTTTTACCGCTCCTTCGAGAAAGTTCCTCTACACTTATGAAAGAGACAATTTTATGCAAATACATACGATTTGCCCCCATCTTTGCCCACTTTATTCATTTCGTAATTAAAATTAACTATTTAAAATTCTCATTTGAATGCTTAGTTTAAAATTGTCACAAAGGATAGGATAGATAGATAGATAATCTTTATTGCACAAAATATTACAGAACTTATTGCTATATGGTCATTTACAAATACAATATCGGCGGTCTTATCGCTAATAGCCAATAATGGATTGTCATATATTCTGTGTAAAAACCAAACAGCCTGAAGGTTGAATAAAAAACCAATACATTTTTTTTTCAAAAACATGTTAACCCTTTAATCTGTCTGATTAAAACCAAATCAAGAACAAGCCGAGCCTCGTGTTAAGCTAGAGGGTAACAATATAAAATGCTATCTCTCTCAGCCGTGATATTATTTAGCTCCTCTCATGTCGGTTTATAATAAGTTTGATTCTCTTGGTACTCTCGTTCATAACTTGCTTTGGTGAGTAACCACCAAGCTGTATACCCACGGAAAGTTTGCCCAAACCCCTTTATTTTGAGGTTTACCACGAAACAGTGAAACGTGATTCGGCTAAATGAGAGAAGCCTTCGATGTTACACTGAAGTTCAAAGGTAGTATTATCTGACCGTAGTAACTAACAATTTTATGGTGGCAAATACCAAAGACCAGTCATCGACAGAGGACAATGCAAAAGTGTGTATTTGGACACAAGTGCACACTCATTTATTAGTTATGTGAAACCAGGTGGCTTATAACGAAGACGTCCCGTAACGAATGAGACTATACCTGTCACATTCAAACAAAAGCGCGTACAGCGCGTGTGAAAGAGAGGGGAACTCCGATTCGGTCGTAACGTCGACTTCAAATTAGACCCTCTGGTGTAATACGACCGAAAAAAGATTAGACGCAGGATCAACTTAACGTGCTTTCTAAGGCATGGGGGTACCCAACCGCCAACTTCCAGACTGGGAGTTCGGGCTGGCACTGAGAATGTCTTAACTGAAAAACTCAGGTGCCCCATTGTGGCCCTACTCGGGAATCAAACTTAGGACGCTAAGCGCTGCCGTCGCTTTATAAATCCCAGGCATCAGACGCAATATAAACTATTTGCTAATAGAAACACAATTGTTTTTATATTAAAAACGTTTTAGGGTCGCACGACCGTTTAAAGTGCAACCCACTAGGCCACTGGCGTTGCAGTAACCACATAACTACCAAAGAAGCGGTATCCATAGAAAAGTTCTAGCTACATAGAAAAGAAAATAATTAAAATATTTGAAATCAATTAATTATCAAATACGGCCAGCCTCAGGCGAATTAATATCTCTCAGTTAATTGCTTTCGCTATTACTTCCCCAGCCACATAATTAACGATTTTAAATACAATTAATAAATTCACGTCGTGTTTGTTTGAATTATTACACATTTTATTTGAAATGTATTTATGGAGCCCTAGTTTAGGTTCGTAAAAGCTGGAAATACCAGACGCCAACTTCAACCTTTTTGATCTTGAGACAACTACATACAACTTTGCCAAGTTCGCACGTCCCTGTAAAGTGAACTCCATTTTCCGCACTTAGACTTTCTTTCGGTCCATTGTACGTGATAAACTCGCACTCGCCAGTAGTACGTATTCTTAAAACTATTGTGAATATAAGTATTGAAGTTAAAACTTACAGCCCCCCTTATTACCAAACAGACACTTATCTTAAGCAGCAGCAGTATAAGTTTTAAAACAATAGTAACATTAAACCTCGTGAATGTATCGTCAGTCATAATTATAAAGGTCTCGGATACTATCACTTAAGCAATTTTTAGAGCAACAAAGACTTAACAGGCCACATTATTAGAAGAATAAAACGTCAAAAATCATCATACACATTTATTCCGAAAAACTTAGCTTAAACACTTATATTATGGGTATCAGTATCAAAAGGTAGGTACTATCTAATAGTTTGAATAGGTATTATAACGAACATATTATGTGTTTATCACATGATTATCCAAGGAAGGAATCTAATCGCCAGCCCTTGGAGCATAAGGCTCGGTCACAATAACAGTTTCCAATTAAATCCTGGCAAGTAGGCTTCAAAATCAAGACAGATTTGGGCATCCTCATCTACCGCCGGGTTAACAATGTTTCTATCTAAATTCATGAATTAATAAATATTAATCCATTTCCACACATTTTGCATAAAATGCATAACAAAATTAATTCCTCGGAAAGATTATCCCTACCCACGGCTTCAGATCGTTAAGGAAAAATTAAACAAAAGGCTCCCAACTTTAATTATTTGCAATGCTAATAGGGCATTATACAGGAGTATGCAAAACCGAGAGTGGCCCAATTAACGGGGTGTCCCTGATCATTTCACTATCGCGACACTAAAGTTGATTTGGATATAACTAACTTTTCGGGAGTATTTAGCGACCACTTGGTGTAACATAACAGTCGATATGTTTAGTTTGACGGGTAGTTAGTCAAAAAGGTGCGCGAGCTCTAGACAGATGACAAGAAGGTGGCGCAAGACTGACCTAGATGGAAGCTCTTATTATCGGAGATTAAGGCTCACTTTGGTTCGCTGCGTTATCCTAGTTAGTTTGTTATTGCGGACTGAGGTTTTCCTGCCCGCTATTGACTGGCGTAGCCAATCTTAGCACTGACAGAGGCGTTACACGTTATCACACCACTATTACTTAACTTAAAACTCGTCAGTTCACACAATCTTAACGTCATAAGGCCTAGACAGCACTCAATAGAAGAAAAAAGGACTTCCGGTCTTACAGGCTTTAAATTAACGATCAAAATATACATTTATGTATATTTCTAAAGTATTGTTCAACTCGCTACATTCTGCGGAGACTTGGACATTTGCCACATCTTCCCTCCAGCTTGGGCCTCCGCTTAACTCACTCAATCAGCGAAACATAGGCGCTGTTTCACGTCGATTTTCTGTGATACCGTGGTAGCACTCCGGTCGAACTGGCTTATTCATACCGAAGCGTGGCTTCCACGAAAAATACAACATGCCATTCCAGATCGTATTTTTAGCCAAATTCTCTATGCATTCCAGTGTATAATATTATTTTGTAGTACGTTTGTGCAACACACAGGGCGATCTTATTTGTAAACATTGGACGGGTGCGAGGAATATTGTTTGATTTACACGTCTCACTCACTCATGCCTTATTCAAGTCTTATCGCTTCCACTGGCGTAGAGCTAAATAAAGATCTAGACTTTACTACGATGGATATAGAGACGTCCGCAAAAGAAACAAGTTTGAAGAAAGCACCAAGATGCCTTGTAGCGTACGTGTGGTGCACAACCGTGAGATCAATCTATTTTTATTCTTCATCAAAGGTCAATTTCTGCCAACATCGGGTGAGAATATACTGTCCAACTGCAGGGCAAAGGCCTCCATCATAGAAACCAAGTCATCGCTACTATGATAGGATTAGGCTTAATCATCACGCTTGCCTAATGCGGATTGACGATCACAAACTATAACCGATGTATGTCCGAAAAATTCGAAACTTACTTTTTGCTCGACCCGGGAATCGAATCCAGCACTTTAAATAAACGGTTTTTTTATTCTTGGCAAAAAGTACTGTAATTATTGAATTAACCTATCTATCAAAAAGTAGGTCAAACATTCGCAAAATAACGAAGAAATCTCTTGCTAATCCACACGAAACCTATGGATCACAAACCATAGATAATGTTTGTTTCAATGAACCCGATGAGGGCGAGGGCACATCGCGGATTAGGTAATAAAGCTGCGATTACACATAATCCCGCTATCAAGATGGATGACGTCACGCATACGATGTGTGTGAGGCAGATTGATCTTTTATCTCTTTCCAAGATGGAAATAAATATGAAGACCTCTCGGTTTATGCGATTCATTCAAGCACCAATTCCTGGTCAGGTTAATTTTGTATTTATTTCAAGACTAGTGAAAGGCCGCCTTTACTTCGTTACGGGACTAGATTTTTCAAAACACAGTATTTTTTTATTAATTTAACACGAGTTCAAGAAAATTCATGTGCATCAGAAAGAAAATTCAGGTTTTTTTTTCGTAATCAACCAAAACGTAAATAAAAAAAAACTATTTAGAATTTGAATTAAAGACAGTGATCTTAATCCGGTTTAGGAACCTCTTAAAAAAGAATGTCGAAAAAAGCTTAAAACCCTACCTTCATTATTTTTTTTATTAATATCAACCGATTCAAAAAATGTATATCAAAAAATGCAACAAACTCAATAATGGTATCAGCTAAAATGTACTTGTTTACTTTGGTGAACGATTTTACTAACAATTACATCAAGCAATGAGTTGGAAAAACTCGCCATCAAAACGATGATGGCCGCCGTCAAAAAGCGATCAAAACCAAACTAATTAATAGTAAAATTTGAACAGGCGGTCAAATTGAAACCCATCCCGCTACACGCAATAATCAATTTACAATAAAAACGAAGCCGATTGTACCTGATACACAGTGCATTGGACAACAGTGAGACTGTAGCACTAGTTGCCCTTAGTTTGTTTCTCTCTGTCAAGTAGATAGATATAAGTATACAAATATCTGTAATACAAGTGCTTATGTTACTTAGTACGAAGTCAGGTCAATTTATGAGATGTTGTGTGAATTTATCTATGGAAAAAATAATTATTTATAAATAATATTCATCAACATTACAGATTATTCTTCTAAATAATATTAAGTATCGATTCGTAATCTAATACATTGGGATACTTAATATAATTTGATAAGATGTCTACCATTGAAAATACAGATAAACTACATCCTATTCCAAAATTGTGTACAAAGCGCTTTATTGCCGCACTTCCAAGGAGTGGAATGCGCTCTGTCTGTGTTTCCCAAAAATCCCAGCGTTTTTGTAGGAAGAATGAAAAGTCTGGTAACTGGACATGTCCTTGACTGTACTGTGTGAAGCCAAGAGCAAAGCCATTAACAATAAAAAATACATTATTCCATTGCACAGAGTGTTCAAGCTATAGCTTTACTGTTATTGTCCACACTGTATCATAGGATGTATGACATTTACATACAAATTGGAACAAAAGCAGAATTTCCTCGGAATAAAATGTCCGATTATATTTTATGCATTACATTTTTGCATTTCAATCGTTTAATGATTATTCCCGTTTGGAAAATGGATAAACATTTTCAATTCGAAGGTATGATGCGAAAGTAGAATTTTGTGATTGAAACCATTTGGGTAAAAGCTTTTTTATATTAAAACAGAAACATTTCAATTCGATATCTGGAAATAAACTGAAGCCAAATTCTAAACCATGTTTTTTTATATGTGGAGGCAAACGAGCTAATGGAGTGGTCACCGCCGACCATGGACATTAGCCGTAGTAGAAGGAGTACAGATTCGTTGCCGACCTTTTAGTAAGGTGTAGGCTCGTTACTTAGAGATGTCAATGTCGTAGACTAAGTACTAGCCATACCTATTAAAATAAGTTTTATATTAATTATATTTTTTCTGTTTTTTACAGGTAAGTAAGCAATTACAAATCTGTTTCCTATATGAGTGTCACAATGCTTTTGGTAAGTCTCAATTTAATATAGTAAATCTATTTTCGTTTCATTCGTTTTTCATGTTTTCTCCAACAAAACTTCGAAGATTCTTTTTCGTCACAGAAAAAAAAATACTAAACTATTAATGATAGGTATTTGCTAAGACAAAAATGAACATTTGAGACCTAATTTTTTAATAAACAGAATTACTTATTCAGCGCTCACCGCCTGGCAAACAGCCCCTCATCAATAAGTGTCACTGTAACCGTATTCCGGTAAACTGATTTCAATAAGGTGCTTGGAATAATAAAGTAAGTTGGACATTAATCAATCCGAAAATATCCATTTTAATCTTCTGTTACCAATTGACATCTAAGTATTAAGTTTAAAACCTATGGATCTATACATGGATCTATGTACTTCAATGATATTACCCTAGATACCTACACCATGAACGAACTAAAAGTGTCGCCGACAATGAAGGCAACACTAAACTTCACAACTTCACACCTTCAGTCACAAAAGAGCGCTCTTTACCAATTTTGGAATTTAAAACCAATTACCATGGATTAGGGTCGAAAATAAAAGGTAGTGAAGGCACATTTGGCATTCAAAATATCTACAGCAAAAAGTACAAGTAGAGTACATATAAAGAATACGGTTTTCCGCGAAGCCAGGGTATGAAGGTTGTGAATCAATGTAATTGGTCACCATATCACCGTGTTAATAAATTAAATAAATCACTTCGGTCAATACAATTTCGGCGGCCTTTTGCCAATACTTGATTAATATCTAGTAAATTACGGTCGGAAAATAATAAATTTTAACTGAGCTAACATTATCATGAGCCTGAAATCAGCGCTGCAGTGGTTAACTGACTAGCTGCTGAGGCTGCGCCTTGTTAGCCGCAAACCACAATGTTGTCATTATTTTTTTTCTTGTTTCTTGTTTGTTCGTCTATATCTATCTGTACATACATATTGAAGTAATGTAAAGGTTCACAGATACATCCTGTATAAAAATGTAAAAAGTCAACGGCAACTAAAAGTGAAGAGCGCTCTTGATTTCTCCGCGTTACGTAATTTTTAATTAACCCTCAAACGAACCCCGAGTTCCGGAGAAGTTGGCAGACGAGATATTAAAACATTATGTTTGTTTAGGAACCATGGACATATCGGATTTTGTTACGAACTACTCTTATAGAGGCTTTATACATCGCCCTATATGATAGACATATCAGTAAGTCTGTCAATGTTCTTGATTTTCATACTAGTGGCCGCGGGCATCTTAACTTTGATCACAATAGAACCTGAAGAACTGCAACGAAACCATGTTTTACCCATCTCTTTCAAATCCGCTGTGCGTCTCTTTTGAATGGATGCGACACTTGTCGCATCCATTCAAAAGCGGATACACACACATACTTATGTGTTTATCGTTTTAGTTCAACTGAACTAATGGTCAAAAAGTAACCAGTTGCCAAATGTAGACCAAAAATGGTCATAGTTAAACTATTGTCATTTTAACCCAAAGCTAAATAAGTAGAAACTGACCCTAAGCAGAAAGCTTTGTGCTAAGATTTCAGAGCGATATTTCTTATAGATTAAGGCTGTAATTACCTTCTTGGGCTTGAATACAATGGGAAATTTGTGCACACGGTAATGTTTTGACATTTAACGTTGCATGTCATACGTTATCTCTTTAGTATTTTATTGGTGCATAGAAAATTAAATCTGTCGTTATAAAATGCCGTCTAACAAGACTTGCTTTTTCATAATGTTAATTAAATTCTAGACTTTTTTTCCTATGTGAGATATTAGTGAGATGCTATGCGTACTCGTAATACTGCCAATACCAATAAGGCCATAAGCTAAGGCATTCCAATTATGTCGTCAAGGGTAGGATATAGTAATAATAGCGTGACAAGGCTCATAGTATCTGGACGGACTGTACTAAGATGGTCCTGATTCTATTAACATTGCACCTAATATTTTCTATTAAATTTTAGTGAAACTATTCTTGCATAATCATATTCAGACTGGAGCCTTATTTCAGTCTTCTCCTCTGGCTACGTTGTCACTGGCAACAAATGAGAAAAAAAAACCTTTTTAATGCTATACCAAGGCTATAACCCATCCGACACAATTAAGAATAAGCCGGACTGATTAATACAAGAAATTGCTTTCAATTTAATGTGTAAAGAACCACATAGGTACGTTTAGTGACACAAGTGCTTTACATACGGAATCAGATCAAAGTTTGAAACGATATATTAACAATGTAAACCTACTAAAGTATGTACGTAATAATTTCTCGAATTTCAAAAGCAAATCTGTATAATTGAGGAGCAAGAAGTAATCAAGTGCTAAGTAGATAAACCGCTCCCGTGATTAGCCGCGTGCGCAAACTGGATTACACCGACACTCCGGCGCAGCGCGCGAGGGCGCAGTGAACCAACTCCAGCCGGGCTAACAAGCGCGCCACCAGATGATTTCTCGACACCCGTATTGTGTCGGCGCAAGTTGCTTCTCGCTCACCTGACTGAGCGATGAGCGGGATAGAAGGATCCGCTCTCGTGAACGAGAGTCGATAAAATTTTGTCGCGGTACGCATGTTAGGTCTACAAGTTTACAAGAGAAACGTAAACATTAAGAACACCAACCAATAGCACAGTGTAGGTAGTAGATTACAGCCCAAATTCCACACTTGACTAAACCTAAGCTTAACTGCGTAACCTCGTAAGGCCCAGACAGCAGACACAATAGAAAAATCAATTGTTTTTTGCCCTTTAAAAGGCTTTTGGGTCTAACGAAGTTAAATTTAAAATAGCTCAATAATATTTTAAAAAATACTGGTAACTGACAACTCTGTTGTAATATGACTTATCCAAGATTAAAAGCATAAAACTAGCTCTTGATCGCCTTTCTCGTATTACTTACTAACGTGTTTTTTTTCTGGGATAATCTTTTCTATTAGGTATCTATAACTGTCTGATGACTGACTACATGTACGAAGTATGATACGTACAAGACTCTACTTCTTATTTTCAAGTAGGATCATACTATGGCTAGACAGATGGAACTATATTGCCCTTAATGATTACTCTTTAACGTTTTGACGGCGCCGATACCTTGCTGACTATTTTTCTGTACTGTTGGTGGAATTGCCCCCGTAACCCATTACCACATTACAATTCTAATTGTTTTGTTAAAATGTCACGTGTTAAATCAATTACATTGAAATGTCACATGAACCAGTAATTTTGTGTTTGAGAAATTTTAAATTGCCGGGATAGAATCCCTCTAGGGGTGATTAAGAAAATTTACTTTTCTAAATTGTCCTTTTTGTGTTGGGAGCTGCTTTGATCTCTAGTATTCATAGTACTTATTATTAGCTAGTGCACGCTCCAGCTCAACTCGCGTAGAGTATGGTTGGCTAAAACAGCCAACAGCGGATAACAAATATTTTAATAAATAATTAACTATATTACACCCAGACACTGAACAACCACAAGTATTAATTGCACGAATGTTTGCCAGGGTAGTTTCTACTACTTAGATCTTATCAGATTCTTACCGGATCAACGATCTATCGACTAGTCTGGTTCACTGCAACCTTATGTTCGAACAAATCACCTCGTAGCCAGTTTAAAAGACTCCATTTTATGCTCAGCCGTATACTCAGATTCGGATGCAGAGCATAAAGGCTGTTTGATAGTTCGATAACAAGCAGTAAACCCGCGGATATCCCTCGACTGATACCGCAATAAACTGCGCGACGCCGAGACGGGTACACGTAGTATATGCACTTTATTATGTAGCTTTGAAGGTTATTTATTACCTGACGCGGTGCTAGTGAACTAAACTTCGGGAGGAAACCTGCACCTTTCGTTTCTCAAATTTGCCAATACCCGGTAATTAAATAGATATTTCTACCTACAATACTTTACATACTTTTTCTGGCCTAGAGTAAGTCAGAAAAAAGTTAAATCATGTCGCTATAATTTTCCTCTACCCTCTGTCTGGAAGCTATTAACGATAAAGCAAACTATAGGATAGCCGGGGTTACTAAAAGGCAAACCTCCTGCCATAGCTGCTGGGACTCCCTCATTGCAGTCGATATGACGAGCCTTCAGGGCCCACTCAGTGGTTATTGTGCGGACCGCGGTTGTCATTTCACTCCTGAAAATGGACACCGAACGAAACTAATTGCTGAATCCCCACAGTGTCATAGTATTACGATATTGTATTTTTAATGTTATATTTATCATTAAGTTTTGTAATATTTTTTGCATTAAAGAGTATCTATCTATCTATTACGTAATATCTGTAAATTTTTGCAATGAAGCATATGTTTTTAATTGTTGGATATCCTTCTAAACAAACAGCAATGCACCAGGTGGTCTGACCTCCCTATATCCGACGCTAGTGAGAATGATACGCTGAGATGAGAATTTGTTACTTCTACCGTTTGATCGTGAACTCAATAAATGTTCGCTCATTGTTATACAAAAAGCTCGTGCGAAAGCCTAACATGCGTAACCGATTGTGCTCGATTCCTTTGTAAAGAGCACCACTCCATCCTTTTTCCTCAGACGAAACGCGTTAAGTACATACTCTTATGAGTATATTCTTATTCTCTCTGCTTTTTATGGCGATATTAATAGATTAATGATCCAGTTGCAGGTGCGGAAGGCTGAATTTCGGCGTTAATGACGTCATTAGACATTAAACAGATCGTATTTTTATGGGTTTATCGCTAATTTGAGGCCTTTGCTCTCATTTCACACAGATATACCTACTCGTACTGCAGGAGTGTCGCATACGTAGATACGGCCATGTTTTTCGCAAACTGGTTTGCGTAGGCAACAAATATCAACATCACAACAACACTATGTAAATCAGTATAAGATTTGTGTTGCATTTGGCCACACTAGGAAGAGCCGAAGGTAATGGCATTAAGTAGACCATTCATTCCCCTGTCACCCCCAGCTAAACCATGTCCTTACACCTCAGAAACGCATCTTATCCCATGTCTGAGTACAATAGTCCTCGAGTTTACCATTGTCATATATCTTAAGGTACAGGAGCCATTTTCCTTTATAGAGTACGTTGACACTATAGGGTCTTTTGTCTCTCTGCTATATTCTACATTTCTCTAAAGAAAGTTTGTCTTTATCAATCATACTTACTGTGTTTTGGTCTAAGTGTCTGCAGTTACTAAACTAAGAAAAAGTAAAAACTAGGACAGCTATTCCCGATTATGTCCAAAATCGTTGCACTGTAACAATCTCTAACTTAACTATTTTCATTTAAAACATATCTAACATTTCGGAAGATGCCTGTATGTTGCTAAAATCAAAGCACTTTCTCTGTCTGCCCTTGTGTCGCAGGCGCGGCGCGCGCCCTCACACAGCTTTCATCCTCGTCTCGTCGGCGTAAGTTGACAGGCAATTTTTATAAAGCAATATTTCAAGTAAGTGGCTGATGTGATGGCGGCGTGTAAACATGTTGACACTGTGACGCGACCAAACGCTGTTTAAATTGTTTATGGAGGGAGTATTTCGAGCTGTGACGTCGTACAGGCACAAAGATATACGTAGGCATATCTGCTGTGGCACAATCGTTTAGAGAATATTTTAAAGACTGGCCGGAAGGCGCATTTGGTTGAGTGACCCTGCCTCATACGCCAAAGGTCGTGGTTTCGGAACCCTAACTTCAAATATTCGTGGCATGAATACTTGTGTTTGTTTAATGTCGGGTATAATATTATATACATGTATTTTAGTATTATATTTGTAAATATTATTTTGTAAATCTTCTGTTGTCTGATATCTGTAACACAAGTGCTTAAGCTACGGAGTCAGGTCATGACCTGACCTGGCATACATGTATGACGTCGGCAGATGGGCTGATGATATATTCAGAGTAGTGGAAAAGACCTGGATGAGGCTGGCACAGGGCCTTTGTGACTGGCAAGCACAGGGGGAGGCCTATACCCTGCAGTGGAATCAAGATGCAGGCTAATGATGAAGATTATTTATATCTCACTTTAAAACAAACGTACTTAGTAATGAACTCCTTAAATACCAGTTTAATTAACTTGCTTCGTTTCTGAACCAGTGGCCAGATGCCGTGGTTTGAGTTCTTTATTACATTCTCTGAAAAGCGCGACATTTCAGCTCTTTCATGAATTTTTAATTTAATCTCGACGTCAGTTTCTGCCAATCGTGTTGGCATTGCGGAAAATTCTGTCTTAATACGTTACATTCCAATTCATTATTGTTATGCAAAATAAAAACCATATTAATAAATGAAAGCGTTAAATAATGCCTAATTGCTAGATTTAAATTTCAATAGAATTGAATTATTAATACTTATTACTTAAATGTCATAATTATTAAAAAGAAGAGTTAAACAATTTGTTTAAGTAAATACATCATACGCATTTTCAGCCACTAAGTTGGCATCACTCAATGTATTTGTGTACATTTTAATACGTTAATGCCGCGATAGGTGTGATCCGGGCGGCGCGGCCGCAGGCACGGCCGTGATGGGCCGCACTTACACGCGTCGTTGTTGCGGTGAACATGGGATTATTATCACAATGCTATCATGAGATGTGGAAGAGATTATTTCTGTATTTTGATAGGATACATTCCAGCTTATACTCGTTATTTGAAAGGATCGGGAATTTGCTAGAATTTCAATGATACATTTTTTTTTAATTTTAAGCCATTTTAGGATCTATTTCTCTTAATTCTCTTCTCTTAATCTTTTAATGAGGTTTAAGCATCAATAAAAGGTAAAACACTTGTGCAATGCAATGGACACCCAGCGCCATCTATTGGTACAATTTTTAACCAAGCAAACTAATTTGACAAATTCCAAACTAAGGTGAGAGCAAACGAGTAAAAAATAAATAAAAAAAACTACTTAAGGTCCGTAGAGAAAACTTGGTATTCCAATTTTATTGAAAACACAAGATGCAATTTTTGCGAAAAAACCCGGTGCGAATTGGCTGGAATTAGATTAGGTATTGCCGCGTAAGGCTTCGTACAATGCGATTAATCTGCTTGTAATGCAGAGTGTATGTCACTGCGCTATGATATATGTCTACGTGCAACAAAATGTATTGATATTATATTTTATTTTTATTTTGTACACGGCTGGACCTTTGACATCGTTTCGAGACGTAATTTGGATATTAGTTCCAATCGGTAATGACGCTTGGAGTAGATCGCATCGCGCTCGTGTTTAGCTTTTCGATTTGGTTTATGTTCATCTCTATAGAATTCAGATCCCACTGCTCAATTTGGCATATATATATCTGCGAGTAACCTATATTAATCATTTCTAAACAGATACTGCTGTTGTGATGAATCTGATGACTAATCTTAACATAAAACATAATGCATTGCTACTATTGGTTCTTTAGTCCCCAGTGAGTTAACTTATTGGATATTTCCCAAAATAATTCATAGGCGCAATTTATGACTAAAATCTCTATTAAGATGAAATCTTAGATAGGATATGTTTACGCAGAAATAGCTTGTTCTAATTGCGTTTCGATCAGTATCCTTCAGTGAACTTGTTAACCAAAACTATTAGGTTGTTGATGTTTTTCACTTATGAAAAAAAAGACAAATGAAGTTCCCAACATTTTGAACGTGGGCATTAAAATACACGGTCTGCGCCGCTCTGAGAACACTCTCCCGACTTAGAGACATTTAGAATAGAATTTTTTTTTATGTGATAGGTGGCAGACGAGCAGATGGATCACCTGAAGGTAAGCGATTGCCACCGCCCATAGACACCTGCAATATCAGTAGTACTCACTCACTCGACGAAACACAGCGCAGGCGCTGCTTCACGCCGATTTACTGTTAGGATATTTGCAGGAATATGGTATATACTCGTAATATAGATACTGACAGGAGTTACTGTAAAATAAAATGTGATGTTATGAAGTCATTCACCCCTTCAAGGCATGCAATTTAAAAATGTATCTCTACATACATATTGATAAAATTATTTGGCGTCGGTACTACCTAAGTATTCGTCGGTTTTATGTCAAGCGTGTGACGACTGGCTTCCAAATAACATTCTGCTATGTTCCAAATAATACTACGGACTGGCCACCGTTTTTATACCTATTTATAAAATTCTGCAGATTTCAAGTAGTGTAGCGACCTGGGGAATCACAGGAATGCGAATAGTTTAGCCCCGGCGTTCGCTGCACAAGTTGAGATTGCGGCTTAAAGGCATTCTTGAGCAAGATGCTCGAAGGTCGATGCACTCAACATTCACCTGCACATTTTGGTTTAATAAATATTGATAGATAGATAAGATAACATTTATTGGCCTACAAAAGCAAAGTGAATACAATCGATACAGTGATATTGCACTTAGAAAAATCCTCGACATGTCATTCGGATGTATGTAGTACGGCTTATGGCGAATAAAAGGTAGGTACTTAAATAAATATTAAGACCTGAGACAAATGCTGACATCTTATATCGGAGGCTAAGACTTATTGTGGGTCGTCGAACCGTCGGAGTAAGTTTAGCTTTTTTTAAATTTACTACATTAATTTATACATATATTTACGTATCCTCCCCAGTTTGAAACTAAAATTAATCTAATGGTTTTTTTATGCTAGAGAAGTTTGTTTGCACAAGCAAACAGGGCACCTAATGTTACGTGACCGCCACTTATAGAAGAGTCGCTGATACACTGCCAGCCCTTCAGGTAGGAGTACCTACCTAATGTGGTCTAAATGGAAGTGTTTTGATGCTTTTAACATTTATACTTGTGTGAAAGCAAACTCCTAAAAATTTTTGACACTTTACTTTAAAGAGTATCTTTTGACATTTTCACATTTAAAGCCGCCTCGGCCGTCCCTTCCGGCTGCCTGCGGACAGGCCATTAGCTCTCGCCTCTCACACGCATGCGCAACATTACGAACCTCTCACTGTAGATGTCACACTTTGATTTAACCATTACCTGTAAACAATGAAAAAACAATTAAAGTATAGTGCCGTGCTTTCCGAGGCACGGGTTATTAGGCCTCCAGACTTCGGGCTGACACTGTTAATTTCCGAACAGAAAAACTCAGGTACAAATTTCTGGCCCAACCCGCGACCTCAACCGTCGCATTAACCACGCCTTACTCACTGCGCCACCGAGGCAGTTTAAAGATATGTAACTAAGCGCGTGATTACCCGACTTTCCTTTCAAAGTGGTGGCCATATCGAGGCCTTTGAAGCGTCGGTCTATCGGCAGGGGATATTAAAAAAATATGATGAAACTTTGTCCCGGGATACTTATCTAGAAGAGGCACTAGGGCTATCAACAACAACAACAACTTTTATATAAATCTCTGAGTTATCCAACTACGATTTAGACGCTCCTAATATTAAGGTTAAAAGAACATTGTTAAAGTTTGCCGGCACTAATGGTGATGTCCCAAATTGTATGGAGGTTCGGCTAGGACCTGGTACAGTTGAAAAAAATGGCCAATATATCTAAAACACCTTTTGGAACTTAGTTTTTAGTGACTGGTTGTCGATTACATCACGCAAGTGTTTTGTATTTTCGGGTTACATAAGTCTTGTGGTTGTGTATAAATGTTATCTCTTTATAAATAGTATAGATTTCCGATTTGTGCTACCTAAATACCTACGTTGATATTTTTTTCTTGATTTGGGAGAAATCAGAAGATTTCTTTTTTTAATACTGTACAATATCCTAGCCAGGTTTCGGACGTGTCCTTTACTTTTGTAGTTATCGAGCAGAAAAACACCGGACTTCATTTCTTTAGAGCACTTGTTATCCCCACACCGGTCGGGTGAGTCGGGTCGGCTGTCCACTTGAGCGATTACGCGTCCTTAAGGCGATAAACATTAAACTCGTAAGATATTGGAAATCTCTTGGTGTGAATACATAAAAACAAATGCGGTCTGTTGTAGTCATCGATATTACACAATATACACATTACATATACACAATTCTATAGTGAAATTGATAAAGTTTAGTGACCCCACGCATTTCGTCGTGTATGACTTAAACTTTAGCTGTAATATTTTGATTTTAGATTATGCCGTTAATCTGTAGTAAGTAATTGGTTTTAAATTCCAAAAATGCCAATTAGCGCTTCTTTGCGAATGGGCACTTTTAACGCGTTAACGCTGTATGCGTTAACCAAATCCCGTTTCAATATGTATAAGGATAAGTAGTCTTTAATTTACATTTAACCTTATAAACTGGTTTTAATATGTGGTGCAACGACAATTCTATTTGTATCCTAAAATACTATTTTTAACACCAAAGAAATTGTTGCCCACTTAGTAAATTGGAGCTGCAATTATTTGTAATTTTGGTATGCTATTAGTAATTTTAACATCCTATTGATTTAAGTACCTAAAAGGTGATCTTGGGGTCCCAGGATCGATTCTCGGGTCGAACATAAAGTATGATTCAAACTTTTCGAACATAACTCGTGTTTCTGATCACCGGTTCCTATTAGTCAAGCGTGGTAACCCCCTCTTAGTAGCGATGACTTGATTTTTATGACGGAAGTCTTTAGTGGGACAGAAAATATGCTAATGCTTTTATTAGCAATTTTGATGTATCGGGTTAAGTTAGCCTGCGAATAGTTAAATACATACTAGCCCTTCTAAATAACCCTCCTTTGCAAGGAATCTCAGCGGCCATTCCAAGTGGCAACAATCTCTAGCCAGCCCTAGCCTAGTGCGACGGTCGCGCCTAATGAGCTGGTAATGAGCTGCCGAGATCGCGCAAATTACCTCCCCCCCCCTCCCCCTCCCCCGGCGGTGGCCTGGAAACCGCAGCCAGGTGCAAACTAGCCTGACGCTGATGCACCGCTCAAATTGAGCTAACGCGTTTTATGAAATGGATATTTTGTTGGGACTGCTTCTTCAGTGATGTTACTTACTGCACTGACTCGAAACGAATGATCGAAACGACTGACCCGAAACGATTGGCTTCCGAAAAAAGAACCCACCACTTTGGTCGATCCTGCACTACTTATTGCCAGTCATTAGCTTTTACCGACGATCTGGTGAAGGTCGCGGGAGTCCCTTGGATGCGGGTGGCACAGGACCATTCTGTGTGGAGAACTTTGGGGAGGCCTATGTCCAGCAGTGGACGTCTATTGGCTGAATTGATGATGGTGAGCTTTTAGCTTTTATTAGATCATTTTCGGCAATGTTTTTTCAGCGATACCTAGGTCGGCCAACAGGGCATCGGGCCATGCCATTGCATCGGTCGGCTTAGGTATGCTTTCTTCACGAGACGACGATTGTAGACATGCCTAACATCATCGGCCTATATCATCAGACCTAGGCACATCGTCTTCGATGGCTTGGCCATCTCGGGAGACTGAACGAAGATCGTCTCGTGAAGTTATGTTAGCTCAGTACATAAGCGTCCCTTTCCTAAAGAACGCATAATTTTCTTGATCACAATACATCAAATGTATCCTGTTCTATCATTCCTCTACTCCAAGGTTGTCTGGAACTATAATAAAACCGCTATTAATGTGGGTCCTACCACGTGCACAATCTATTATTCAGCCATTTTGCTTTTTAAATTGTAGGATATTTATATAATTGCCATGGGAAAGTTCTCTAGCAAGTCTTGGTGCCATCATTTCCGCTTTTAAACGTAAATAAACTGTCAATTTTTTGCAACATGTCATCAAAGATTTGAATCGTCATCTCATCTATTTTCATAATATTAGTAGTCCGCTAGTGCCAATAGATGGCGCTGGGAGTCGATTTATTCGCTCAAGTCTTTTGCCTTTTCGTTTTACTCTTATGCCTTAACGATGGCTATGCAATTAGCTTTCGCAAAACTACCATATTATAGTTTTTAATGTTTTTTTGGTACTTATTTTTTTCTTTTCAAGGAAATGACTTATTAAAACTCATCGATGGGTTCAGCTGGTTAGTTTAATCGGTAGAACAGCCGTCTGATATGTAGAACGTTGTAGGTTTGATTCCCATCTGAACCCACAGACAGATATCAAACTCATCTACACCGGACTAGACTGTGTGTATTAATAGCAATCTCCTAGAACTTCTCTGATAAGAACTAAAGTATTAAATCGCAAAGCATATTAATCTCCTATTATATTGACCCTCGTAAGCCCATCAATGTCCCAGTTACCGCAAACGTCAATTTAGGATTAGTGAAACTATTTGATAGAGTCCTTGAGGCGGGACGACGCGTCCCACACCCGTCTGAGGGACGTAATCGCGGCCTGCGGGACGTTGGCGGATGGATTCGACCGCTAGATTTGGTTAGTACTTGTAAGTGTAAATATACAATTATTTGTTTAAGAGCAATTGAGAGCTTACAGTGAAATGCCACATTATTTGAGGTTTCATAAAATATGGTTAGGAATTCTCAGTAGAAACTGACATTTCGAACGGCAGATCAGGGGTCAGTCGACCTCTAACTTTCGTGGCCGTCCATAAATCCAATATTCCTACGAAATTGACATCAGAATCATAAAACATACAGATTCTAAGGATGGCTTTCTCCATAAATAATATAAAAAAGTAAAGTAAAGTATCAGCCTATAATACTGTCCCACTGCAGGGCAAAGGCCTCCATCATAGAAATCATGTTATCACTACCATGATGGGATTAGGCTTAATCACCACGCTTGCCTAATGCGGATTGGTGAACACAAACCCGAGCTATGTTCGAAAAATTCGTAACATACTTTTACTCGACCCGAGAATCGAACCCGGGACCCCGAGATCACGGCCCGGTACTTAAACCACTAGACCAACGGGGCGTAAATAATATAACTTTAACTGATTTCATGCTAATTTTAAAGAGTTAAAGGACTGCCACGAAATTTAAATCTCGAAGTCAGACCCATCTACCGTTCGAAGTGTCAGTTTCTACTACCGTACAGTATAATTAGGTTTTAATGAAACTGCTCAGTCGTAGGTCGGTGATAATATCATAAGAAACCTGCGAGTTCGGATAAAACGCGGGAGTGGAAACGTGATCCAATCTACCAGTCCAACTGTGCAGGTCGAATGGCAATCGTGACAATGTCATAACGAGTAACATCCAGACTCAACATTTGGACAATATCACAATTTCGTTTAAAAAAAACGATTCTAAAGCCGTAATGCGCTTGTTATAAAATTCCTTAGGGTGCTATATCAGTACACAAGTGTCGCCATTTGTTTCTTATTAAAGGAATTGAGAACAAAAAACTTTTCGATCGGTACCTAAGTACCTACCGGATTTTGGGACATTACGGGCTCATAATAATAATAAGTAATTGTTTTTCATTTCTATTTTAATGTTCTATTATGAATTCAGTTTCGTTTTAGGTACACTGTTAATATACTGGACCAAACAAACGGGCTTAAAATCTACAACCTTAAATAAATAAAACTCTTTGATAATGGCGGTGACTGTGACTGGCAGTAATCCTAATCATACGGATTCACAACGAAACCAAAACAAACCGCACATTATCACATGTTATTTAGTCGGTTTACAAAATGCCTATTCATTTGACAGATGTTTTGCGAAGCCCAAACGCGCAATATTCTTTACGGCCCAATTTCAACTTGAATAATTTACTTTTTGAATTCCCTCGCCCCGCCTTCTCAGGGCTTGGGGGATCTGCCACGTCTGCTAGGTACGTGACGGTTGCATGGATTTTTCTTTCTTAATGTTGGTACAAATTCTGTATTGTGTTTTTCTTCTGCCAGTGTCAAATTATATTACTGCCAGTGATATTTTGGTCATAGTCTTCCAGGCGTCATGATCGAAATACTCGTATAGTTGTGTGATGTTTCAATAGTTAGATATAAAATAGTCGTCTTCAAATTGCCGTTTTGATAGAGATTCTTTATTAGTGGTTCTAGATAGGTACTAACTTTAAACGAGTACCCATTTTTTTTTTGTTTTATCCAGTCAATCTATAATCCTTTTTGTAATACGATTCCGACCACAGATTGGGTTGATTGGTTCTTTTATTTTACATTTGATATAATTTGTTGCATCAGTTAAATACATTTTACATTTCAAATATGTTTGTCCCACGGTTCTATCTACTGAGCTACCTGTCATAGTACATTTTGTTATTTGTCTCACAGATGAGACATTCCAATCGATCTGTCAACGTGATGCATACATCGCAATCCATCACGAATAGAAAAATAAAGATAATGGTGTGAGTTTCTACCAAACAGATGCGTGGATTCCACGTGGGACGAAGTACTTACTTGCTAATTTATCTTTCCTATAAAATTTTGTAGCACATTATCAATATTGTCGTGGTAATAGAGTTGTTTAAACGTAATAATGTGAAAATATGAGGGGTATGTTGATAAATAGATACTTTTTTTTTTGCACAGTAGGTTATTTTGAGAAATTAAAATGCTATAGTCATAGGCGAATAAGATTTCTCAGCTTCGATCCTTATTTATAAGGTCTTTAAGTTACACACAACAAAGTAGAGGATTAGTGTTTTTACAAAGACTTAGATATAGAGCGAAAAGGTAACATAGAATACGTTTTATGTCAAAAATACAACCACCCAAGGGACTCGAGATAATCCGCATCAAGCGGATGCTAGTAAATAATTGAAGTGTGTTGTGTAACAAGTGAGTTAATCGGGGTCAATTCTTTTCGTGTATGTTTATTCTAGTCGTGTGCTAGGTGACGCGCCGTCCGTCCCGGCCCCTGATTCTTAACCCGCGAGGTTTGAGTTACTTGTCGGATATCATATTTACTTCATTACTTTTAAAAAAAATCAATAAAATGACGACCCGTTTAGCGCAATGGTTTGAGCGCCGTTTGAGACGTAAGGGTCGCGGGTTCGATTCCCGCACCGACACAAATGTTTGTTGATGAAACAGATATTTGTGTTGGGTCTGGGTGTTTGTGGTACCTTCGTTGTTTCTAGTTTCCATAGCACAAGGGAAAACCTTAGTTTGGGACCAGGACAATGTATGTGATGTTGTCTCAATTTATTATTATTATTTATTTAATTCAAAACAAAATGGGTAAACATCTAATTTGATATTTTTTCAGTCAAAAAAAAGTTAAATACTTATCTATTTTGCAAATGGCGTATAAATATTGTAGCAGTGAAGTATTAATAAGACCCTCGATGTATGTACAAGTTACATACAATGTGGCGTTTGAAAGCGCCGCTATCTCTATTTGACGTCACCACCGTCTTGGCCGGTGACAGGTCAATCACGAGCCATCAGGCGGCGTCTTATCCTCCCCCCTCCTCCATTCTACCGGTATCAGATAAACAGGGTGGGCAGAAACTGCCGATAGTTTCGTTACAAAGTGTTTTGAATCGAACTAGTACTCAATTTCAATGACGATCAAAGCGCTCGTAGTCTAGTAGATAAGAACGGCATCTTCTAACGGGTGGTCGTAGGTTATAATCTAAGCATGTACCTCTACATTTCATGATACTATGCGCATTTCCTACCACGAAGTCGTCAATGAGGGAAAATATAAAAATGGCGCCATGCCCACCTTCCGGGTTCACGAAATAGCCGCCATGTTATTACGTCATCTGGCTGTGTAAACAAAAGCGGCATCTGTTAGATCAACTGTTCGAAATTGACGACCCGTTTGGCGCAATGGTTTGAGCGCCGGTTGAGACGCAAGGGTCGCGGGTTCGATTCCCGCACCAACACAAATGTTTTTTGATGAAACAGATATTTGTGTTGGGTCTGGGTGTTTGTGGTACCTTCGTTGTTTCTAGTTTCCATAGCACAAGGGAAAACCTTAGTTTGGGACCAGGACAATGTATGTGATGTTGTCTCAATTTATTATTATTATTTAATTCAAAACAAAATGGGTAATCATCTAATTTGATATTTTTTCAGTCAAAAAAAAGTTAAATACTTATCTATTTTGCAAATGTCGTATAAATATTGTAGCAGTGAAGTATTAATAAGACCCTCGTTGTATGTACAAGTTACATACAATGTGGCGTTTGAAAGCGCCGCTATCTCTATTTGACGTCACCACCGTCTTGGCCGGTGACAGGTCAATCACGAGCCATCAGGCGGCGTCTTATCCTCCCCCTCCTCCATTCTACCGGTATCAGATAAACAGGGGTGGGCAGAAACTTGCCGATAGTTTCGTTACAAAGTGTTTTGAATCGAACTGTACTCAATTTCAGTGACGTTCGAAGCGCTCGTAGTCTAGTAGATAAGAACGGCATCTTCTAACGGGTGGTCGTAGGTTATAATCTAAGCATGTACCTCTACGTTTCATGATACTATGCGCATTTCCTACCACGAAGTCGTCAATGAGGGAAAATATAAAAATGGCGCCATGCCCACCTTCCGGGTTCACGAAATAGGTTAGCCGCCATGTTATTACGTCATCTTGCTGTGTAAACAAAAGCGGCATCTGTTAGATCAACTGTTCGAAATTGACGACCCGTTTGGCGCAATGGTTTGAGCGCCGGTTGAGGCGCAAGGGTCGCGGGTTCGATTCCCGCACCAACACAAATGTTTTTTGATGAAACAGATATTTGTGTTGGGTCTAGGTGTTTGTGGTTCCTTCGTTGTTTCTGGTTTCCATAGTACAAGGGAAAACCTTAGTTTGGGACCAGGACAATGTATGTGATGTTGTCTCAATTTATTATTTATTTATTAAAACTGCGCGAAATTTAAAAATGCAGACTTAAGGGCACATTTTAGGGTAGTTGGCGACATAGAAATTCTATTAAATAAAGGGTACTATTTAAACGAGCTTCTTTTTATTAGCATTTTTCGCCTCAGAAAATATATGTTACCTTCTAAATTACTAAGTCAGCCACAATGCGCATCTGAATAATAGCAACTCAGCCACTAGTTATTTTATATGTAAGCCATGTAAATATAACTCAGCATGGCAATTATTTTTTAGCATCTAAATTTGTGGTATGCATTCAAATAGCAACCTTCTAAATTTATTAATATATGACACCAAAATAGTAATTATATTAGCTTCTAATTTCATAATTTAGTATGAATAAAATGTAACTCATCCTACATTTATCGATCGTTAAATTTACCTAAAATTGTCATCGAATATTATATTATAGCCACTATTATTATTACACATGAACTATTCGAGGCAACAACGCGACTATACTTACTAGCCGCCAATCGGTTTATATTAATTGTGAGGATTATGATAAACATTTAACAAACAATCCAGCTATGAAAACAAAAAGGAAAGTATTAATATTTTTTTACGTATTTATGTAATAAATTCTTTCCACAAATCACAATGATTTTTATTGCAAAATTATTATTATTTGGCGCGTGTAAAAAATATTATTACGCAACTGAAAAAATTGTTAATTCATTTCTTTATTAGTTTTCATAGCTGGATTTTTAAAAATATATCTCATAATCCTCACAATTAAAATAAATAAATTGGTATCGTTGCGATGGCACCTTAAGGACAATCAAAGTAAAACCCTTTATTTATGATAATCAATTTTTGTATTGAAATAAAATAATTTTTAGTAAGTAATACATTTAAATAAGCACGTATATGTATGTAATTACGAAATTATAAGAAAAAGAAAATATATATTACTGGCTTATTAATGCCGCTCGCGCTTAAGTTTGCCTTCCACGCTTTCTTTTCAGTCCAAGCGCTGTGCTTTAAACTCCAATACCTGATTGCTAGGCCGATCAGATGCGTGCCAATTGCTGTCATGTCACGCACTGGCGCCAAATCGTAGGTACAGTGGCTATTTTCTCGATAAATGAATATGAAATATTATTTTAGATGTTAAGTTATAATATTTTGATGTTGAGTATTGAAGCTTGAATGTATTATTTTTGAGGACATTATATTGAAGCTGTAAAACTTAATATGGTGATGAGTTACAAATTCCGTGGCTGAGTTAGTAAATTAGTTTGCAATATATAAATCAGAAGGACAAGTTAAATTAATTGTGGATATTGATTTGACGCTTTCTTTAACATTTTTAGTGGCCGTTGTAAAGAAGATGAATCAGTAAATTAAAGGCTAAGTAATTTTCCCAATGCTTAGTTATTAAATGAGAAGTTTGGGCGCGTGGCCAAATAAAAATTTTGCGGCCATGTTTATTATTTCTCTTAAATAAATGTTATTAAACCAATTCTTAGAATTAGTTTAGGTACATCATACAAACGCAATACAACTAAACGATGCACTCTCCCGTATTGCCCGTGTTCACTGTTACGGTGCTATTACAGTTTCATTCCGTTCAGACTCACTAAATGCATAAAAGCTTCTCTCACCTGATCACTCAGGTCGGATTTATCGCTCGTCTGCAACCGACGACGCGACGGCGGAACGGCTAACGTGATTTAAGAAAAAGTTTTATTTTATGATACAGGAAGGCAAAATAACAAGCGGGTCACTTGATGGTAAGTTACTGCCGCCTATAGACATTTCAACATTTTCTCGGGTCTGTCAGGAACAGCCAAAAAACTACAAAAAAGGTGATAACTTTCGCAGGGCTCCGGCTATGCTGTTGTGCCCGCGCAGATGGTTTGGTTGATGGCCCGATAATTGCTCTCCGATTTTGTCACTCTGGTGTCGGAATATGAGGCCAAATGAAATAGATACAACACTATTTGCACACTTGCAAAATTTGTAACTAATAGCCAAATTAAATATGAAAGCCAAAAAAACCAAAACGAAGGCGGATAAAATCGTTAATATGTTGTTGTAACTAAGCGTGCATACATGAGATTGCAAAGTTAAGTCACATTTTTCACGACTGTCGTTCGGCCGATTGGCAATATTCGAATGCAATTCGTTCCAACATCATGCAAAGCCTTTGAGCGACAAACGAGTGGGCATTTAGGAATAATATTCTCCATCTCAGCCCAGGCTACGACTTGATTGCTGTTTTTTGCCTGGGTAAAGGCGTGTTACCGGGAGATTACTAACTTCTAACTCATAATTTGACAAAACTCTAATTTTAATGGTTCGAGTAGCATGTTTTTAAAAATAAACTTGTGACGTGTAAAATAAGAATACCATTTGTAGCACCCATCCCACCAATATCATGTTGTCCAATAAAAAGTATCTAATTTATCATAAAGGAAGTACGTAAATTGATTGGCAGTGGCCGCATGATACAAAAATAAGACAAATCGGCATCATTCGATTTACTTAAATAAAATGAGACAACTCTAAGCCACACGAGTTTATCTTAATATATACGAGTAGGTCCAAGAAGGTGCGTACCTTCTTCTGCGTTCGTTAGCCCCAATGCGTGGGGCTAACGAACGACTTATCCACCAATATAAAAGTACTCTTACAATGCAAAGAGCATACAGTAGTTTCAAAGTTGCAAAATAAACATAGGGAAATTCACCGAACCCTTTTCATTCATCTATGTATGTTATCGGCTTTTGGGGTTCCTTTGTGATGAAAATCTCTAGACACGGCCTCAAAGTCCTTGTGTTAGAGACGCTGATACGGGTAAACATAATCAGACAACATCCCATATCGATCTAATCCTAAAGTAAGTAGGTAGCTCTAGCTTGCGCGATCGTGTTATGGGTTTTAGAATCAAAGGATTACAAAATAGATTTAAATTAAATTCTAATTCTCAAGTTCCTAAAACGGAAGACAGTCACAATTTTTAAACGGAAGACAGTCACAATTTCTAAGAAAATATTTCTAAGCGTCTAAACATCTTCTAGTTGGTCTGATTCCCCGTCTAAGGGGACCGGCAGGTCACCTGTTGGTAAGTAATCACTGCCGCCCATCATCATATGCGAGATCAGAGAAGTCGCTGATGCGTTGCCGGCCTTTTAAGAAGAAGTACGCTCTTCTCTTGAAGTTCCCTTCATAGCCGTCAGGAAATAATTCATGTCAAAGCGTGGCTCTCCCATAGTTCTAGTGTTAGATTCAGCTTTAACATGCGCTTAGCTCCTCGTTGAATAGGAAGCGAAGCCTTCGAGTAAAAGCGCTCCTTTGTGCAATCAGAGTGATTGACGAGTCCGGAACCAAGCGGAGATATTTTTCATCAAACTTGGAGTTCAGAGATAATAACATAATAATGGAGATAAGGTGAAGTTAGGGCTGAGAGGAGGAATCTTTCATCGGGACATTGGAGATTTCAATGAGTCATCGATCACTGATCAAGCTGGTTTTGATAGAAAAAACTTGCCAGAAAGACAAATACTATGTGATAGTCTGATAGGCTTCTATCAACAGTCAAACACTTGCCACATTGTCAATATAATGCGACAAAATAGCCTTGAAAACGGTTTTTAACTAACGAAGAAACTAGCTGAGTTTTAGAACGTGGAAGAGCCACGCTTCGGCATGAATGGGCGAGCTCGACCGGAGTGATACAGAAGAAACAGAAGACCAGCGTGAAGCAGCGCCTACGCTGTGTTTTGTCGAATGACTGATAGCACCGGAGGGCCAAATGGGGGAAAGGGGGTAAAAGGTTAGCAGAATGTGTCTATAGGCGACGGCCATGGCTTACCATCAGGTGATCTGTATGCTCGTCTGCCACATATCACTTAAAAAATAGTTCCCATGTTTTATAACCAATGAGGTTACCATACCCTGTGGCATAAGCGGAAATGCCGCCATCAATCAATTTCATGGCTCATTATAACTGAGACGTGAATTTATTCAGCATAATCGGAACAGTAAATCATACTTATACAGTATTATGTGTACAAGTACTACTAGTAGGTATAATTAGATAATTTAGTGTTCATCGCTAATGTATAACGTAACATGAGAACACTATTTCAAGATAGAACATAATGCCAAAATTACATGATTTAGGAGACAATGTTCCAAATTAATTTCTGTTCTTTTCTTTAACTTCATTCAATGAAATTAGAGGGGTTCAGACCTGAAATCATCTTACCTCAGCGTGTTATTCACAGTTGCCTCCAAAGAAACAAATGTATTTAAGTTTTGTCCATTCATTACTTAAGAATGACAAAACATATTTTATCGCTAATCTAATCCAGGATACATACAGTCTGGTAAGTTATATGAAGCCATCCAGGGGACCAATTCTACGCCGAATTAGAATTTTGTATTTACAAAAGTATGAAATCTCTAAATTCGTATTCAATATCGAGTACACGAGAATTGGTCCCCAGATTTCCTAAAGATTTTCACGTGCCATTTTCTATTTTCCGCCAACGAAACTTTTATGATCTACTTCTAACTAATGCTCTCGATACAATTACTGTTACTTAACCTTTAGCCTATGCAGATTAGGATAATTTCAAAGCACAAAGAGAATGATTAGTATCCAGACGGATTCCAAGACATAACGATGAAGCGAATTACGAGATATTATTGCGCATTGAAACCTTGCCATTGTTCCGGTTTAATGTGAAATTTATTGTGAGTTGTTTCGATACAGACACTCAATGGTAATTACAGTTAATCACCTCTTTAGCATTAATTACTCCTAATTCTTAAAAAGATAGTGTGAAGAGCCTAAACAGATTGCTATTTTTTTAAATCATTCCGCCAAAAACTAATCAGAAATAGAAAAATTATTAAACTCCAAAAAAAATGCCATCCCATAAAAATCAATCAGCTGATCATTTACGTATGGGAAAGTTAAATTTTTCTATTGATTATGTTCCTTGGCGTAAACTGTTTGTTTGAATCAGTATCGTACCCTCTAGAAGTGAATAAGACAGTTAAAAAAACTACGGTGTAGAGTTTGGTAGCTACCGAAAGGTTACTTACTCCACGTAAAAAACGAATAAGTATTAATATGAAATGAATGCACGCTTTAACCCTTTAAGTGGATGTTGAGAGGCTTCCTAAACGCGCCTGAGAATTTAATGAAGAAGGCGATTTCCCTGCATTACGTCCGCTGATCCCGGTAGGGGCAGATAATGGCGGGTAATACCAGTTGTGCCTACCTATTGATTGATTCGCCACGAGACTTAGAAAGCTACCATACCATATACTAAGTGCATGGGAACTAGATAAATACAACAACTATTTTTTCCATTTGTTTATTTTAGTTCCTAATTAAAAAAATGACGTGGTCATCGTTACTCTCAATTTTATTAGATTGGCAACACTGGTTTGACTCAGGTCGCCGATCGGTTAAGCTCCTTTTAATTTCTCATTCGCTTAACCTAAAACCGATTGCCGCCATTTTGGGGGTTTCTGTGACGCTCTTCTTGTTAGATTTTTACGTGATTAGTGCTCAAATCCAAATTGGTTTGAACGCCTACAGTTATTTTGATTAGATATAATTTTTACTGTTAAAATATAATGCATTTACTTGTATAATTATGTAATATTCAAACACAATGTATTTTGTTTGTGAATAAATAAATTGAATTGAATTGAATTGAATTGAAAAACCTTAGTTTGGGACCAGGACAATGTATGTGATGTTGTCTCAATTTATTATTATTATTTATTTAATTCAAAACAAAATGGGTAACCATCTAATTTGATATTTTTCAGTCAAAAAAAAGTTAAATACTTATCTATTTTGCAAATGGCGTATAAATATTGTAGCAGTGAAGTATTAATAAGACCCTCGTTGTATGTACAAGTTACATACAATGTGGCGTTTGAAAGCGCCGCTATCTCTATTTGACGTCACCACCGTCTTGGCCGGTGACAGGTCAATCACGAGCCATCAGGCGGCGTCTTATCCTCCCCCTCCTCCATTCTACCGGTATCAGATAACAGGGTGGGCAGAAACTTGCCGATAGTTTCGTTACAAAGTGTTTTGAATCGAACTGTACTCAATTTTTGTGACGTTCGAAGCGCTCGTAGTCTAGTAGATAAGAACGGCATCTTCTAACGGGTGGTCGTAGGTTATAATCCAAGCATGCACCTCTACGTTTCATGATACTATGCGCATTTCCTACCACGAAGTCATCAATGAGGGAAAATATAAAAATGGCGCCATGCCCACCTTCCGAGTTCACGAAATAGGTTAGCCGCCATGTTGCTCGCTGTGTAAACAAAAGCGGCATCTGTTTTTTTTTTTTTATGTGATAGGTAGCAGGCGAGCAGGCGGATCACCTGATGGTAAGCAATTGCCGTCGCCCATGGACACTTGCAACACCAGTGGAGTTACAAGTGCGCTGCTAACCTTTTATCCCCTTCCCCCCCAAGTGGGCCTCCGGTACCCTCACTCACTCGGCTAGGTTAGATCAACTGTTCGAAATTGACGACCCGTTTGGCGCAATGGTTTGAGCGCCGGTTGAGACGCAAGGGTCGCGGGTTCGATTCCCGCACCGACACAAATGTTTGTTGATGAAACAGATATTTGTGTTGGTCTGGGTGTTTGTGGTACCTTCGTTGTTTCTAGTTTCCATAGCACAAGGGAAAACCTTAGTTTGGGACCAGGACAATGTATGTGATGTTGTCTCAATTTATTATTTATTTATTAAAACTGCGCGAAATTTTAAAATGCAGACTTAAGGGCACATTTTAGGGTAGTTGGCGACATAGAAATTCTATTAAATAAAGGGTACTATTTAAACGAGCTTCTTTTTATTAGCATTTTTCGCCTCAGAAAATATATGTTACCTTCTAAATTACTAAGTCAGCCACAATGCGCATCTGAATAATAGCAACTCAGCCACTAGTTATTTTATATGTAAGCCATGTAAATATAACTCAGCATGGCAATTATTTTTTAGCATCTAAATTTGTGGTATGCATTCAAATAGCAACCTTCTAAATTTATAATATATGACACCAAAATAGTAATTATATTAGCTTCTAATTCATAATTTAGTATGAATAAAATGTAACTCATCCTACATTTATCGATCGTTAAAAAAATTGTCATCGAATATTATATTATAGCCACTATTAATTACACATGAACTATTCGAGGCAACAACGCGACTATACTTACTAGCCGCCAATCGGTATATATTAATTGTGAGGATTATGATAAACATTTAACAAACAATCCAGCTATGAAAACAAAAAGGAAAGTATTAATATTTTTACGTATTTATGTAAAAATTCTTTCCACAAATCACAATGATTTTTATTGCAAATTATTATTATTTGGCGCGTGTAAAAATATTATTACGCAACTGAAAAAATTGTTAATTCATTTCTTTATTAGTTTTCATAGCTGGATTTTTAAAATAATCTCATAATCCTCACATTAAATAAATAAATTGGTATCGTTGCGATGGCACCTTAAGGACAATCAAAGTAAAACCCTTTATTTTATGATAATCAATTTTTGTATTGAAATAAAATAATTTTTAGTAAGTAATACATTTAAATAAGCACGTATATGTATGTAATTACGAAATTATAAGAAAAAGAAAATATATATTACTGGCTTATTAATGCCGCTCGCGCTTAAGTTTGCCTTCCACGCTTTCTTTTCAGTCCAAGCGCTGTGCTTTAAACTCCAATACCTGATTGCTAGGCCGATCAGATGCGTGCCAATTGCTGTCATGTCACGCACTGGCGCCAAATCGTAGGTACAGTGGCTATTTTCTCGATAAATGAATATGAAATATTATTTTAGATGTTAAGTTATAAATTTTGATGTTGAGTATGAAGCTTGAATGTATTATTTTTGAGGACATTAATTGAAGCTGTAAAACTTAATATGGTGATGAGTTACAAATTCCGTGGCTGAGTTAGTAAATTAGTTTGCAATATATAAATCAGAAGGACAAGTTACATACAATGTGGCGTTTGAAAGCGCCGCTATCTCTATTTGACGTCACCACCGTCTTGGCCGGTGACAGGTCAATCACGAGCCATCAGGCTGCGTCTTATCCTCCCCCCTCCTCCATTCTACCGGTATCAGATAAACAGGGGTGGGCAGAAACTTGCCGATAGTTTCGTTACAAAGTGTTTTGAATCGAACTGTACTCAATTTCAATGACGATCAAAGCGCTCGCAGTTTAGTAGATAAGAACGACATCTTACCGGGAGGTTGTAGGTTATAATCAAAGCATGTACCTCTATATTTCATAATACTATGCGTATTTCCTACCACGAACTCGTCAATGAGGGAAAATATAAAAATGGCGCCATGGCTTCCGGGTTCACGAAATAGCCGCCATGTTATTACGTCATCTGGCTGTGTAAACAAAAACGGCCTGTAAGATCAACTGTTCGAAATTGACGACCCGTTTGGCGCAATGGTTTGAGCGCCGGTTGAGACGCAAGTGACGCGGGTTCGATTCCCGCACCAACACAAATGTTTTTTGATGCAACAGATATTTGTGTTGGGTCTAGGTGTTTGTGGTTCCTTCGTTGTTTCTGTAGTAGGTACAAGGGAAAATGTATGGGTGTCCAAGTAATATTTATTATTTAAAACTGAGCGAAATTTAAAATTGCAGACTTAACATTGACATTTTAGGGTAGTTGGCGACACAAAACTCAAAAGTCTATTAAATAAATGTTATTAAACCAATTCTTAGTATTAGTTTAGGTACATCATACAAACGCAATACAACTAAACGATGCACTCTCCCGTATTGCCCGTGTTCACTGTTACGGTGCTATTACAGTTTCATTCCGTTCAGACTCACTAAATGCATAAAAGCTTCTCTCACCTGATCACTCAGGTCGGATTTATCGCTCGTCTGCAACCGACGGCGCGACGGCGGAACGGCTAACGTGATTTAAGAAAAAGTTTTATTTTATGATACAGGAAGGCAAAATAACAAGCGGGTCACTTGATGGTAAGTGATCACTGCCGCCCATAGACTTATCAACGTTTTCTCGGGTCTGTCAGGGACAGCCAAAAAACTACAAAAAAGGTTATAACTTTCGCAGGGCTGCGGCTATGCTGTTATGCCCGTGCGCAGATGGTGTGGTTGATCGCCCGATTGCTCTCTTATTTTGTCACTCTGGTGTCGGAATATGAGGCCAAAAGAAATAGATACAACACTATTTGCACACTACTTGTCTACTATAATCTCCTGCGTACGTAACACTTACTCGATGTAATCTGCTGATTTTTTGCTATTAGCAACAGATGGCGTTGGGTGCACCATTTGTAATTAATAGCCAAATTAAATACCAAAACGAAGGCGGATGAAATCGTTAATATGTTGATGTAACTAAGGGTGCATACATGAGATTGCAAAGTTAAGACATATTTTTCCCGTGTTCACGACTGTCGTTCGGCCAATTCGAATGCAATTCGTTCTAACATCATGCAAAGCCTTTGAGCGACAAACGAGTGGGCATTAGGAATAATATTCTCCATCTCAGCCCAGGCTACGACTTGATTGCTGTTTTTTGCCTGGGTAAGCGCGTGTTACGGGAGATTACTAACTTCTAACTCATAATTTGACCAAAACTCTAATTTTAATGGTTCGAGTAGCATGTTTTTTAAAAATAAACATGTGACGTGTAAATAAGAATACCATTTGTAGCACCCATCCCACCAATATCATGTTGTCCAATAAAAAAGTATCAATTATCATAAAGGAAGTACGTAATTGATTGGCAGTGGCCGCATGATACAAAAATAAGACAAATCGGCACTCATTCGATTTTACTTAAATAAATGAGACCAACTCTAAGCCACACGAGTTTATCTTAATATATACGAGTAGGTCCAAGAGGTGCGTACCTTCTTCTGCGTTCGTTAGCCCCAATGCGTGGGGCTAACGAACGACTTATACCACCAATATAAAAGTACTCTACAATGCAAAGAGCATACAGTAGTTTCAAAGTTGCCAAAATCAACATATGGGAATTTCACCGTAACCCTTTTCATTCATCTATGTATGTTATCGGCTTTTGGGGTTCCTTTGTGATGAAAATCTCTAGACACGGCCTCAAAGTCCTTGTGTTAGAGACGCTGATACGGGTAAACATAATCAGACAACATCCCATATCGATCTAATCCTAAAGTAAGTAGGTAGCTCTAGCTTGCGCGATCGTGTTATGGGTTTTAGAATCAAAGGATTACAAAATAGATTTAAATGAAATTCTAATTCTCAAGTTTCTAAAACGGAAGACACTCACAATTTTTGAGAAATATTTCTGAGCGTCTAACCATCTTCTAGTTGGTCTGATTCCCCTGTCTAAGGGGACCTGCAGGTCACCTGTTGGTAAGTAATCACCGCCACCCATGAACATCTGCGAGATCAGAGAAGTCGTCTGATGCGTAGCCGGCCTTTTAAGAAGGAGTACGCTCTTCACTTGAGTTCCCTTCATAGCCAACAGGAAATAATTCATGTCAAAGCGTGGCTCTCCCATATGATAGTTCTAGTGTTAGATTCAGCGTTAACATGCACTTAGCTCCTCGTTGAATAGGAAGCGAAGTCTTCTAGTAAAAGCGCTCCTTTGTGCAATCAGAGTGATTGACGAGTCCGGAACCAAGCGGAGATATTTTTCATCAAACTTGGAGTTCAGAGATAATAACATAATAATGGAGATAAGGTGAAGTTAGGGCTGAGAGGAGGAATCTTTCATCGGGATAGTAGAGATTTCAATGAGTCATCGATCACTGATCAAGCTGGTTTTGATAGAAAAAACTTGCCAGAAAGACAAATACTATGCGATAGTCTGATAGGCTTCTATCAACAGTCAAACACTTGCCACATTGTCAATATAATGCGACAAGATAGCCTTGAAAACGGTTTTTAACTAACGAAGAAACTAGCTGAGTTTTAGAACGTGGAAGAGCCACGCTTCGGCATGAATGGGCGAGCTCGACCGGAGTGATACAGAAGAAACAGAAGACCAGCGTGAAGCAGCGCCTACGCTGTGTTTTGTCGAATGACTGATAGCACCGGAGGGCCAAATGGGGGAAAGGGGGTAAAAGGTTAGCAGCACACTTGTGACTCTACGGGTTTTGCAAGTGTCTATAGGCGATCTGTATGCTCGTCTGCCACATATCACTTAAAAAATAGTTCCCATGTTTAATAACCAATGAGGTTACCATACCCTATGCATAAGCAGAAATGCCGCCATCAATCAATTTCATGCCTTCATTAACACATTATAACTGAGACGTGAATTTATTCAGCATAATCAGAACAGTAAATTATACTTATACAGTATTATGTGTACAAGTACTAGTAGGTATAATTAGATAATTTAGTGTTCATCGCTAATGTATAACGTAACATGAGAATACTATTTCAAGATAGAACATAATGCCAAAATTATATGATTTAGGAGACAATGTTCCAAATTAATTTCTGTTCTTTTCTTTAACTTCATTCAATGAAATTAGAGGGGTTCAGACCTGAAATCATCTAACCTCAGCGTGTTATTCACAGTTGCCTCCAAAGAAACAAATGTATTTAAGTTTTGTCCATTCATTACTTAAGAATGACAAAACATATTTTATCGCTAATCTAATCCAGGATACATACAGTCTGGTAAGTTACATGACCATCCAGGGGACCAATTCTACGTCGAATTAGAATTTTGTATCAACAAGTGTATTAATCTCTAAATTCGTATTCAATATCGAGTACACGAGAATTGGTCCCTAGGTTTCCTAAAGATTTTCACGTGTCATTTTCTTTTTTCCGCCAGTGAAATTTTTATGATCTACTTCTAACTAATGCTCTCGATATAATTACTGTTACTTAACCTTTAGCCTATGCAGATTAGGATAATTTGAAAGCACAAAGACAATGCTTAGTATCCAGACGGATCCAAGACATAACGACGAAGCGAATTACGAGATATTATTGCGCATTGAAACCTTGCCATTGTTCCGGTTGAATGTGAAATTTATTATGAGTTGTTTCGATACAGACACTCAATGGTAATTACAGTTAATCACCTCTTTAGCATTAATTACTCCTAATTCTTAAAAATATAGTGTTAAGAGCCTAAACAGATGGCTATTTTTTTAATCATTCCGTCAAAGACCAATTAGAAATAGAAAAATTATTAAACTAAAAAAAATTGCCATCCAATAAAAATTAATCAGCTGATCACTTACGTAAGTTTTTTTTTTTACTGAAATTAGACCCTATGTTTCTTGGCAAAAAGTGTTTGTTTGAATCAGTATCGTACCTACTAGAAGTGAATAAAACGGTTAAAAAAACTACAGTGTAGAGTGTGGTAGCTACCGAAAGGTTACTTACTCCACGTAAAAAACGAATAAGTACTAATATGAAATGAAATGAAAGCACGCTTTAACCCTTTAAGTGGAAGTTGAGAGGCTTCCTAAACGCGCCTGAGAATTTAATGAAGAAGGCGATTTCCCTGCATTACGTCCGCTGATTCCGGGTAGGGGCAGATAATGGCGGGTAATACCAGTTGTGCCCTATTACCTATTGATTGATTCGCCACGAGACTTAGAAATCTACCATACAATATACTTACTTAGTCAAATACAACAACGATTTTGTCCATTTTTTTATTTTAGTTCCTAATCGAAAAAACAGATGACGTGGTCATCGTTACTTTCAATTTTATTAGATTGGCAACACTGGTTTGACTCAGGTCGCCGATCAGTTAAGCTCCTTTTAATTTCTCATTCGCTTAACCTAAAACCGATTGCCGCCATTTTTGGGGCATTCTGTCACGCTCATCTTGTTAGATTTTTACGTGATTAGTGCTCAAATCCAAATTGGTCTGAACGCCTACAGTTATTTCGAAGAAACTCCCCCGATATGGATGAGCAAAAGAGCATTGTAAACGCTCCATGCGATAGACGCGCAGTGAAAATGTTTATGATATACTATTTAATACGCAACGAAAACGATATAAGTATATTACGTTCATAATAAGACTTACCACATATTCTATATGCGACACATTAACGTAGTTCATATGTAGTAAAATCAGATAAAAAATGTCCTTTCACACAGAACAGTGCATTTAAACCCAATGCGATCCTGCATACATTTTATATCACATCAGATGAAAAACCTCTGTATGCAATAAGATCTAAGTAGCATTATTATTTGGTATCTGATTGATATAAGTATTGATCACTTTTAAATTATCAAACCAATAGTTTACGTTAAGGTTAACTTACCTTGAGATACTGCGATGAGCAGAACGAATGCAGCGAAGTATTTGGCCATCTTTGATGGTTTTTGGCAGCTTCTAGTCAGATGCAACCGGTTTGCAGCCTAAAAGATAAAAAGTATATTGTTTAATTTAATATCATATATTCGAATTTTAATAAATAGTTTTCAAGAAAATGAACGAAGTAGGTATCAACAAGCGTCTGTACCCTGTTTAATTGTTTCGTTTCTGTATATTGAATTTTAATTTTATAGCGTTTTAGCTTATATTATCATCATATTTTGTACACAGTGTTGGCAATAAAGATTATTCTATTCTATCCTTTTCACCCGCAAAGGTCCATAATCTAGCTATAAGGTTTCTTGAGATACCTACGGCCTAGTGACAGACGGGTAGTGAAGTCATAGTAATAAGATTGTTTTAACCCTTTGGGTACGGATCCCTAAAACACCTAACTATTCAGTTTCAGCGTACCTACCCCGTATGCTGAATCTATGATCCATTTGGGTTTGGGTTCGGTAAATATATTGGACCGATTGTCGTCTGACAAGCATTACTATTTGTAATATAATTATGGTGGTTACAAAAATCCAGAATTTGCTAGTTTTCAAAAGCTAAACAGGGTGTATCTGTGAACATTTACATCCTTCAACTACGTGTTCTATCAACCATTTTGAACAACATTTGTTCAACGAATTTTCAAATATCATCGAAAAAAATTCTACTCTCCATACAAAACGACCATGTCACGTGACCGACTTTGTAAGAGAGTTTGAAATTTTTTATGCGAATTTTCAAAAGTCACAACAAATGATGTTCAGAATGGTTGGTGGAAGACGTAGTGAAAGGGATGTAAATGTTCACAAATACACCCTGTATAGTGCCATTTTTTTCGTAAATACTTCGAATAGTTAAATAGTAAACTAGTTCTCGCTTCGTGGCTTTGTCTGCCACAGCACGTGAAGCGGAACTCAAACAGAACTCCGGCGCAGAACTCGTGTCCACTGAGCCTCGTTTAATCCGCTTAGGGCGAAAAAGCGATACGACAGAATATAATGTAAAATTGTGTTGTTTATGCCTTAGTTTGGTGTAAAAAACTTCTTTACATAAGTGTGGTAAGGTTGTAGTAAAAGGTCAAAAAGCGGCAGAACTTTTTGATCTAATAAATATTCGTTTTTTCACATGTACAGTGGCCAGCACATCAAGTTACTACAATCTGTCAAATTTTCCTCAGTTGATATTGACCAAACACGTTGACATAAAGTGAGGTTCGATTGAAGAAATTTGACAGATTGTAGTAACTTGATGCGCTGGCCACCGTACCTATTATTTAATTTATATTTGAATGCTCACGAGGCGGATCACAGATGTACTTAAATAATAATGACTGTAAACATCCCTTTGTGTGTGTTTCACAAATAAATTATTTGATTTGATTTTTTTTCGATTCGTATCTACTCATAGACCCTTAGCTGGTTTCACCATGGCATGGCGATGACACAGGTAAATGGTAGGTTTCTTTAGAAACTATTCTGATTCTAAAATTATGGCTACCTATCTGATAGTTTAACTTGACTAAGATCTAAATGATATAGGTAAACCCATTCTCTCATTCAATTAGGATCTTATGTAAGCAACGATACTCTAAACTTTCTCAAAAGTGGAATGGCTGACCGAACAACTTTTGAGTTAATAATATAATTTTGCTAAGTTGTACTTCCTCCGGTCTTAATTGTCTTACAAAGTGCCTGATTAACTCTAAGTTTAAAATATATATAGAACTTCAGTAGGTATTTCATGTTACGCAAAATTAGCATAATAAAAAATATTATAGCTAATTATATATTATAACCGGTACAACCTGTTCACAAGTGTGTGCGTAAACCCAAGGACACTCATTTCCCATACTCTCATGGGCCGCCACCGCCTAACATGTTTTTCTAGGCTAGGCAATATTATAACTTACACAATTTTCTCCAATGGGCAAATTTAGTTTAGATATGACTTTTTAAAATTTCTGAATTAAATAAATATTTGAACTTTTTTGGGATAAATAATATGTTTTAAACTTTTGTGATAGATAAACATTACCCACACAATTTTGGACGGCTATTTTCCTTAAATCGTTTCCAAGTTCTAAAACGAATATCGCACTAACCACTGCGCCACCGGGCAGTCTTACGATAAGATATGAAATATGCACATACTCAGCATTGCCTACAAACTCTCTTCCCAGGGGAACCCGAAGAAGGGTGAGGTGTATCTGGTGACACAAAAGCCCATGAGTGCCCATTAAAAGCCACTCGTCCCTAACGAGATATCTAGCATGCACAATAATAGTATATTTGGGAGAAAGAAAAATTGTTCCACACACGTTTTGACAGACTCTTTCGTACATTAATTCAAATTTCGGACTGGACAGAATTTATACATTATTCTCTGTGAATAGGACACCATTTAAATACATAAACTTCTCATAAAAAAATGTGTTTATTAAAAGTGAAGTGGTTCGGTAATGAATTGGAAAATTAATTGAAAAGTAGATCAAACATATCCTTTAGCTCGCTTAGTATCGAAGATCGTTTTTTTTATTCCGTCGGTTAAATTAAATTAAGGGTGGGAAATAATACAAAAAAAAAATGTCCGACTAACTTAACTGAATCATAATATCGTTCAATCGTAACAATACCAACAAGTATTTTTTTTAGGTTGTCTAATGCTAATGCGTAGCTTTTTTTTTCTAATTTATGTATAGGAAAAAATATAAATAAAAATACTAACAATTTAGTCTTCAGAGACGTTCGCGCAACAGCCACAATGAACGAAAACTGCGGTCTAATTAGACTTCGCTCGCCTTTTTAAATATTTGCACAGATGTCATCTGAAATTAACAATCATTCATCCATAAGAAAACAATTAACATGCTAATTAAAATTAAAATCTCCCCAAAACACGTGAATTCCACTTCAATAACCTTTAAAGAACATTTTTTAATGATTTTTTTTGCCTACATAATACCTCTCTATTAATTTAAAAAACATACGTAAATGGTAATTAATTAACGTTTAAAAATGTGTTATCTAAATTAAATGTTTAACATAATAATTACTTTCTATTAATCATAGATAAATAAAACTATTTACATAATAATGAACAACTGTAAAGTAAATAGAAACCAGCCAAGTAAGAGCCGGCCACGCGGATAGTGTTCCGTACATTTTTTTTTTATTATTACACTTACGAGTATTTTCTGCGAAACAGTTTGTCCACAATACTCTCGATCCTCATGGAATCAAAACTGTAATCTCGGAGTAATAGTAACCCTGTACTATGAGTACTGGTCGATGAAAGCCGAGGACGTCGAAGCACTTATCACCAATTCGGAAAATATCGTTTCGTGAATTGACGCGATTGGTATTCGGAGCCAGACCTAAAACGAACCGGACGTTATGAGCGAATCAGAATTTCCTCCCTTTTCATAAGCGCTGTGTGTCACCAGGTAGGTATATTCTCATTAGTTAAGTTACAGGACGGCTTCGTTACATAAGTCACCAGTACCTCCGTCACTTGTATCGAAATTGTCAAATTTATATTTAAATTATTTGAGAAATTTATATTTATACACATTCTTAAAAATAAGTAAGTCAAGGTTTGTTTTGGATTATTCTAAAATATTTCTAATTGCATTTACGTTACGGAACCCTAGTGAATCATGAAGGTTAAACACTACAAGTGTTTTGACCTGCAAAGTTTCCAATCCAAGACAAAAGTAAAAAATATACCTTATTCACTATCATCGTCTTCTATTTCAGTAAGTATATATGTGACAAAAAAGAGCAATGTAGTAAAATAATACACTGCTTTTCTCCTACCATTAAAATAATGACTTCGAAACCGATATTTCGGCTATTGCGTCTAATCTCCGTCAACTATAATCAGTCGTCGACATAAGGTCACTCTCTAGGTATTCTCTTACCCTCATATTCCAATAGAACAATTTTGTTTCATAAATTTAGCCACAATATTCACGGAGGCATACACAGAAAACTTCGCTTTCAAATTTTCTAACTACCTGCAGATTTAGTTGGCTACAAATGTGTTGTTATTTGAAAACTCACAAATGGAACATATATCCACGATTTGTTGTTACGAGCTTACACAACGGATTAGAATACCGACATTAACGGATTATAGCTCCTATCTATTATTAGAAACTAATTCTAAAGCCATTACACGACCCTTGTCTCTAGGGCTGCGACTCTACTCTACCTCACTCGAGTGAAGTCGGACTGAGTGTGTTAAGTTGTCGAGTCGAGTTCGAGTCGAAGTCGAGTACTCTGACTCGCACTTAATTCATACTAGCTGACAGACATTATGGGCGACGAAACGCTTCTTGATTTTGAGAGCTGCTTGAAAATAGTGCCCTCTCATTTAAATACTTTAATTAAGAAAAAGATGCATGATTTTCAGCTTCCAAAAATCCGCGTCTGAGTGGATACCTACCTACCTACGAGTACTTCGTGCCGGTAAATAACGAAAATTTGGACAAAGCCATTTGAACAATCAACACTATACCATTCGAAGCCCGTAGCAAATTCATCAGGTAGACTGAGGTTTTTCATATGAAAAGAGGCTTAAACGTAAGCGGATCACCTGATGGCGAGCGATTGCCGCCACCCATAGGCACTTGCAAAACCAATGTAGTTACAATTGCGCTGCGAACCTTTAAAAACTCGCTTGTCCTGGATTGGGCCTGTACTCTGACTCACCAAGTACGGCCCTCTCCATTGCCCTCTCGAGTGATTTTGACCGTCCTTAAGCGGTCAATTTTAAGTAAATATTTTGGATGGCAATATCTCGGTAACATCCCTATTTCCTACGTACGGGATAACGGGCAGGAACCGAACCTCAACCCCCGCGGAGCCCATCGGCCCATTGAAACATTAGGCACCCGGGCTGCGGCAATCAGCAGATTGCATTTGGACCTACGAATGGGATCGTATCGGCCGGGAACACCGCGAGGGCTTTCGTATTAAAAGGTTTCGCTTATGGTAACGTTGGGGTGGCGGGCGATTGTGATAATGTCGCTACAAAGACATCAAGGCGATTTGATGGTGATGCTTGGAGCCCGATAGAACAAGAATAACAAAATGTATACTCTTTCGAACACTTGGGTTTGCAAATAATAACAAATCCTATTATTATAGGCATGTGCCTTGCAGTAGAACAATAAATGATATGTACCTACTGCACTAATACTGTATACGTAAAAGTTAGTGATGGTGTAATTATGTATGTTTATTGTTCTTTCATTCAGTTAGCAAGTACCTGGTGAGCGTCTCCCAAGATTCGGTTCGTATGCCGAAACGACGGTAGGAAGGACCATGGGCTGGTGAAGGGACCTGTGTCTGCTCTTTCTTTCAAAAAATACTGAACGGATTTTCATTAAAATTTGCCTAATATCAGAATAACACAGCTACAGTTCATAACGAACATAACAAAGTATAACGATAATTATTTTTAAATGTTAATGTTCACAGATACAGCCTGTATTTATTGCAGGAAGACAATCGTCTTTAAATGTATCTATTGGTACTTATACTTATCCGCCTGAGCACAAAGCAAGGGGGCGATGCTTTCGCGGCGTGAATAATACATTCCCTTCGATCCGTACTGACCGTTCAACTCAGCTGTTGTCGGCGCTAGTGTCGCCAAACTATCGATACCAAATCAAGATGCTATTTAATTCCATAGTTTTGTACACATCACTTACAAATCGTCATACTCGTACATTAAAAGTATTTGAAACTATTTTTTTTTATGTTATGCATATTTATTAGCTAATACAGGTTATATTGTTTATTTCTTATAAGAATTTCTTATAAGAAGAAACTCAGGAAAAATAAGTTAAAAATCTACCTATCCAAGCAATCTATCCGTGAGTAGACCGGAATCACCTGCGTGAAACAAATCAATTAATCTCGCTAAAGATAGAGAAAAGTTCAAACTATCGGCTAACCTTCAAGATTGAAGAGTCACTTAAAGGAGTTTTTTTATTATTAATAAGGAAATTCTTAAAAATTTAACCCTTATTATTCAAAATTACCACGACCAGACCTTTAAATATTTTCGAGTTTGTATTATTATCAAATATTGCAGTTTTTATACAAAAAAATCTTAATTTTTTTTACATTTTTGTTTTGTTTATCGATTATACTTAGTGCAACACGAACTTACGCTCGATGTTACTTATTCTGCGACTTCGGGGGGGCGCGTGAGTTATGTATTAGAAAATGCAGAAGTTGGGTACGGCAAAGTTTGTCGCAAAAATCAGTTATATTGCATGGTTGTTATAGTTACTTAATGGAAATATGTTAACACTAGTATTCGAAGGTCCCTTAAACATATTACATAGATCGTAGTCAATCTATTTTGGATGAAAAACTTGAGTGATATTGTATTTTAATGCCTGGCGTAGAGTCATCACTTCAAGATACTTCTGTAAAAATAACTTGCATTTGTCGTTGACTAATACCTACGTATAAAGAATTAATAAATAGTTTTCAAGGAAGACTATACTGTAAAATATCTCAGTAAAACAGGAATAATAACAATATATTTTTCTTTTTGTTTCAGGTACGTAAATACACAGTGTAAAGCACATCTTACGACCGTCGCGACCATCACGATATAATGGTGAGGACTTTACATGGACCATTTCACATGTGTTTAGTTCCGACAAGTGTCTTAGAAACAATTTCAAAACAAAACGCAGTAACCTTGCAGTAACTTTAATACGGAGTGATACCACTGCCTCACAGAAAACCGGCGTAAAGCAGCTCCTATTCTGTGTTTCGCCGAGTGAGTGAGGGTACCGGAGGCCCATCGGAGGGGAAGGGGATAAAAGGTTAGAAGTGTACTTGTTGCATGTGTTCATGGGCGGCGGCAATTGCTTGCCATCAGGTGATCCACCTGCTCGTCTGCTACAGGGCAAAACAGGAAGATTCCGTTTTATTAAAATGCTTGATTACAAGATGAACATACTTTTGTAGATCATGTTCTGAAAATTACAGTAATGTTCAATTTATGACACTATGAAGTGTGCACGTTACAATAAACCTAAATAGGTGAATGTGCGATTTTCCTCCTGGGTTCAAAATATGTTTCGAAATTTTCGAACATAGGTCGGGTTTCTAATCACCAATCCACATTCCATTAGCGATGAATAGATTTCTATAAAGGTGGCCTTTGCCCTGCAGTGGGACAGTATATACTTTACTGTGAAATGAGCATGCTAATATGAAAACTAGGCAGATTTATTATTAGCGTTTACGGAGCGTCGCGCTAATCTTCTCGATTATACCCGATTACTCAATATCGACGGGTGGCGAACCAATTAACTACGCATGCCGCACCTCTTTGAGCGCACAAGCTGGCTGTAACAAGGATTCGACGTCAGGCCTATACACCGAAACCGTTCCGTAAAGGATGGGAATATCTGTCGCATCCACACAGAGTTGTATTGCACAGCGTGTGAAAGGAACGGATGCGGGATACGGGATAAAGATTCCGTCGTAAATTCCGTTCCATGGTAGCCCTCTTAGGCTAGGTTTAGCTCTAGGCTTAGTTATTTAAAAGTATTACAAATAATACAATGTTAGATTTGTTGTAGATACTTACCTACATAGTGTGTTATATGTACCTTATTTTCTTTTTCCCTTGGCAAAGGCAAGTCAAAGAAATCAAGCCATCGCTACTCATCATCATCATTTCAGCCAATAAACGTCTACTGCTGGACATAGGCCTCCCCCAATGTTCTCCCCTAGTAGGTCCCGTGCCACCCGCATTTACATCACAAGACTTCACAAAATAAGATAGATACCTATGCTTAATTGCACAGAACTAGAATACGATATGAATACATGGCCTGCGCTATGTTTTATCGAGTGAGTGAGGTTCCCGGAGACCCAATTAGGGGGCAGTGGGGGTTAACGGTTGGCAGAGCAGTTGTGACTCTACAAGTGTTGCAGGTAATCACTTACCATCAGGTGATTCGTTTGCTCATCTGCTACCTATCACATAAAACATGAGTGAAACGACAGCAAATAAGGTTGAGTAAAACTTCATAGAAACAACCTATTTATTGTGCTCACCAAACTTAGATAAGTATCCTTTTGATGTTTCAATCAAGAAATTAATTGAAAGTGTTCCCATTGCGGAGTTCACCTCAACATTGGGACGTTTCGGAACTTGCCTAACATTTAAATTAACAAACATTTTACAAGTACGAGGTGGGATTCCCACATAAAAGGGGACCTTTTTACGGTTGTATGAATTTCCAAATCAAAGTGTATATAGATAGCTATTGGGGTATTGAGTACCGGCTTACAAATTTAAAATTATATTAGGACTGAACTGGCCTTATGTCCTAATCTCGTAACTCTCTTGCCTCCATTTCGGTTATTTTTTTATTTGTAAAGTAAATTTAAAGCCCATATACTGTCCCACAGCCGAGCAAAGACCTTCTCCATCATGGAAATCAAGTCATCGCTTCTATAATGGGATTAGGCTTAATCACCACCCTTATAATGGCACGGTAATTACAAAAACCGAGGTATATTCGAAAAATTCTAACAACTTTTCGCTAGATCGGGGAACCTAAACCCTGTACCTAATAAGAATATTTTTGGCGACGGTCCGTAGTAGTTAGAAATATATCTTCATTAGAAGCTAAAATTTGTAAACGATTGGTGGCGCTATATGCCTGCCCTTTCGCGTTAAAGATTTCAATGTCGTACCGGTTGTGGCGTGCCAAAATGTTCCCTACATCATGCCAGTACGTTTTCAGTTTGCTGTAAACAGCAATAAAATCCTACCAGCATTCCATCTCGATTTCATTCCTGATATTAAATCAGGAATGAAACCGGGTGAGAGGTTCCCTTATAAAATTAATTGCAAAGGCAAAGTTAGTTAATTTCGGGCGCGTGGTGCTTACAGCGAGACGTGCTTGGCACAAAGCTTTATTAACTTGGCAATTTTTATGAGAACAACGTGCTTAAGAACTTGTTGATTTGAAAGTACCTCCTGAAATTGCGAAAATCTTAGTAGATTTACCGTGACTACATGATAAACGCTAAGATGCTAATCATAGCTCATACGCCAGTAGCAAAATTGACTTTAAATCATTAAAAACCTTTTAACTTTTTCTTAAAACGGCATGTAACTTCCGTCAGTAGGTAATGAATTCCATAGGTCGTAATTCCATTTGAGGGCGCCACCGCACGATCTTACTGCGTCCATAATATCTACATAATCTGGGATCCTCGAAGGTGATTGTTTCGGCACAACCTGTTCCAAGGACCGTCTGTCTACCTACAAGTAGCTCCTTGACGGTCGTTGAACTATACATGTATTTAATCTTTAATCAGCCAACATTTGCAGAATTGTCTCTGTTCTCTACTTGTGACACAAGTGACGTAAATGCTGACGGTTACACAAACAGTCGCAGTCTGTAGCGCTACCATGAGTTTACAGTGACAGAACTCGCTAGCGTCTGCGTAAAAAAAATGTATGAAAAAGTGTACAGCGCCTCTAGCGGTCACTTAAGAAACTAAAATCTGTAGTATCGAGTTACGCGCTAGCTACGTAAACGTACTCGCTAGCGAGTAGCGTTTACGTAGCGCTACGAGTTGACAGTGAAAACTGACATAACGTAAACTATTGCTCTGTCTCTTTCAAATGCATCACAATGAAAGAGACAAAGCGATAGTTACAAATTTGACGTTAGGTATCGAAAATACCTTTACGATTGTAGTTAAGTAACTCACTTGCCAAATATGGTGTGAAAAGGTGTTTTGATTTTACAAAATATTTAACATATATTGAGTATAATGTCGGAAAAAAGATATCTAGCGTGGAACAATATTGACGGCGGCTGCATTTCAAGATGAACGACACTCACAAGCAAAATTTCAAACTGATATGTACAAGTGGGCTGGACACCCTCTTGAACAGAAATATAGGCTTGATACGGTGGTTTTTGGGGATTTGTGTGATTTGCTGGCGTATTACATAGATTAAACATCCACGCAAATAATCTCCTAGGAGTCTAAGGTAAGAAATATTCTGTATAACCTCAAGGTGATACATGGTAGGTATAATCTAATGTTGATTAAAGATTTTTTGGAGATGATCTTTATAAAATACTAGCGGCCGCCCGCGACTTCGTCCGCGTGGAAAAGTAACTTTTTACCCCCCTTTTAACCCCTTACAACCCCCTTTTCGCAATAAAAAGTAGCCTATGTTCTTTCTCAGGGTCTAGATCATTTGCATACCAAATTTCATTTAAATCCGTTCAGTAGTTTTGGCGTGAAAGAGTAACAGATAGACAGACAGACAGAGTTACTTTCGCATTTATAATATTAGTTAGGATAATTATATTAATTATTATATTTTTACTTTCAGGTGGGCATTTTGTTCAAGAGGTATTAGAAAATGAAATCGGCAGTACTACAGCCACTGACTTATTATTGAGAAGAGCATTACGCGACCAATTGGCAAGAAGACTAAAAACTCAAGAGAAACAAGATATAAAAAGATATAATATTTGAATATATTAACAAATTACAAAATTATTTAACTATTCTTTATTTTATTTCTAAAATATAATAATGTACTTATTCCTAATTCTAAAAACTGCCCAAATAATTGTTGCCACCGTTCTAGACACCTTATTTCGGCTTTTCTTCGCCTGTTTCTCTCCCGCTCTGTTTCTTGCTGGATATTCCGCTATTCAGTCAGGTCTGACAAAAACCTGCCTTGCTAGATCTGACTGCATCCGTGTACGGGTCCTTCTGGGGATGGGGGATGACGGGTCTTGGAAACAGCCTCTACGCTGCCGGCGAGGCGTTAGAGGCAAGGGAGGACTCTGACGAGCTCGGTGCCCTGCTCTGTCGGATGGTTAGAGGGGTCCTTGCAGCCGACGCCACGCCACTGCGGCGCACTGGTTCTCATATTTAAAGAGACGTGAGAGAGATTAAAACAAGCAACTAAACTTTCAATTTTGCCACTAAAATTCACCTAATAAAGTCTTTCACCCATGCTGTCATCTTAGAATTTATTCTAAGTCTGTCACATTGACAAAAATAATACCAATACAATTTAAAAAACATCATAAACATCAGCTTTAACCACTGCTATAAGACATTTAAAATAAGTCGGATTATCTTAATTTTTTAATTTCGTGGCTGTGGATATCAAGCTTTTTGGGTATATCTAACGAACTCTGTCTTTTGAGTGCAGTCAGAAAGAAACAGCTACATAGGGCGTGATGACAAGCACGTCACTTTCTGCGTAAATAACGCACTCGCTATCGAGCTAACGCTAACGTTTTTAAACCCTACGTACGTGTTCAAACGAAATCTATTTGACGCACGTTTACTCGCTCGCTATCGACTGTAGTAACGTTACGTTACTTTTCGATGCCAACTCATGGTAGCGCTACAGTGACAGAACTCGCTAGCGTCTGCGTAAAAAAAATGTATGAAAAAGTGTACAGCGCCTCAAGCGGTCACTTGAGAAACTAAAATCTGTAGTATCGAGTTGTTAAATTGAAACGTATTCGCTAGCGAGTAGCGTTTACGTAGCGCTACGAGTTGACATTGAAAACTGACATAACGTAAACTATTGCTCTGTCTCTTTCAAATGCATCACAATAAAAGAGACAAAGCGATAGTTTTCGATAGCTTTCTGCGTAAACAATAACGCACTCGCTATCGAGCTAACGCTAGCCAGGTTTACGTGTTCAATCGAAATCTATTCGACGCCCGTTTACTCGCTATCGACTGTAGTAACGTTACGTTACTTTTCGATGCCAACTCATGGTAGCGCTACTGATGTCATTAAGTAACATTTGCTTTACTTTGTCCGGTGTTCGCTGTTTCGGATATACTTAATCTATTCAAGGTGTATCTTAAGACATTAACATATCTTTAACCACGTCTTATATCAAACATTCAGAACAATTTGTTCTACGACTTTTGAAAATTCATCGATTTTTTTTCGATTTCCAGGAGCGTAGTTGAAGTAGCAGGACAACAAAGCCTTGGCGTGTTATGCGATTAACCTCTTTATTAATAGTAAAAGTAGATAGATTATCCTGCCTTCAACAAATGCAGCGAATGCAGATGCGACCCTGGGTTCCCAATCTGTCGCGTCAGCTGATGGGACCGTTACCAAACTTGCTGACGAACAGATTTATACGTTCACCCCCGAGCGGAAGTCAAAGCGTTTAACTGCTCACTCGACACTCGTGTAGATTGAGTTACTTCGTTGTTAGCAAGTCTGCCGTAGTGCAGCAGCTAGAGGGTTGTATTTTAAACTGACGGCTGCATTTGGGAACCTGGGTTCAATTTCAAATTTGTACCTCATGTCTTAGAAAATTTAAACGTTCCTGATTCCTCCCAATGAATGAAAAATTAAAATGTTTTATTACACAGCCTTAGATTTCAAAATCCAGATTAAATCTCCCATTCAAAAGGCGCACGATCTTATCCACTACCTACCATTACCTACTCTTAAGGCGACTTGGGCGACCTAGAATTCTATACCGTGGAATTTAGCAAACTTGCTTTGCTTTTTGGGCTTCACGGGCAAGCATGACCCATCTTAGACCTCATCTTCACCTAACATCACGTGTGGTGGAGGTCAAATGCAATCTCGTATCAAAGCAATTTGAAGAAAATGTAATTTCAGCTTTTATCAGTAGGTAGGTATAAATAGTAAAGTACACCAAGACGATCAATCATGATCGATGATGCGATTTCGCTGTCGTCGTCATAATATGATAATATAACACAGAGTTTGGGGCTGTTTTACGATCACTAGGTTTTATATTTTAATTTTATCGGAATTGGCATCTCCCGCCTCCATTCTTTAACGATGGGCTTATGGTAAAGATGTAACGACGTTGTGCTCAATATTTATGAGTAACGAGTGGGTAGATACCTATTGTTCGTCTGTTTCAGTGAACAACTTTTCTACAGTTGCCTTTTTATAATATGGCTCCTCTATAACACCTTTACACCTATTACACTGTATGCAGATGACTTTCCCAATGTCAACTTCAAGTGAAATAATTTTAAGTATTATTGTTCATAAACGTTGGTGAACCTAATAAATAAATAAATGTAACTGTCCAAATCAGTCACAGTCATGGTCACTCAATAAAACACAGCTATAGAAATCAACTAACCGCCCAACGCAAATATTTACATTACAAATTACAGACATTGACAAACAAAACTATTCATTACAGGAATGTTTCTCCAGAGTACGATACGAACCCAAGCACAAGTGGACAAGTGGCCGCGTCACTAACAAATGCGCCGTCAGACTGCAATCTGAAAACGGCTTGGTAGATTTTAATGTAGAGGCGTACTTTACGCTAATACGTCCTTATTAAAATCGGAGACTAAAGTTACTCATGGTTTAAAAAAACGACACTTGTGACGTTACACCCCTGTATTAGCTATTTAGACTGCCCTTAATTTACACTGAACAGTCCATTAATTTCCGCAAATGCCAATATTATCCCGCTTTGTCCCCATAATGGCCTCCCAATAATGAAACAGATATATCAATATTAATGCTTCATAAACGTACTGCGACTTCTAACATTAGTTCTAGAGCTTACATCTAGTCCGGCTATTTTAAGTTCTATTGACTGTAATTTAAAAGTTATATTTAGGTTTATCAAAAAAAGACAAGTTTGACGTCAATCCACTTAGGTACTACACTCGCCGTAACGTAGGTATCAATTATGTCTATAAAAGTATAATAAATATAAATTTCATTCATGTGTCAAACAAAGCTAAGAGTAGGTAGGTATGCGAGGATCGTGAATTGTAAAGTAAGTGGGGCAAAGCTTTACTTGTAGGATGAAGGATCCTACAAGTAAAGTCATCGCTATTAGCTATTGTTGGGATTAATCACCTCGCTTGCCTAAAGCGATCACCAACCAGAAGTGTAACGAAACACAGGATAGGTAATCGCTAAGTATGATAGATAATACAGAGAGGGTACCTATGTAAAAATGTTCTATGAAAATATATACCTACTTAAGAATCCTTGTGTGTAGGACTGTAGGTAGATAGGTGACTTTCATTCTCTCGAACTTCTACTATGTTATGGCGGCAAACTGGAAATGGATTTTGTATGTGCATAGGTATTTACTTAAAGACATGTTTATGTTCTGTCTGAGTACAGGATTAGTTCATGTTAGCACACGTTCCTTGGAAAACTAAAATACTTATAGTGCATTAAATTTCCAGAAACTACTAAGCCGTCGATATTTACCACCCCAGCCGCGATAGGTTATAAAACAGAACTAAAATACTTACCTAGGTACTAACATTTGCCAAGAATAGCCGGCTAAAACTAGCGCCCTCTGAACCATTAAACATTCACTCACCACATGTGACGCAAAGTATATACCCGCATAATATCTGAATGTTACCATCCACCATAACCACATTAACTTGGCCTACTCAGCTTCAATGAGCTGGTCACTCGTTGGTACAAACTCGCGCGGGCGGACGGTGCCGGCGGGTCTTCGGCCCCTGGTCTATGACAGGCGCATCAATAGCCTATTTATACTGCATTATCGATCACAGGCCTCCGTTTGTCATAGCTAATTGGATAAACGGCTGATCGTGCATAGAATGTCCGGCGAATGGTGTTGTTATATTGATACGATCGATTATGAGTTACGTTGAAGCGAGAAGTTGAATTAAGTATTTTTAGTATTCCAACATTTGTCGTCGTTGATGTTTAACAGAAACATCTGGCGATCAAGAAAAGAGTCACATTTTGTCTTATCATCCGGTCTTGAAATACGATTTTAGTCCCATTACCCGGTGTTAAGGAACTATTTTGGTCTTAAAACACGAATTTGATCTCATCATCCGGTCTTGTAACACGATTTTTGTCTCATCACCCGGGCTTGAAACGCCATTTGTGACTCGTGATACAGTAGAAACGCCATTTTTGCCCCATTATCCGGTTGAAACATGGTTTTGTTTTTATCATCCGGTTTTAAAACAAGATTTTTGTCGCATCATCCGGCTTTGAAATACGGTCTAATTAACCAAATAGTTCCCCAAACTAAAGATGGGTAAGTGTTAGAAAATTACACGTATAACGCACAGAATAGAACTCCTATCTTCTTGATGATGAGGATGGAACGACTGTGCACAGTTATCTGATGTATGAACTCAGCTGCAGGACTGTAGATCGAACACTTCCCATTATAGTTCCTAAATATTCATTTATTACACTAATTTTGTTTCCTCTTAACAACAAAAGGGCGCGAAATCGAATTACAGATAAAGAAATAGCTGTTTCCATCATCTTTTATTCGTTTTCCCGCCGTAATCTGTATCTAAAAGCATATTTTGCTTTCATAATCGACAAAGAAACAAGAGTACGCAATAATAGACGCTAATGCATGTACATTAATGAAGGTACTAGCACGAATCTAATCTTTGGAGATAACAAAATGATGTGCTAAAGAGGAATCAATTTGTGTACAGGCCACGAGTAGGTATTTGTGATCCGCCCTCACCTCATTTCGGAATATAATTGTTTTCAAATTGTGCTAATAGATGGCGTTGGGTGTCGGTTGCATCGCGCAAGTGTTTTGTATTTCCGTTAACGTGGTTCGTTCGTTATGTTATCCCTTTATAAAAAGTATAGACATAAAATTAAAGGACGCAATGTGTGTTAAGGTATATTTGTAGCAAACAGAAGGAGGAATTTCACCTCCTCGCAGAACTGCTGACTTTTAAAAGAAATAATCAAGCACATCAATAACAATCCATATAAGATCGATAGTTTTACACTATTCATAGTCAGCTAAGTTCCGATAGCATTAGATGCTGTTAGAAATCGCAAAAGTATCGATACTTTTAACGCCCGACACTATCGAAATCCCGAATAGGTTTCAAGGTCAAACGGTCGTGAAACTATCGATAATTCAGCCACACTAATACACATCGGCCCATAACTGGTGGGCCCATCGTCTTTTATAAAATACTAGTGGCCCGCTCTCATGTTTCGTTAGTTTGGGGACAGTAGTCCCACTGTCTACCAATAGATGGCAGTGGGCTTTTGATTGTATCGCGCTAGCATTTTGGTTTTTTATAAGGTTTGTCGATGTCTATAGAATTTATCTCTTTATGAATAGATACAGTACGCTGAAGGCATTTAAAATTAGCGACATCAAATATTGTTTTTGAAATCAATGTACCAATATGGGTTCTTGTTCGCCCAAAGCTTTGAAACGCCGTTGACGTCACGTGAACCTCAAGTGATAAGCGGAACAACGGAACTCAGTAACAACAGGCGTCTAACAATTCAACCTCAAAATAGCATTGTATTACCTACGTATCGTGATATTTTCATGTACATTTAATTAAAACATTATCGTGTTTTTTAGCTCATGTAACTTGGTTCGTTCAAGGTTAAGAAAGATAATTGTGTTTTCTTAATTAATTGTAATGAATATTACTTATTACAACATTTAATTAATATGTCTTTTTACATTTGAGGTAAAATAATGCGATAACTTTATGCTAATAATCAATCGACTGGGAAAGAGACCACCTTCCCCTGGTCCTTCCCGGATCCTTGGCATACGGGCCGAATCCTGGGAGACGCCATCGGCACCATTGGTACTTGCTCGGGCTCTTTCCCGTATGGCGCTTGCTTGACTCCCTACATCAATCTCTATTCCCGTCCTTCCGTCCCATATCTGTTACACCTCTCCTTACCTGGAGCGTGAACTAGTACAGCACATGACTGTGCGCTCAGCCAGTCTCTCCTTAGTCTAGGTCATCCTTCACTACACAATAAAACGGCTCTTATTCTGGATGACGCAAGGAGCAGACAGCAAGCGGCTCAGAATGCCGCGCTCGGCTGCGCACACGCCGGCGGATCAGCGACAATCGGAAAACTTACCTCATTACGTTCAAGGCAGGAGAGTGGAACTAAATAGTTTTGTACGAGGCTATAAGTGATGCGTAATGCATTATGTTGATGTGAATTGAGTCATTTCCTTTTTTTCTTTAGTAATATTGATACTGTATATCTACATCCCTAGTGAAGTCTCTGTGTGACGAAAAATTATTGTGCAAATCATTGTATTCGCCTTGTAAGAATGGCTCACACTATGGCCATAAAATAATACATACATACATATAATGTAAATTTGGGAGGTATTTTTTTATTTGCATATTGATTTTCCTACATTAAAAAAAACATTTAAAATTGTTGTCCCATATTTTAGATTTTCAGATACAGCAACGGCAATAAACAGAAGTTAGTCAAAATGTGTGAAGCCGGAAACAATCTGGGCAAATGAAGAACTGTGTGTTAACTGCCTAACTTTACGTCACCGTTTGACTTAATTTAATAAAGAACTTCGCTGTTTTGATGTCTTGGTTCAAGTGAGTAAACGTTAACAAAAGAACAGCTTTGGACTACAAATCGCAAATATTTAAGTAACAAGAATCAACAGTGTTCAGCTTAGTTTTGTGTAAAAACGCACAAGAGGCAGACAAGCTTGCACTTTCCCGTGCTTCGGAAAGCACATTAACAAGGCTGGCGCAGCGACCCAAAGTGAGCCTTGGTCTCCGATAATAAGAGCCTCCATCTAGAACGGTCCTGCGGCCACCTCCTGACAGTCATCAGCCTGGAATCTACGCAAATCTTTATCCACTTCGTCCCTGCAGCGGTACCTTGGACGCCCAACTGGCCTCGGAAAAGCACATTAATCACGATTCTGAGTCGTGCTCTACCAGTGTCTTATCGATAAATGACGGAAAGAGAAAAAAAAGTCCACTTGTGTCTGAAAATTTCAAAGCAAAACAAGAAAATATGGTATAAGTACGACTGTTTTTGATGCAAGATGTCACAATGTCATTCAAAAATCAGATCAGGTGACAGGTGTCAGGTGATCCGTCTGCTCGTCTGCCAACTATCATATAAAAAAAACAATCAATTATGTTGAATTTGGACCTCGGTCTAAGAGTACACCGTTTAGCGGACTATTCACACGCGGTATCCCCCGTTAAGTTATGCAGAGATTTGATACGACCAGATAAGTTAAGTGATGAAGAGGTCTCGCCGCCAACTCTTAACTATTCGATAAGTTTCTAATTGGATCACTTCAGTACCGTAAGCATGACACCGATCCAATCTTTCGGTATCATTTACCCGAAACTACGTGAGTAAACAAAGTTGTAACTACGCGCACCACACGATCGAGTTCGCACCAGGAATCTGGGCTCCACACTCGAGGGACGGGACAATGGTTGCTTGGATAGTTGGGGCGATAGTTGTGTCACGGCCCGAAGATAGCCTGTAAGAAGACAAAGGAGGTTTCGATGAGCTAAAGTATTTTCACTACCCCAAGAATCAAGGACACAAGTTGCGAGAAGCGTCTGGTTCCCCTGTCTAAGGGCTGAAGGTCAGACGGTGGCTTTATTGTAATGACCCAGACTTTGCAGTCCAAGTGTAAATACGTGTACTAACACTATCGGGCTCCTAGCGACGTTTTTTTTTTTATTTTACTATAGGCCAACGCTTGACCACAATCGCACCTGATGGAAAGTGACGATGAGGTCTAGGATGGTACGCGTTTACCTAAAAGATGCATGATGGAGGCCTTTTCGCTGCAGTGGGACAGTAAATAAGCTGATCAAGCGGCGTTGCTCGTGACAACTAATTGATGTTAATTCTCCCAAAATAAAATATAGAAAATGTTCAAGACATAATGTAGCATTGCAATGATAAAAGAATGTTTGAAATAGTACAGTTGTAGGAACATACAGAGACATAAATTCATTATGCTCCCTTTGTCCTGTCGTGATCGGGCATAAATGTAAGTAAAACAAACTGCAGTGTAATTTACATAGCATTATCATCTGTCTGCGCTCAAACACATTACTTATTTGGGTTTACTTTGTAACATTCTGAATATCCGAACGGCTGGGATATGATACATAAATAATTACTTTATAGTCTATTCCAATTATGAAGTCCTTTTGGAAAGATGTCAATAATTCAGTACTAGGGAAGTATCCTTAGACATCGATATTCAGCGGCATCGATTCTCGATTTTGTAACCAATTTTAATCGAATTAACTTTCCACAACTAAGGTTTATATTGATTGACGAAAGAACACTTTTAGACTTTATTTAAGAAAACAATAAATGACACTCAACAATAAAACAACAAACAAACTCAAGAAAAACGCGTAACGTCTTATTATATAGTCCGCGGCATCTAACAATAGCGATGACCGTTAGTTTGCGCACTTGTAAAAAATATGACTTTCTACTAAAATTAGTTTCTGCGCACTCAAAGTCATCACTATTGTTTCATGCCGCAAACTATAGTCGTAGGCTTTTCTGCACTCTCCTCGTACTGATTGAAGTGACAAACAGTGAGATGGTGATTCATAAACACGATTTTTTTTTAAATCGGCAGATATAGTATTTTATATCTCTGGTACTGCTGAATACTTGAGGCACGTCACAATGTTTAAAAGTCAAACACAAACCATAGTACGTAAATACAATCGCGCAAAAAAACTATTATTTTATTTAGAAGTTTACATTATTTTGAGCATTATATTCAAAAATAAAATGTTAATTTTGCTTGTGGATCAATTGTAGGATGTTTTTGGATTGTTCTATATTTTTTAAGTAACGATTTACTACCAATTACAAAAAGAGATATTTGATTCGATCTATAGATCTCGCACGTTACGTATACGACGTGCAGAGTTACGTTCTACGAAATGTCCTAAGGGACATCATAATTGAAACAGACTATATAGGACCAGTCAAAATCATGAATGGACAACTCTGTCTATTGATGATACCAGTGTATCCTCTGATACATTGGCATCACTTTTTAAAAAAAAACCTAGGTCTAGACGTAGAACTACGTGTCGCTCGGATGCACCCGCAACAGCCGGCGACTTCAATAACGCAGTTTAGAGGCAGATAAAATATATTTCTGTTTCCAATAACATGAGTGTAGCAAGGAACTGTACATTTTTAAGAAAGATAGTTTTTCTTATTTTATGTTGAATTGTTTCGAAACGGAAAAACTGTATTTACCTACATTACTTGCTGCATGCTCGCTGCAACAAAAACTTTCTCGAAATTTGTTTCCACCAATCAATCAATCAATCAATCTCAGCTAATCCACTACTAGACGTAGACCTCACATGCTGGGCCGTAAATCTCTTATATTTTGGAGTCAGGGTCTCAAACGCTATGAGCTGTCGTCTTATATTTTAACACGCCCTGAAATTTATGGAACCCTATTTAAGAGTACTAGATTTCTTCCAAGTAAAAAATAATAATTTGATATGAAGCATAATATATAAAATGTAAATAAGTAAATATATACTCGGAGCATATAAGTAGACTCTTCAGGAAGTCATAATACTATTTACTCACTCTGCTGGCTCAGCGATCCAAACCGAGTGTTGGCCTCCGAAACAAGAGAGCAACCACGTAAGTCTATCCAGCACCACTTGTTGCCAGTCAACGACCTGAAGCTCTCGCAAGTCACTATCGACGACGTCTCCATTCCAATGAATATCGCTAGAATGTGAAGAAAAATATCGTTTCTAAATGAGCATCTTAAGTAAATGCCAAATATTTGGGAAGCCAGGGAGATGGATGGGGCCATCTTGATTGCGGATTAGGGCCACTGATCCGGGACGCGCTCAACTAATTGGTGACGGTTCCGATTCTGCTATCATATGAAGGCTTACTATTTCCTGTAGGTATATTTATGAAGGAAAGCCACGCTTCGGTATGAATGGGCTGGTTCAATCGGAGCAATACCACGGCCTCACAAAAAACGAGCGGTGAGTGAGGGTGCCGGAGGCCCAACCGGGGAAAATGATGCTTAAAAGTTTGGCAGCGTACTTGTGACTTCATGGCGTCGGCAATCTCTTATTATCATGACTTGTGATCCGTGTCGCCCTCCTGCTACATATAAAAAAGTTACGTATTTACTAATGGCACCGACCATACAATTAGCTTGTCAAATCGAAATCGTTAGCAAGCGAGCCTACACCTTCCTAAAAGGTCGGCAACGCATCTGTACTGTCTGCCTACTGGTATAGTTGATGTCCATAGGCGGCCATGATCACTTATCATGTGACCCACTTGCTCGCTTATCTCTCCATCTTATAAAGAAAAAATGTAACGAGAGAACGATCCAAAATACCTCACACAAATATGCAGCTATTAATATTGCCCTAAATCTTTTTCGTCAGAGGGAATTTTGTATGCTAAAATATAGAATTACTTTACTTCATCCAGACACCCACTATTTAATGTACATGTACTAATACATTATTTACACCAAAGGAGACTTTCTACCACTTATTTTATTATTTTATTCGGGTGCGGATCCAATTCTCTAGCCTTCTAAATGACAGTTTGTATTGAGGTCTAAAAAGAGGTCTCGCCTCCGGGGCTTCTCACTGAAAGTGAAAAGGAATTTAGGAGCAGGCAGGCCTCCAGGGGGCGCCACCGACGCAGGGAATAAACCTCAGCCTCGCCTCAGACACTGCGGTTAAATCTGTTTTAGCTCGAAATCTAGATATCGCATCTGACGAAGGTCGAAGTGACAGGACACGTTTGCTTGTTTATTTTATATGAACGAGGAATTTATTAGTCTCAAAATCGAGCCCGAGATCTTCGAGGCAAAATGCCAACTGCCAACAGTCACTGGGGTGTATAGGGTATTAAGTATACAACCGATGTACTTGAAGTACTTTTTACTTTGTGCCATATAATCTGCGGATATTACCTAATTGTATGAAGTCGCAGGCATTTATGTACAACATGTTGCCTTTTTTTGAAATTTCAAATAAAAGTATATAATGCGTATTTTTGGATCGGCCGAGAGGGAAACATCGTAAGAAAGACTGCATGTTTTGGATAGTTTTTGAAACGTGTACCCATGTTTAAATGCCCGGATTCGCTGTTAAAGGGTTGCAAAATCGAGAGTCGAGGCGACTGAGGCACATCAAGACTATATACACCTTGCTGAGAGCAAATAATTAGATTCCCGCTGATATGAAAATACATACATATAACTGGAAAGCGCACGAAAACTATACATAAAAATCTATGTTTTTGCGATTTACGTAGATATGTATTTTCCATAAAAATTCAGGACATAATACAATGCAGCTTCTTTTTATCTCTTTAATATTATGAGTACTGGGTCATTTCCCATGTCAACTAATCATATTAACTTCTGTCGTATTGTGATCGTTGAAAACGACTGCGAGCATCGCAATGACACTAGCCCGCCACGACTGCAGCACAACACTCGAACATCACCACAAATTGCGATCACTATCGTGTTTCACATGCATTTAGCCGCTGAATTAGCGTCACGTAGGGATGTCAAATCATCATTTGAAAAAGAAAGAAAAAAAGTTTTATTTGGAACCAATATCACGTCAAAATAGCGGTTTACCTACTTACTACGAAATGGATTTGCTTATTGGATTGTTTCAATGAACATTGGTATTGTATTAGAATAAGTATTTGAATTTCTTAATTTACTAGAAACACTGTACATTTATTAACAGGATAGTCAAGGTCTCGGATGGTCAAGAGACAGACGCTTTTCAACCAATTAAACGCTCGTAAGGGACCGAATTCGCACCCCGCCGAAGATATCTATTGTCTATCTACCTATACTATTTTACAATCACAAGTTTTATTCCAAAGACGTCGACAAACCTTAAACATGTATAAAATCGGCACCACCGGCAACGCGGTGGTTAAACCATGTTAATTGGGTACTTAAAATCTACTTGATTGAAAATTTTTCAGCCGAAAACATTACGATTAGGTAAATGCAGGTTAGGTTTCTTTGAATTTACCTATTCACAAATAGTATAGATGTGACAACCCTAGTGACAGAGTGGACATAAAACACACAGAACATTCAACATAATGAACATACATCAGGCCGACAGGGCTGGTAGTTCAGGCCGCTGCCTGCATGATGGAGTGCTTGTCCGGCCGAGTGGAGCGGGAGGCGAAGCATATAGCCCGGTGCAGTTTATCACCAGCTTGCGCTATAACGATGTGTTTTAATTTAGAAATAGGTCTGAATGGGGAAATATCAACGCGATGCTGTAGGTCAGAGTAACGGGATTATAATAAAAATAACTTACAGGGTGATAGGTACTTAGTTGGGAAATATGTTGTCATTATTATTAACTTTATATAATAATTTTAACCCAAGAAGGTAGTTTTAGACAAATATGAATTCTGACGCGGTAGATCTATTGGGCGCTTTCGATTATCAAAAATAAATACGAGTACTTAGTAACCTAGTTAAAGAAGTAGTGGTAGACGAGCAGACGTATCACCTGAAAGTAAGCGATTGCCATCGCCCTTAGCCCTAATGTTGCGTATCTGTGGAGTCATGAGTGCGCTGCTTATAAGCTCACTTCCTCCCCGAATAAGCCTCCGATACACTCACTCACTCGGCGAAACACAGACCAGGCGCTGCTTCACGCCCGGTTTTCTGTGAGGCCGTGGTATCACTTCGGTCGTGCCGGCCCATTCTGGCCAGGTCATGGCCTCCTACGATAATAATACCATATTAAAGTAAAATAAAGTTATTTAAAGCCGCTCTAACGAGAGAAAGAAAAAGTTTATAACACACTCTAAACAGTTTTTGTCTACCCCATAGTTTTCTTATTTTTACGACGCCATATTTTTTCTAAACTTGGGACAATCTGGAAACAAAATGCCTACTCAAGTTTCCGTCGAATTAAACTTGATGCAAGAATTCGAAAACTTTTAAGTCAATTTGGTTTCTTGTGTAGTTTCTTAGAAAACTGTTTCGGCAAAGTACCTACGGAGAGTAACTACGGGTTTGTTTTTTTTGTATGATAGGTGGCAGACGAGCAGACGTATCACGTAATGGTAAGCGATTGCCGCCCCTTAGACACTTGCACTACCAGTAGAGTTACAAATGCGCTGCCAACCTATAACCCCCTTTCCCCCCAGTTGGGCCTCAGGTAACCTCACTTACTTGACGAAACACAGCGCATTCACTGGTTCACGCCGGTTTTCTGTGAGACTGTGGTATCACTCCGGTCAACTCGGCCCATTTATGTCGAAGCATGGCTCTCTCATAGTCACAGTTGTGTATGTTAAGTTTTTCTGTTAAGAAATTCTCATTTTCAGCCCGAACTCAAGAAGTTCTGGTTGGGCACCCCTTGCCACGAAAACACGTTGCTTAGAAAATGAAGGATAAATTTTACTTGCACGTTTCAAGAGTAAGCATTTTAATCTCGAATTATTCGTTAACACGGAACTAAATTTCTAATCGTCTTGCGCCTTATCAGATAGGTACTAACAAATTTAACGCCAGGGGAGTTAAATTAGTTACTATGGGAATAACTATCACATAACAACAGCGGGCGCAAGTGGACCTAATAAAAACGAACAAACGTCTTCTGATAACTGATTACAGCAACATCCGATTGATCGATTCAGTCATTATATAGCTTTGACCGTCCCATTACAACGGAGGATGATTATACCATTCTTACCGAATCGCGGCTCTCCCTCAGATAAAGTAATTTTAATATGTATATTATACGCCATCGCGGAAAATATAAAAAATAATGTACCCGTATGAAATATGCTGATTTGTGGTCTCACAAATGTATCAACAGCCGGACTTTGTGCATAGCAATCAGGTCCGCCCCGCTTGTGGAATACATTATTTCGAAAAAGATACAAGAATGCTGTTATACACTTCCTAACTAACAATGAATGCTGGACTTCGAATATTTGCATGTATTCCTTTTTTCCAGGGGCAAACTATCATGCCCTTCACCTTGCCTTTACATGGTAAAAACAATGAAACCGTGTAGGGACTCTAACCCTAACCAAAACTCCTGAGGTGTCCATCTCAGCGCTATCGCGGTCGGATACCCCACAGCCGGGACTGGACCGTATCGCCAATCGCGCTCGCCGCTTTATCCTTTCTTGGTGGCTGTCTTATTTAATTACTTAAAAATTCATCCAGATACCGACCCACTACAGGGCAATATAGAACTCAAGGCATCGCTGCTATGATGACATCACGCTTAATCACCACGCTTACCTAATGCGGATTGGTGACCACAAACCTGAGCTATACTCGAAAAATTCTCAACATACTTTTTACTCGATCCGGTAATCGAACCCATAACCTCGAGATCACGGCCCGGTGATAAGCCACTAAACCATCGGGACGTTTATTGTTTAGAATTGATTTGCATCATGTTTTTCCTGGTCATGTACTCTGTTGTATCTCATATTAAATGAAATAAAGAAAATGTTATCAACACCACCAAATAAAACTTTGTTGCTTGGTTCGTTAGATAATCTCCTGTCAAGAAATAAGATTCAACACAGTGTAAGTAGCTGATGGACGCATTTCCCCGGGAAGCACTGCTGTAAAATATTACGCAAACTCCGCCACTATTATTTCCCGACAATATTTCTCGTTTTCTACAAAAACGCGTTGTCCCCGGCAGAAAATAAAAGAGCCGGGATATTTACAGCGCGCCAGCTGACCGGGCGGAATGATCTCCTCGTCCCGGGATCGTCGGGACATTTTCCATTTTGCTCCATTGATGGTGAATTATGTTATTTAAAGACTGCGCTCGTGCAGTTCAGTTAAAATGCTGGTCGACGATGGCATAAGCCCTATCTGAACTATTAAACAGGGAACATAACGAGCCCCGTATAAGCAAAGATTTCGAACGAAATAAGGAGTGTGGGCGCAGGACCGACGGCTTAACGTGCTGGAGGCACGCGGCTACAAGACCGCCAATCTTCTGACTGCTGGCTGACACTGAGAATTATGAATTGTAAAACAAGGGCACAAATTTTTAGCACTACCCACTGGGCCACCGAGGCATTTATATACCAGACTAGTTGTTACTCGCAACTTCGTCCGCACCCCCCCTTTTAATCCCCCTTTCGCAGTAAAAAGTAGCCTATGTTCTTTCTCAGGGTCTAGACAATCTGTATACCCATTCAAATCCGTTCAGTAGTTTTGGCGTAAAAAAATAACAGACAGACTTACTTTCATATTTATAATAAGTATTATAATTATATTAGTAAGGATGTTTGTACACAACATGTGCCTCATTCAAGAAAACGCTGTAAAGTGTGACGTCACGTGGCCATTCATGCTTCGGCATCACGTGCCGCTGAAATTCAGCCAATGTGCCAAGTTAATTTTGCCTGATGGAGCGTAATTTAAATCTCAAATTAGTAATTATGTTACTGGGGCAATGATATCATAAAGGTGGAAATCAAGATTAATTACGTAGAAGTGAAATTACCTGATGATATTCGATTGATGATGCATTTCGTAAAAGACTAAAATAGGGGTATTTTTATGTGATAGGTGGCAAACGAGCAGATGGATCTACTGATGGTAACACTAGTAGAGTCACAAGTGTTCTACCAACCTTTTAACCACCTTTCCCACCGATTTGGGCCTCCGATAAAACACCTAGGTACTGATAAATACTAAAAATTGTGTGGGAGCACAAAAATTGTGTGTCAACTGTGAGAGAGCCACGCTTCGGCATGAATGGGCCGGCTCGACCGGAGTGATACCACTGCCTCACAGAAAACCGGCGTGAAGCAGCCCCTGTGCTGTGTTTCGCCGAGTGAGTGAGGGTACCGGAGGCCCACCCGGGGGGAAGGGGATAAAAGGTTGGCAGCGCACTTGTAACTCCACTGGTGTTGCAGGTGTCCATGAGCGGCGGCAATTGCTTATAGGAGATGAGTGCCTCGAAAAAACCAGACCAGGGGCTGCTTCCCGCGGTTCGTGAGCCGTCTTTTTATGAGTAGGGGCAGACGAACATACGAATCATCTGATTATAACCGATTACCACCACCCATACACCCGCAACCCCAGAAGATCACAAGTTCGCTGCCGACTTTTCAAAAAGCGTAATCTCCTACTAACTAGCTACGCTGCTGCTGAGAAGTCGCGCAATTTGCCGCCCCCTGGGCGTGCCGCCCGCGCCGCGCGGCGTACACGCCCGCTGCAGAGCCCTGCTGGACTCTCCATAGTAAAAATGTCACTAATAAATGTCTTGTGTTGTGAGTTATACTAATAAAGCATGTTTTGCGTTTGTTGCAGATGCGTTGCTGCATAGCAGCGCTCTGCCTGTCGGCGCTCACGTCGCTCGCGGCCGCCGCCGCCGCGGAGCCCGCGCACCCGGACCTGGCGCCCGCGCAGGTATCTATTCCACATTTATTTAGTACAAAAATATTACAGTCACGCACTGAAAATCCTGATGGGACCAGTATGAGACGATTGGAAAAGGTCCGGACTCAGGATCAACGGGTGATCGTGGTTTATTATAGCACAGGAGTACAAGACCTACTACCATACTCAGGGCTGAGATTATATATTAGCGTATTAAGAACTAGTGAACATGAACTCGCTTGCGTACAGTTTGCTTTGCCACTAAAATATTTTATAATTTATACCCTATAAGTTTCATATAAATCCGTTCAATAGTTTTCGATGATAGCGCGAACAAAAAAAATATTAGTGACATATTCAATAGACTTAAGCGGCACATCCTTTAAACATTTTCATTAAATGTTTAAAGGCTGTGCCTGTAAGAGAATAGTCAGTAAAATACTTTGCTTTTAAACCACAAAGGATTATATTAAATCATAAAACCTTGCATAAAACCAGTATTCAGTATTCAATCCAGTATTATCAAAAGAGTTAAAGATAAAAATCGCATAGGGCGGTTAATAATTTTATACAAGTGCTTTGTTCCGCGAAAATGTCAAACACCATTGTTCCCGTAACTTCACAATAAACGGATGCACGTACACTTCATAATTGTCTCAGCACAACTTCTAAGCTGTATTAAGTTCATTAGGGCCCGCAAACAGTCCGCAGACCACAGACAACCTCAGCGGAAGAAACTTTTTAGCAGGAGAACAATAAGTACTTTGTTTGGGAAAGCTCTAGAACTTTTGTGAATTAGCGATGTTCATTTTTATAGTTAACATTGTATTTATGAAAGAGCTGTAAAGCATTCTTGTGTTTGTTATTTCATTTGAGCGACAATAGACAGAATGTGTAACCAGGCGGATAAAACTTCTACACACTTAGTCAATGAAAGCGGACCACTGATGCGCAAACGTAGCATACATCTAGAAAAGCACATGACATACTTATAGCTTATAAACCCCAATGAAGCTAGGGATCTCTATCCCAAACAAGTAAAAAGTGCAGGGTTTGGGAACGCCACGGAATTGTAGCGGCGATCGCAATAGATCAAACTAGTCGCAGTGATACTGGTCTGAATAGGACCGGCATAGCCGCCCGCTTGAATTAATATAATAATAATTTGTTTCTTGAGGACAGAACCTTGACCAAAACACGGATATCAGGCCGTCATCTCGGTGTCACAGCATTGGCTGTGGACACTGGAATTACAGGCTGATATGATGATGAGTATTAAAACTTAGGAAGTGTTTTTGAAAGTACTCTTGAACATTCTTGTAGTTAACACACGTTTTTGTGTGAAAGTAAGTTTAATCGACTCTTGCTAACTCGCGCAAACAGATACAAAAACCAGTGCAAATAAAGCCTCGAGCCGGTTCAATAACAACTGAACGAGTCAAAGGCTTCGATGAAAAACTTGCTGAAAAGAAAAAAAGAGCTCCGGAAAACTTAGGAAACCGCCTTTTAGCGGCTGATTTGAGGTAGGGTCTCACTGCCGGCATAGCGTTTTTCGTACACCATGAGTTTTCAACAATGTATCACCGATCAAAACATTAGCACAGTCAAAATTTCGAAACAAAATATTGCATCCGATTGAGAAGAAATATTGTATTTTCAAAATCTGTATCTAGTTCAATCCTATTCATACTTCACCATGAATATTTATTACGCTTACTAATGGGAATTCTTAGAACTGTGACTATAGAATATAAGAAAGCCGTAACTTTCTTTGAAATATAACTTGTCAACAAAACTTACACAAATTATTTTGACGCAATATTAGTGTAAACCATTACATACTAGAAAACTCATTAATTACGAACTCTTGTCACAAATGGGTTTGCTTTTTGTATAACATTTCAGTATTTCACAGACTAAGTTGACGAAGAGACTTATCATTTCACTTTTGTTCCAAACACGAAGCTCAAAATCACACTTAAGTCCTCGCGCCACATGTAGCCACGTAAATCGGATTACTTCGTCAGACAAAACTTCGTAATAAGTACAAGTTGCGCCGCATGAGACTCGAGTTGGAGCCGTCGGCGACACCGAGACCACACGCCAGGTCTTCGCGACTTAGTCCTTGATAATGAAGTACTTGTGCTTAATTATGTTATCGGAACTTTGGTGCTTGTCGCATAATGCAGTTCAGCCAACCTGGGCTGCCTCAGTTAACTTGGTTTTGAAGACATGAGTAACAACTTATGTCTTCTCTATGGAACGTTTAGAGTCTAAAACAGTTAATTTAACATAAGTTACACAAAGTGAGTTTGTAGCATGTATATATAATTGTAAAAGGGTATGTAATTAAATAAATGAATAAATAAATTCATTCAACATTACGTTGACCTGACCTCGTACTAAGTAGCTTAAGCACTTGTGTTACAGATATCAAACACCAGAGGAAACACAAATATAATACTTAAATACATATTTTACACCCAGACACTCATCAAACACTGTGTAAACAGTGCTTAGATCGAACCCACGGCCTTTGGCGTATGAGGTAGGGTCACTCCCAAATCCCAAATAGAAAACGGTAAATAGATAGATAGATATTCTTTATTGCACAGAAATAGAATACATTTCTATAATTGAACGACAAGTAAAAAAATTGATATAATTTCCATGGTACTTTATTTTATAAACTAGATTTTGACAAAAATAGAGCTACCTCATTACTTTGCCATACCATTTATATTTTGATAACTGCTCGCCCTTACTAGAGCCGCACCCGGCCGCCAGAACACAATTAACATTCTAAGTCGAAACAAACGTTTAATAGAATAATAAAACAAGTCGCTCCACTCAGTGGGGCTTTAACAATGCAGACCTTTTCCGCGATCCGGCTCGAAGGACCACTTTCACGTCCGGCGAGAAAAACATCTTTGGAAGGGTTACACGGCTTTATCTTGTAAAAGAACGAGTCAACTACGACTTGACGAGTAATTAACGAATGTTTCATGAAAGTAAAAAACGGCTAGTTCATTTGATTCTCAGAATAAGCTCTATCCATCCTGCTGGATATATCTAGTAGATATTTTCCTGAATTTTTGTTTTAATTTTTTTTTATGTGATAGGTAGCAGACGAGCAGGCGGATCACCTGATGGTAAGCAATTGCCGCCGCCCATGGACACCTGCAACACCAGTGGAGTTACAAATGCGCCGCCAACCTTTTATCCCCTCCGGTACCCTCACTCACTCGGCGAATACAGCACTGTGGGGCTGCTTCACGCCTGTTTTCTGTGAGGCAGTGGTATCATTCCGGCCGAGCCGGTCCATTCATGCCGAAGCGTGGCTCTCCCACAATTGAATTAATTCGCTAAGTGTCCGATAAATCGATTCCTGGATAAACGTTCTTGTCAACACACAATCACACGCGCGGCGGGTTGGTGACCGACGAGCAGACGCCACACCTGATGGTAAGCCACCGCCAATAGACATCTGCAAGATCAGTGGAGTCACAAGCTCAATAAAAAAACACAAGTGACAACACATCCAGACACAGAAGATGTCATAATATATGGCTCGTATATTCCGATAACTAAAAAGTCTACTAAGTTTTACTTTTGAAGTTAGAACGATTTTTATCTTGTCTGTCTCTTTTTGTCTCAGTAAAATAATTATTCGAATAAAATCGTAAAATATCTCGGGTGGTAAACATTAGCTCCACTAGCGGAATGAGCGGAAAAACTAGGCTTTAGTTTAATTGGATTGCAAACTAAGCGTATTGTAGGGTTATTCTAAACATTCGCGTTTGGGATTAGGAGGAGTAATGCTAAGCTTTTCTCTATTTGTTTGTTCCCGAGAAGTTATTCAACTGGAATGCGGGGGGGATTCTACTCAGAATACAACTTATTAACTCTGACTTAATAATACTAAGCTACTTATGAATACAATATTTTGGACGCCACCGGGAATTACTAAGATGGCATAGGACTTATGAATAAACACACATTAATCTTACTATTTGTGACTCCACTGGTGTTACATGGTCAGTGCCGATCGCTTGCCATCTAGTGATCAATTTGCCCGTCTCCGACCTATCACATAAAATTACTTTAGTGGAGGTTGAGTCCTTTACGATTTTTTTGATACTTGGTGCCCAAATTAGTACCAATGCTAATTATCTCTGATACATACAACACAGCCGTATTCACAAAACAGATGAATAAGTTACATCACTTGAAACGTTTTTCCTTGAAACTCATTACCGCTAATTGGCGTTTTAGAAGTCCGATGGTTACTTAATTGAAAAACCTTGTTTCCATTTTTAATTCCTGCGTCCATGAAAGTCTCTTACCCACTTAAATACGTTAATTTAAGACGCACGGATACATATCACATCTTTAGAGCTCCGGAAACATGGAAAAAAACTCAAACTCACTCAAAACTTTTTTGATGGTCAATTTTTATCAAGAAGAAGTTTGCCAATGTCAAGTGAGAATAAATAATAAAGTGAGCAGTCAATATTCAAAGCCACGTCTATGCGAACCTTTTTATCTTTATGCGTAACCAAAGGAGATACGTGGATTGGATTGAAGAAACAAAACAAAACGTATTGTTTATGTTAAAGACGACAAACAAGCAAGCAGGTCACGTGATAGTGCTAAGCAATTATTTTACCACCGCCCATTAACATTTGTGAGATCAGTCGTCGTACGTCGATGTCATCAGGAAATACCTTGAAGTCTAGAAAACGGATTTTTGGGAACAACGGAGTGCCCATGATTTATACCCAATGAGGCTACTATACCGTATAGCATAAAAGCCAGTAGCGCCATCATCAAAAAGCGGCAATAGCGGCGCTTTATTTCAGATAAACAAAAAAAAATTCACTGTGACCCTCGCACTAGCCTTGAATTTCATCAACCCATTTTCGTTCGATTACCCTCCACAGAATCGCCAAGAATCACTCAAGCAAAACTATCACTATCTCAGGACACCCTTGATACAAATTAAGCCGGAGTGAGTAAAACAAATAAGTTAAATCCGTAGCGCCGTCGCTTGTTGCGGAGTTCGCAACTCCGGAAGTTGCGAACTCACAACTGGGCCACAACCACACCTAATTAGGTAAAGCTACCCACACTGGACTTTTGACAACACATCTGAAGTGAGAGTAATAGTGTGACTAAATTTGCACAAGTTCCTTTAAATCAGTTAAGGCCGAATAAGAACTAAGTTTTCCTGTTTTGCTAAGTTAAGTTTGGGCTTTCAAACTTAGGAGGAAAACTTAGTTTGTACCTGTTTTGTTGAAAAATTCTCAGTGTCAGCGTCTAGAAGTTAGCAATCTTACACCCCCGTGCGTCGATAAATAGGTTTGGGCAACGCCTAAGCAGATTAAAGCTAGTTCAGTCACATAAAAATAAATCCTGTTTCTTTTTCAATTTATACATAAAGATTAATACAAAATTTCCTTTCCAGACTGACAACGAACTAGAACTAACAGATGAAGAAAAACGAGCATGGCAGAGCTTACACGGGGGATGGGGTAAGCGAGGCTGGCAGGATATGAGCTCCGCGTGGGGCAAGCGCGCCTGGCAGGACCTCAACTCCGGCTGGGGCAAGCGCGGCTGGCAAGACATGAGCTCCGCCTGGGGAAAGCGGGGCTGGCAAGACCTCAACTCCGCGTGGGGAAAACGCGGATGGCAGGATCTTAATTCTGCTTGGGGCAAACGCGCCTGGAAAGATATGTCGCAGATGCCCTGGGGCAAGAGGGGCTGGCAGGACATGAGCTCCGCTTGGGGCAAGCGAGGCTGGCAAGACATGAGCTCGGCGTGGGGCAAGCGGGGTTGGCAAGACATGAGCTCGGCGTGGGGCAAGCGAGGCTGGCAAGATATGAGTTCTGCTTGGGGAAAGAGAGCACCTGTAAGTATATTGTTGTATTTATTTCCTACAATAATAGCATGTTACTTGTAGTAAAGTTTTGTAATTAATAGACGAGTCAGAAGTTACAACTTATTTGATAATTGTTCAAACATGCTCAACCCTTAGTTTGCTACGATAAAGGCAATGTGATACCTACCTACACTCATAGACACATTTTCAAACATAAAATGACAACCACCATTTATTTTAATATTCAATTCCAAAAATATAAAAAAAGACATTTAGACTAGAGCAAAAGATACATAAATCCGTATTCATTCATTAAAAGAGGAACAAATTTATAATGGCTGCAAATGGAATTTTTGTTGCCACGTGCCAAAATAAATGACACATTCACACATTCAGATGGGCTCCATTCGGCATTGTCGAGTATTAGTAAAACATTTCATTGCAATATCTCTACACACTGACATACTTTTTTAATTTGTGTAAAGTTGTAATGTTTGTGTGGTTGATTGAAATGCTAAATTAAAAGGTGATACGGATCATGTTACATTTCGCAATAAATTATCAAGAAGTCAAGTGATTAAGTTTGTGTCAAAAGTAATAAATGGGTGGTAAAATTTGCCAGTTATTAAGACAGGAGTAAAGTATTGCTGTATGTGTTAATTTCATTAGAACTCTGTAAAATACTGGTGTTTTTGGATGTCCCATTTAAACAAAAGGGTCGCGGGTTCGATTCCTGCACCAACACAAATGTTTGTTGATGAAATAGTAATTTTGTGTGGGTGGTACCCTCGTTGTCCCTGTTTCCATAGTACAAGGGAAAGCTTTAGCTTGGGACCATGCCAATGTGTATCAATTTTTTTTTCTATGTATACAGTAGAATGTAATGCTCTGTTTGTTGCGCAGGAGAAGTGGGCCAACTTCCACGGCTCGTGGGGCAAGCGCGCCGGGCCCGAGACCGACTACGAGGACATCGAGTCATCTATCGAGCAGCTCATACCGATTCAACAGGTCAGTCATACTACTAGTCTACCTGTAGGTAAACATGGGAGAGCCACGCTTCGGCATGAATGGGCCGGCTCGACCGGAGTGATACCACGGCCTCACAGAAGACCGGCGTGAATGAGGGTACCGGCCCAATTGGGGGAAAAGGCGTTAAAAGGCAGGGCAGCGCGCTTGTGGCTCTACTGGTGTTGCAGGTGGCTATGGGCGGCAGCAATCGCTTACCTACCATCTGGTGATCCGTCTGCTCGTCTGCCATTCGTAGCAAAATTTTGCTACGAATTGAGACAATTCTCAAATAAAACTTAGTTACATACACTTGCCTATTACACAACATCTGTAATTAGCATTTTTTTAAAGATTAAGGCCAAGTTTTAAAACCAATGGCGATGTTTATGATGTACCTATGTACCTAAACCGGACACTTTTAAAAATGACCCTGTATAAAAACGGAAATAAAATAGATTTTTAAAGAAAAATCCGTTGATTGCTTCCAAAACAAATTAAAAATAGAAACATGTGGCTTAAAGTGCTGTGTATCAAAATCAACGGAAAATTAATTCAATTCTTCTTCACAATATAAACGCCGCACCCGGAGACATAATGTTCAGTATCCTAATCATGGATAGTTTTTATGCGTATTACAATAGGTGTCAATATTAAGACTCTGTTCTAGGATAAAAAGTTAATTTACTTCAGTACGACAATGTATTCATTTTGCTACAATATTGAAGCCTCTGTCTTAAAATCTATTTAAAGTAATTTATAGAAAACGAATTTTCTCTCCTGGCAATAAATAACACTTTCGAAAAATGTATTAAGTTAATAGCTTTCTAAAAATCTGAGAACGATTTTAGACGAAATATAAATTTAAGTTAAGAGACAATTTTTTAAGGTTTATTTCGGACAAACGAATTGCAGTTCAGTTTATAGGCAATGAAAATTAACATAATGTATTTGGATGCCATAAAAACCCTGACTTGAATAGACTGTGCTCTTAAAGATGCTTTATTAATCGGTTAATTTGTATAACCTTGCAAATCAATCTTTCTTAACGTCTACAAATCGAACGTATTTTATGTAAAGAATTTTTGAAACAGTGCCATCCATGCCATGTCTGCTGTACCTACCCTTTCAGGGTCCATGTTACCTACTTATAAGTTCGCCTAGTCAGTACTAATTGTAACGTAGCAATGTGCAATTTAATAAATAAATAACATACCGAATTATATACGATATTCAATAGTAATACTTCTCCGTATTCTACCAACCATTCTGAACAACATTTGCTCTACGACTTTTGAAAATACGTCATAGTACCATGATATGTAATGTAATATTATATAAAGTAAGAGTCCACTTTTTTTTCATAATCTACCTTCTGTTTTACCCCTTCGAATTAGCCAAATCGTATCACGTAGAGTCGCATGAGTGCACGTATTACAAGTGGTGTCGCCGCGTGACGTTTGCGAAGGCAACTGTTTTATTACACCGACCCGCACGGATGCGGTGCCCGCTTTGACGTGCCCTCAGTACAGTCCACGTGCACTAATATGTGTACAACCTCATTCAAATGTATCGTAAACCTTATCGTCCCGGTATAAGACTTGAGGTGTTTACATCTTATAGCAAGCAGCTGTACTGTACCTACATGGGAGAAATCTGTTTGAAAATTTTGAAGACGGACTTGCTCTTATCTTCAGACTCATATAGTTGAGATGAAACCTATGATGGAGCGTTTTTTTAGCTATAAAACTTTTATTATAAACTAGCGGCGTGAAGTTAAGAGATTTTTTGTACAAAAGGATTTTCCCGCTAATTCCCGTTCCCGTGGGATTTTCGGGATTTCCTTTCTTAGTGCATCTCTGCGGTACCTAAGCTACGTCCCTTTCAAATTTCAAGTGCGCCCTACGTTTAGCGGCTGTGCGTTGATGTTAGTCAGTTTCTACCTCTTCACTTCGATATTTTTAAATTAAAAAACTTTCATCTGTGCCGGTCTCTTTCAAAGTATGATTATTTTGTTACCTCCAAGAGAGCAGAACAGATCCTCTCTTCGCATTTCCCTCCGCACGGCTGCGCAGTGACCGCCGCGTGAAGCCTCTCCGTGCGTGACGCGCCTGCAAACCTGCGTGATGGATCACATCCAGCGCGAGGAGTCACGCGCGTCTCCACGTCATTAAAGTTTGACTTGTCTCTTCCTGCTTATTAGATTTGTAATACCTGCTTATGTAAATAAATCCAATAGTAGCCGGATAAACGTAAATACACGTAAGCTGTTCACAAGCGTACGCTACGTGAATATTTCATCACTTGACCAATTTATTATTACTGACATCCTTTTAAAAACTCTTTTACTCGTTAATGGAACAAACTATTGTATAAATCTTATTAAAAGTCACACAAAATGTGTGCATTTTACATACAACAACAAACACCAAACGCAGGCAGAAATCCAGGTAGAGTTTTGTGATATGGCCGGAAAAGCTGACGTATAAGAAAAAGAATAAATGTATCTAAATAAAGAAAATAATAGATGTATCTCATACATGTAACTGGGGCAATAAAGGATTTGATTAATTGAAGGTGCTAGTGACTCCACTGATAACAGTGCCGCTCTCAAATAAGATAGAGTCAGGCGGGCGAAAGATCTAAAAAAGGAAGGGCTTAACATGATTATCGAGGCACGGGAGTACATACCAGCTTCTGCAGAAAAACTGGTGCAAATTTTGGCCTGACTTTAGAACCCCACTTCTTAAGTGGACCCAGAGCGTCGAGGCGAAAACTTTGGACATACTGGGATTACTAAGATGAATCCAGAACCGAACCCTTAGCGCAGTCATGTTGCTTCAAAATGCAACCACTACGCCACGTAAGGCAGATTCAATAACAGACGTATTTACAGAGCAATTTAGCTTGGATTGCTATTTGCCGCCCTCGTGCAAAACGCGCTTAAGCTCCACAAAATACGGGTTATTACTGCTAACTTTATGCGTTATTATAAGCGGGAGCAATAGCGAATTAAATCTGCCGACTCGGGCGCAGGGGCTGCTCGCCGGATCATTAAATCCGGGCGTTTCGAATGATTTTGTTTGCACTGTGTTAGTAGTTGATTTGATACGGTATTATTAATTCACAGTCGATGTAATCGTCGATAGATAAATAGGTGGTATTTAACGCACATAAACAGAAAACATGAATAAAACAACAACAATAAAAAAGTTCCTGTGTTTCCTCCTTCTTACAATCCTGGAAACGGCATCTCAGCAGGTTTTCAGGGTGAAGATGACAGACACAATAGGTAATTAGTTTGTTCTTATGTGCCTGTCAACCTCATATTTAGATCTTACCATCAGGCGGAGTGAGGTTTCTTGATTGTCCTCAATATAACAAAAAAAAAGTATAAAAAGAATAACAATAACTGAAAACTAAGCTAACAATAAAAAAATCAATGTAGGAAGCCTACTTTGATTTATTTTTTTAATATGGCAATATGCTGTCAGAATTGCTTCGCTGCACAGCAATGGAAATTCGTCGAAGTAGGTATAGTATAGTATAGTAGTTTCGAATTTTTCGAACATAGCTCGGGTGTGTGATCACCGATCCGCATTATGCAAGCGTGGTGATTAAGCCTAATCCCATCATAGTAGCGATGACTTGATTTCTATGATGGATGCCTTGGACAGTACGAGTATATAGATACTTTATACACTTTATACTAAGTGTGTAGTTACTTGTAGAATGTGTAATAAGTTGCGGAACCAGTGCTAGTGCACTCGAGGGCTCCCGGCGCGTCGGCCTAATGACTCCGCATGCTCGGCGCAATACCAGGCGCGCCTCATGACCAGCCAATTACCCGAGGCTGATGCTTGAGGGGCTCGGTAACTTACGATTTATATTAGCTCAAGTTTTCTAATATAACTCAAGATTTCTAATATAAAATGGAAGGCCGCTGCGCCCCAGCTTCCCACGGGTGATTTCTTTTTTATATGACATTGTCAAACGAAACGATCACCTCATGGTTTGCACTCGCGATTGCTGCCACCCGTGGAGTCCAGTGATCGCAATACCAGTGGAGTCAAAAGTGAAATTTTTAAAATATTCCATAAATATAATATGCCGTTGTCACCTCTTAGTAAGATTTCATTTATACTGTTTGTTTGTCAATTACTGTAATCTTGCACTGATGTAAATCATGCTGCTGATCTAATAAATAAATAATAAATGTCCTAAGTGGCACACGAGCAGCCAAGTAACTGATGCCGAGCTGTAAGCACTGCGAAAATTTAACTTCCCCTACCCCGCATTGTGCCTCCTGTACCCTCACTCACTTGCAGAAACACAGAATTTCACGCCGTGTGTTTGTGTTTTCGAAATTGTCAATTGCCTAGACTCATATGGCTTTTTCACATCCCTAATCTCAAGGTCTTTGTTCACGTGACTTGATCTTCTGCACTGCTCCTACGCCTTAAGGTCCCCCCCCCCCCCCCAGCACCTGCGGCGATAACAGATCATTTGAATGGGAATTGGAACATTTGCATACAGAGCCTTTGTTTGTTTGCACACATATCGCAATCTATCCACTGATAGTGGGTGATGGCTTCCCCTTAACGTAAACCCTTTAGCCGACGTGACGCTGTTCGCCTATTTGAATACTATTTCAATTTCAATGGGAAATGTATTTTCAACTATCTCAACATGAATGAGCTAAAACCCTAATACCTAGATTTTTTTTCGGCGTTTGTGGTAGGTACCTTAAAATAGTTATATACATACGGGATTGCTTCCATGTACCTTGTTTTTGTTTTCGATATAATTTATGGTACCTTCCTTGTTTATGGAACGGGAGACCTTAGTTGGAGTGACAGATGACAGTCGTGATGGTCTCAGCTGGAAAAAGAAAAAAGAGGTAGAAAAAGGCCGCAACTGATTAATTGTCGCATTTGGCTGCTTCACGCTCCTGGACGAAAGCGTCCTGTAATGAAGAGAACTGGCCGCATTCAAATAAAACCACTAGGCGCCGCCTCCCATAACTACTACGGCCCATACCCTGGCATGCCTTTTGTGTCCGGATAGTTGCACATGTGGCGAACTTTTGCTAGGCATATTGCAATCCGCGGTGTTTTGGGCTGGGAAAAAACATTTTTTGTCAGCGACATCATCGATCCAAACAAAAGAGCGCGTGTGAAAGGGATGGGAATAAAGTTTTTTTTAATGATATAGGTGGCAGACGACGGATCGCCTGATGGTAAGCGATTACCGCCGCCCATGGACACCTGCAACACTAGTGGTGTCACAAGTGCGCTGCTTACCTTTTAACCCCCCATTTCCTGGATTGGGCCTCCGGGACCCTCACGCAGCGAAACACAGCGCATGCACTGCTTCACGCCGGTTTTCTGTGAGGACGTGGTATTACTCCGGTCGAGCCGGCCCATTCACTCGGCAATAAAAAAAAATGTTGTGTTTGTTCAGTGTACGGGTGTATGTTAGTATTGACAGTGTTCTTCTGTTGTCTGATATCTGTAACACAAGTGCTTAAGCTACTTAGTACGAAGTCAGGCCATATCCGCCACCTTCCCATGGTCCTTCCCGCCTCTCGGCATTACGGACCGAATCTTGGAAGATGCCTTCGGTACTTGCTCGGGGCTCTTTCCCGAATGGCGTTCTCTTGACTCCCTACAAATATGTCTATTTCCGTCCCTTCTCATTATCACTTCTCCCTTAAGTCAGGTCAATGTATGAGATGTTGTGTGAATTTATTTATTTATTTTATAATGTTGTCGTCAGCTGGAGGAGGCGGAGCGGCTGGCGGCCGGAGGCGCCGGAGAAGCGCGCGTGGTCGGCGCTGCACGGCGCGTGGGGCAAGCGGCCCATCAAGCAGCACATAAACAATGGTAACTATCCGCCCACCTCCGTCCTTCGCGGGGTGTCGACTTTAATGCTCTGTCTAAGTCAACCCTTACTTACTTACCACGCTGGCTCAGCGACCCGAAGTGGATCTTGGCCTCCGACTTCGCCACTCCGCTCTATTCTCAGCCACATCTTGCCAATCCGGCCTTTGAAGGTGAAGATCCTTCTTGACCTGGTGGTGGTGTAAGCTAACCCTTACATATTTTAAATTAATCTTCAAAATTAATACTTAGCTAAAGTTGATGATTGGCGCTGCAAAGATTCTAACTAGCGCCTCTAGTGTCAAAATTATGAAGCTGTCTAAAAAACGACACTGACAGTTTTTCGTATACAATTTAATTCACAGAAAAAAATATAAGGGAACCATGTGGTACCTCGGTCACTTTGCTGAGCAAAAATATATTACTATGTTGTTAATAGTCGATGTAATTAAAGCGTCTGATTATGTTCTAACTTATTAATCTCAAGTACTCGAAAGTAAAGTGTCGTTCTTAGACACCTTCTAAATTTCGCCGCTAGAGTCCCGCGGATAATCTTTGCAACGCCAATAGTCTCTATGTAATTCAGTTTAAAAACTTATGGACTTTAAAACAGAGCAATGAAATCGATTACCATATCGCGAAGGACCAAAAAGTAAGCCCATGTAATAAAATTTAAAAAAACCCTTTCAATAGTCTCGGTAGATACTAGACAACGCATTACTTACCACCCTTTTAATTAAAATTCAATGAACCTTTAGACTTGAAGTAGTTGCACTTTGCATCCGTTGACATATAGAGGTCAGCACTTGTCGTAGATTCGGTACAAAATTTCTCACTTGTTGCTTCGCCAATCAACCCTGTATACGACGACCATTGGTTTAAATGCTTTGTCTTGTTTCTACTAATGATAAAATGGTGCAAAATAAATGGCCGTTGTATTCTTAGAGAAAATTTTACATTAGTTTTCAATAAAATTGTGTTTACTATGTGGTGATCCTAATTAAAAAAAAATATTATAGAAATTTCGTTTCTTTTGTGCCATTATAATATATAACGTAGAGTCTAACAATTTCCAGTATACAGTGTTATTTGGTCATAGTTTACCATTTTAATACTACAATTTTACTTCACCCTCGTAATATCTTATATTCTATTAGATACGAGTATAATGTAATTTGTCTTCGTGTTCTATCAGAGTTTTTCAGTCCGTCTTTACTTACAAATCACAACGAAACCTCATCATCATTACAAAACTTCAACTAGACACTCAAATATTACATAAAAACACGTACCAGACTATACTATCGCAACAGAACTCGAACATTTAAAGAACTCATTCTTGCTGAAAGTGACCACAGACTGTCAGACAAAAGCTACCGAGATCCACCTCTATACGGAGAAGGGGTGGACAACTGGAATGTTTAAACATGTGTCAATATCCACCCGTAGTGGACAAACAGACTAAAGAGTGGACAGCGGGAATAAGCCAAAACTTGCCGCACGCGTTGTGTTGGCAAACGTAAGTTTAACTTAATCGTATTCGCTATTTTGGTATCCTATCAAAGAATGTAGCCGTAGTACCTAATACAGAAAATTCCAAAGACTATTCTAAAATACGATTTGCAAAAGCTCACACTTATTAAATGATATCTCCTTAAAATCTCTTCCAACATTTAAACTTAAAAGGAACAAAAGATAACAGAGCTGTTTGAAAATGTTCCCGCTTCCATCCAAACCACTTAGGACAAACTGCAGCGCGCCCGCCCTCGCTCGAATGCATTTTAAGTCGCATAAACTGAGTAGAAATAGAATTCAGGACTTTCGCTTATTCAGCGAGCGCAGCGTGTACCAAAGCATGTATAGAGAACAAAGTTAGTCGAGAGTGAAAACTAACAGATTGGCCAATAACTACTTTTAAAGAAGGCAAAGCGATAGTGTTAAGTAGTTTACATATAGAGTAATAAACTCAAGAAATTGACTCCCAGTCAATAACGTACAATAAAACATTATTTGCTTATTACACAAAAAGAAATATTAACACAATACTCACAACTAACTAATAACTAGTGTCTATGGGCGGCGACAACTGAATTAAGTGTTGTGTCAACTGAATTAAGATTCATTCAGCAATAAATCTGTGGTAGTTATCCAATCTTATTAATGCCAAACCATGCCGACACACTGTCGCAAACCAAAAACGTTATAAAACTACTTACTGAACGAGTAGCGTTTGTTATAAAAATTAACGAATTCCAGAACTTAATTATTCTCGCCGTTCGAGAACCATTCTATTTAAATGCCATAATACTTCCTGAGAATCAGATCAAAGATAATGAGGCCTAATTATTAGGGGTGTAGACATCCGCCCCAACTCCGCAACACATTCTATTTAGAATTCACGTGGGACGACTTTGTCAGAACTTTGCTACGACTCATCACACCCACAGCATTAAAACTTGGCCACTAGGCAATGTACAGTCAGCCACACATCAGGCTACCACAACCTTAACCTTCAATTTCCTTAATTGATGTTCAACCTAATGCGCATGACAGTAAGGTGAGAGTCGATTGAATAAATTAACAGTTTTGTTTACTTTGATGTGTGGCTGTATGTACACTAATAATAAAAAGGTATATATTACTAGCAATGACAAGGCTTAAGGTTAACCGAAAAGACACTCGCGCATTGCAACTGACCTCCACCGCCATCTATTAGTTCAGTTCGGAACGAATGAATACGTTACGAGGTCCACTAATATTCTATGTAAATTTGATTCAAAAGTATTATTTTTCAACTCCAATCAAAAGGAAAATTATTTTATTTAAAACTTAAAAGACTCAAATAAACCATTTAAATCTGAATACAAATCAATTTAGAAGAAGATTATTTGCATCGAAATGTAAAGATTTTATCATTTAACGAATTAATCCCTTAATTACAATTGAAACACATTGAAATCCAAGTTACAAATTCTGAGTCATTAATCGTCAATAGATATAAAATTGATGGCGTCTAAGGTCTTGCAAAGTTCAATTAAAGAACAATTGGAAATCTATAAAGTTGAGCTATCCGAACGCAATAAAGCGCATGAAAGTTTCATGATAAATTTTTCATCGGCTTTCGGCAGCCACAGTGTAAAACACTAACTAGTAGCTCGGTAGTTAGTCAAAGTAAGGAAAGTTTCGGATACTTTATCAAACTGTGGACACCTACTCTGAAAAAGTAGGTCTTCCTAATGAATATAGCCACGCATTTTTGTTACAAATAAAGTTCTATAAAGGTGGCTAAAAGAGATCACTTCAAGACCAACCGAGATTGTATTTACCATAGCATTAGCTTCTGTAAACTTTTGTGCAATCCATTCTCTACTATTTTGGTTCATAATTTACATTTACACAAAAATTACTATATTATAAGAGAAATATTTCCATCAGGTGAGATGAAATCAAGTGCAATCCCATTTAATATAAAAAAAAATACTATCCTCATTTTTATTGGCACAAAATAAAGTACCTACCTACTATTCAGATTTCTTTTTCAATGGACTCAAACTTAATCTCCCCGGAACGCGACATGTCATTCAACTCTAAGAATACAAATTGGAACCACTGTGAACATTTACACTGTGGCGTTATAGATGGGCGCACCGGTACCCCGTCTCCAGGGGTGCAGCAGTACCCCATGGGGTGTAAAAACACCCCAGCTTAGATCGCTACTGTGATTGATGCGACTAGAATTACGTCGATTCATTTACATTTATAACTGTTTGAAAGTTACTAATTAACTAACTCTTTAGAAAGTGAATCATTAAAAACGACTTCTGCCAAGTGTAACTTTATCTGCGATGCCAATAAAAAGCAGTACAGTCTTATTTTACAAGATGCTGTATTGTTTATCAAAAAATAATTTCCTTTCGATCCATCCTTTACTTTTTGTGTCTGTAGCTTCGAGCCCTTCGATAGAATGGTTTCGATAGATAAATGAGCACGTAAGCAATTTCTATAAAGCTATTAGAAGAGATTACACTGGCAAAATTAAAATATTGTTCATCGTAAAGGACAACAAAATCTGTGTGGACTAAAAGCGCTCATACTCATATTTTATAGCCGAAATACCGGTTAGGAGCACGCAAACATTAGAATAATATTTTCAGGCTTACGTTTTTTGACAACAATCCACAGGCTTTTTCAATAGTCGCTGGTCATAATTGTTTTTGCGAAAATATCTTTCATACTGAATATTTTTTTAATCTTTATACATAAAGTTTAGTTTCATTGTAAATAAAATTAAATATAGGTAATTAATAAAATTAAATAGTATAGTACTTAAAAAACAATTTTCGGTGTCTTCTAATGAATAATTTATAAATGCACAATAAATGATTTGTATTTGTACCTATCACAAAATTTCTTGATACGTCTATGGAATATGTGTCAAAAAGAGAATAATTTGAGAAATAATAGAATTTGACATTTCTTGACAGCTGTCACCGGTATCAAGCTAAGTTTTTAAAGGCAAAGTTAAACAGCGGGGACTTTCTTAGCTCAGAACTAGGTGGAACCACTTTGCGTCCGAATCACGCAATAATTGCCGCTCATCCGCTTTTTAAATTAAATACCGAGTCAATAAGCCCGCCGCAGTTAACACCCATAACTTCGCATTAATCCGACCATAAACGCTTAATGAAAAATTTAAGGTCGGCAAGACAATTTGACCGCTGCTTCGCTCGAATATTCGCGTTAAATTACTTCTGGATTAGGGAAGTGACTCAAATGTGAAATAAATTCACTTAAGTGACACTGAAATGTCAAAGTACAAAGTATCTAGACCGATGAATGAGCATGCTGAAGTTACCTACAGCCTTCAGTATAGCGAACAATCATATGACTTAGGGACCATCAATGAAGGGCGTACTTCTTTATAAAAGGCTGGCAACGCGTCAGCAACCCCTTTGATCTCGCAGATGCTCATGCGCGACATGTGATTGCTTGCCAACAGTTAACCCATTAGTTGCTTTCTTGTCACCTCTAGTACAAATAAATTATTAGAGCGCATCTAAAGAGACGCTTCGGCATCAAAGGGTCGGATCGACGTAAGTCATACCACCGCCACGGCCTAAGGACGGCCTCAGAGGATGCCTGGTTTAAGATAAACAGGGCAGCACGATGAAAACCTAACCAGCAGACGAACTCATACTTCTGATTAATCGAAACAAAAATTCGACTCTAAGTCAACGATCGCTCAAGATCACCTTAAACTTTCCTCGAGTCGCGTGAAATTGTAAAGTTAATTACTCAAGTCGCCTCATTATCCCGGATCGCAGGAGATCCCAAAGCATCGTTAGCTAGTTCCGAGGCGATTTTTCACTTTCCACTCTGTTTTATAAAACTCAGCCGTGAGATACAGATAAAGGAAATTGCATTAATGACCCTTGAAGAGGTCAAGTGTGTATTGTGTTTTGAGTTCTGGTTTTATTCATTTTCGTCGCGAATAGCTTTTCAGTACAATTGCGTCGCGCGGCAATTATTACGGAAAATAGGGCAGTAAAAATCACGTGATATATTTTAGTGATGTGCACTAAAATATATATGCTGGCTTTTTTCATGACATGACATAAAACAAGGGATTATGGATCGCTATTTACCTTTTAGCAGACCTTATCGCAAGGCTATAAACTGTGAATAAAATGATGTTGTTTGTATACAGGTGATATTACACATAGATAACACGTTGAACTTTATACTAAACTCAACTTCATATTATCATCATCATAAGGAAGAACTTTTGTAACTAAAATATTTTTAATCTTAAATACAATATTTATTAAATATCTTATGTTTAATCGCTCAATACTTAAACATTTCTTTCTTTTATTGTTTTATCTGTACTAGAGACCACAAGATCCAATGTTTAAATCAGACTCCAACTTAAATACAAAGACTAACAAAGGATACACCAGTATTGAAATGTTACTGCAACTACAGGATAATATGACATTTCGAAATTATGACGATACACATTGAATTATCGAAAATGCAGATCACATCGGTTACATACACTATTCGTACAAATACGACAGACTATTGAGGATCACTAAAACTGAAATCCATCTACCATCAAACCATATCATCAAATCAGGAGGAAGACACACAGGCTTATCATCAGCGTTCGGAAAAAATCATTGCATCCACTTTACCAAAGCCAACAGAATACTACGACAAGTACCTAAATATGTACATTACCACTCACAACAACAGAAAATAAACTCACAATATACAAAAAGACGGTACATTTTCGAACAAAGCACACAGCGGAATCACGTAAAAAGCCTCATAAGTTAAGACCACATCGCTAAGACTCACATACTGGCTGTACAAGTGAACAGTTACATTATTGTATTAACTTATTGGACTCATCATACAGAACAAATTGCTTGACCACTTTTAAAAATTCGACTCAATATTTTGGGTTGACCATACAGAAGTACCAAAGGATGTCCATGGTACTTTATATGAAAACTCTTAATTTTTTCATCCGCATTTTCAAAAGTTAAGAACAACATGCTCATAATGGCCAGTTTGAATAAACGATGTAACTGTCTAAACATACAACTGTAAGGATACCATCAAGATTCACCAACACACAAGCAAAGGCTTGCGCCGAGAGCCGCGGATTACCGCATTAATAACCGCGATCGCTACATTGTTGCGCCCCCGCTTTCCTGCATAGAGATGGGGCAAAAGATCGATAAAATCGATACTCGGATCTAAAGAATAACATCCCTTACCGAAGTCTCAGATAGATAAAATCTGGATAAACCCGTAACATCATATGCACTGAATAACGGAACAAACACAAGTATTTATTACATGTATGTTGGTTCTGAGTGGGAATCGTACCCACTACGATTGGCGCGTTAGCCAGGCGCAGCACCGGAACACCGCCAGGCCAGTCAATAGATAGCTTAATAGCGATTTTTTATTATTATTAAATGAAATGAAAATGAAATGAAATGAAACAAAGAGCTAGGTGTCGAATCGGATCCTACTCAGCATTAAGCTATGGCCTGAGCTGTAGCGCTGATTTTCAGTAGGGACCGAATCGATTACTATTATACAGAGAAATGTTTGGCTCTTTGTTGACCCTTCTAATTCATCGCTCTTGTAACTTAACAAGAAATCGATTGAAACAGTCGATTATTCAAGTAGAATGTTACATGTCTACGCCTCGCTCCTCGTTCCTCGCTCCTTCCAACGCTCAACCGAGTAAATTGAATTTGTTTTGTTTGAACTGATCGCTCCAGTGATTGAGCGCGCGCGGCTGTGGCAGCCGCCATTATGCTCACTTAGACGAATTTAATATCATCATTATTTGCTTACTCGACACTTCTTGCTGAAGTTTAATATTGGCACTAAAGACAAGAGCAGAACGTTTAGATGCGTCGCTCTGTTGGCCTTGTCGGGAACTGGAGGCTGCCAAAATCAACATCAAATCGTATCGTTACCCGCCAATGTATTTCCTGAACAATATATCCTGGACCTCTTTAAAGCAAGAAAGAATAGGCTTTTCACGGGCAAGCATGGCCCACCTTAGACCTCATATTCACTTCACATCAGGTGTGGTCGTGGTCAAATGCTTGTCTGTCATAGAAATTTAAAAAAAATCTTTGTCCTAAACTGCGCCGAACAACTTGTTCGCGCTTACGAGAGTCCCCCGAAGGTCTAGTGGTTTTGAGTACCAGGCCGTGATATCAAGGTTCTAGTTTCGATTCCTGGTTAAATAAACATAAGTATTTTTCATAGACAGAGACAAACCTTACAGATAAATCGAAAAAACCAAACATGCGCGATGCAATCGATACCCAGCGCCATCTATTTTTACTAGTCCTGATTAAGCCTCGATATGAGGCGGGTCACTAGTTTATTTATTTATAACATCAGGATTATCATCAGTAGCTTATGCTCGGGAATCCTAACATGACTAATTCCAACATTATGTAAACCGGTTCAATTTCCTCCATCATATTATATAAATGGAGTCGCTCCGGTAATCTCCACGTGTTGGGCTGATTCTTTTATTACGTGCCTGACATTCATCGTTTGCAGCCGGGCTTCCTTATTTTCCTACAGAGACGGATTTATCTGAATAGCCGTTAATTTTGGCACCTATTCAGGAATAAATCCGCCACTTTCAAACGAATTTAACGACACAAATTGTTTTTTTGTTTCTTGATAATATTTGAATTGCGAAATTAAATTCTATTCTCATTGGTAATAGAGTTACTATAAAACATTTACATCTGGAAGTTATAATAAATTGATAAACACATCACTTATCTCGGATGATAGAGATACATTTCAGCCCTATACAGGGTGTATCTGTGAACATTTACATCCCTATAACCACGTGTTATACCAACCGTCCTGAACAACATTAGTTCAATGACTTTTGAAAATTCACATATAAAAATTTCATCTTCCGATACAAAGTCGATCACGTGACTTGGTCATTTTGTATGGGGAGTCGAAATTTTTTCGACGAATTTCGAAAAGTTGTGGAACAAATGTTGTTCAGAATGGTTGATGAAACAAGGGATGTAAATGTTCACAAATACACCCTGGTTCCTGATATCCCCATACAAAATGACCGAGTCACGGCGGCTTTGTATGGAAACATGATTATTTTTTATGCGAATTTTCAAAATTCATAGAACAAAATGTTGTTCAGAATGATTGGTAGAACACGTAGTTAAAGAGATGTAAATGTTCACAGATACCCCTGTATAATACAAATTGTCCTCACATTATGATCGTCGAGTGGCGGCCACTCTCAAGCTGGAGTTTTTGGCGCTTTAAATTAATTAAGAGGGCGAGTGGCGGTAATTATTTGGGTCGCGCCGATCCACAGGCGGTTGTGAGAGGGGGGGGGGGGGAGCAAACAATCCACAGTTGCCAAAACTTGGAAGACAGGGAGGGATTAGGAAAATGATGCTGCCTTTGAAGGTTATACACAGCAGTTTGTCCGGTAGTACCGCTTTTTGTGATTTGTCATGTACTATTGGAAGATATTTAAATTTTAAGAGTTCATAATTGTATTGAAAAAAATGTGTAATAATGCACGGAAAGTGTATAAAACGCGCTATCTGGACCAATATTTACTATTTACTTAATATCTTGACACGCGAGTGTGTTAAGCCAAGGTAAAAAAAAAATATTGGCGACTAGGCGAACCAGGCAATATTACACGAACCATTTAGAGCGACTTATATATATAACTCAAAAACTATAATTATTACAAAGATCAAAAAACTTTCGCAGCGTAAACGGCTCGTAGCAACACCAAATCTCGTTTCATACTACGACTCGTAGCAGTGGTGAAATCCGTAGCTAATCGTAGCATACTGCACCTTTTGTATTGCTACGAGCAATATTGTCGCTTTACCCCCGGATAGCTGGTGACTGGATATTTTTAGTTTCCACTATTGAGCGACTATTTTCGAATGCTATAAATACTATTAATGAATATTATAATAAGTAAATATTATAATAAAGTAGTTGAGTGTAAGTAAGTTAAGTGTCGGGTTAAACGATTTGCTTATTTTAGGTTTTTTTAGACAGAGTTGATTTATTGTGATGTTGTATACCCATTGTCTTTATATTTTCTTAGTTTAACAGTCATTTTAAAACATTCAAAGTGAAATTAACTATATGTCATGTTTCCACTTTGAATACGTCCCCGTTTTTTAAACGTAATCACGTGCTAAGCCCCAGCGCGGGAGCTTTCCTCAAAGCTCGGATACACTCAGTTGTAAACTGCTGATCAGTGAGACAAAAGCTGCGGGGGAGGGGGGGGGTGAATGAACCCGGAGCTGCTGTTGGAGAACTTTAATTCAGAGGTATTAAAGTGCTACTCGTATTACTCTCCAATAGTTCATATACAGTCCATATATCCATTTTTTTTTATGTGATAGGTAGCAGACGAGCAGGCGGATCACCTGATGGTAAGCAATTGCCGCCGCTCATGGGCACTTGCAACACCAGTGGAGGTACACGTGCGCTGCCAACCTTTGCCAATTGTAGCGATGAATGTCCTCCTGACCGATATTTAATCACAACGAACCGGGACCCCAAGCGCAGCCGTCGCGCTTCAAAGTGCGCCCACCGAGCAATCAAGCCAGGCTCAGTTACAGGATATTCAGGGTGTATCGGTAAACAGTCACGTCCTTTATACCTTTTACCACCCCTTTTAATTTATTTGTTAACATAGAGTGGTAATGGTGTGGAAAAAAAGATACAGTATCACTACGTTTAGCCATTAACAAGCGTACAAAATTAACGAAAAAATAACTAACTTGTACTAGAACTTTTTTAAATTCGTATAAAAAAACATACAAAGTCGATCACGTAATTTGATCATGTTGTATGGGGAGTCTAAGCAAAGAATTCTGAAATTCATAGAACAAAATATGTTATTTGTCGGGTGCGGTGCCGCCAGCAGCCGGGTTTAACTAGAGAGTATAATAATAATAATCCTTTATTGCACAAAAGTAGACATTACATAACATGACATTTAATTTAAACTTAGGTTAAGAACCAATAGTTGCGATTAATCACCTTAGATTTTGCGTCTGCTCCGCCCCGTATCATATTCAAAAGTTGAATTTACGCTTTTCAGGAATCAATACAGTTCTTACGTCTGCTTGTATGATCCACATGTTTTTATACCATGACTAAGATGAGATAATAACATGTATTTTTTTTCCACAGAAAACAGCGCGTCGCAGGATGAGGCCTAGACTACCGGATAACTGTATTATATAATAATTAACTAACTGATAGCAACCTCAGTCATATCGCCAGGGATCGAGCCCGCTTGCTCTCATACTCACATACTCATAGTTCGTATTACACCGGTAATTGTTCTCACTTCCAACCAGTGAGAAAAATTACGGATTTGACGGCATCAGTTCCTAGTGTTTTGTTTCACTTTCAGGATACGCTCTTCCCTCGTCGAGACCTACTAACTTAATGCAAACATAACGCAAATGATTTAAACAAAACGAATTAAAAATAAGAGAGATGTCAATAAGTCTAAATGTCTAATTTAATTTAATATTAGTTACGACAATCAAATGTAACCAAAGATTATTATTTTAATCTCTTAATTTTTATAATTTTAATTTTTGTTGATGCAGAATTGTATGAGAATTAACATTTGGATATATGTAAAAGAATGTTTATCGTCGGAGTACTTATCTGGATAAAATTGTCAGACGCTTAAAATACAGAGAGTATCATAAGTAATAGGAATAATGTTAAAAAGGGTTTTGTAAAATAACCGTCTCGACGAGAGTGGAGCGTCACGCAAACATCTGTTACTTCTTTCACTCTCCTAAATTTGAAATTACGTACAAATATAGCTCTAACATACTATGTCACCTTCTAGAGTGTATGTCTGTTTGTTAGATAGTAAGAGTATAAATTATTTTTACGATCTTTGATACGCCCTCGTCCGGGCAGGCGTAACACCTAATATTATGCTAGTTAGATGAATTAATATAAATTAATTGTATTTTATTAGAGATGTTGATGTAAATTGTAACGATACTCGAGGAGGCGTTTGTCCAATAAAAGTTTATTCGGAAGCGAACTGCGTTTCATTTTACTACTCATAACCACAATTTAGGTATAATTATCACCACTCCTCACCATCATCACTCACCATCAGCCGCCGGCTCGTCTGCCATCTATATCATAAAAAACATCTACATTGAGCCCATCAGGAATTGAACCCAAAATCTAACACTTTACTTACCACACTAACACTTAGGGCTTCGTTCACCACCTACGAGTAAAGTGTCAACTAATTTACTGGCCCCTGGTAAATTAAACTAGGCCGCGAACCAGGGGCCAACTTTCTCCGAACCCACTTTAATTGATAAGTATATTAGTTGACACTTTACTCGTAGGTGGTGAACGACGCCCTTAATGTAATAGTACTTCTAGAATTTTGAAACGAACTAAGTTAATACTGCAAGTATGGAGAACATTAATGAAAAATATTGTCTAATAGATTTATTTAAAGCTGACCTTATTAGTTTTGAGTCGCTCTCAACTATTAAAATATTTATAGACAGAGCAAAATATGTCTATATTTAAAAATATCTGTAGGAATCTCAAATAAAAATTCAGTCTGCCAGCTAATAAATGAATAATTAACATGGCTTGATTGTTATACGTATTATATGCTGCTGGTAAAACGTTATCCTGGTCCTTAGACAAGACTGACTCTATGGCCCAGACCTTAATTTACTAAATAATAATAATGTAGAAACAGTAAGCAAGGCACAAGGCAAGACAAGCACAAGACGAGGCAAGGCAAGGCACAAGGCAATTAAACAATGTACATAAGTAGGTACTATCCATCACGGTGAAAACAAACACTGCCTCTCTAGTGCGACAAGGTTATTTAGGCAGATTACAAAAATTAGAACTATTGTTGTCTTTAATAGGAAGTGACATAATATAATTTGGCAGTCAACGCCCTCGTCAAGCCATCCATCAGCCGAAACAAGCATGTCATACTGCATTGTTGATCGAAGCCTATTTTTACGCTCATTCATGAAAGTGCGGAAAGTGTCAGCGTGTATGATACATGTTTGTGGTGACGTCACGCGGTGTCAGGAGCAATCTGCTTGGATTGTGTGCGCAGTGTCCGATGGCGGCGCGCCTGTTTACCTCATTTGTTAAACGGCTTTCTGAGATTGCTGTCGCAATTCGTTCTGGACTGGTTATGGCACTGGCATTTAAGAAACAAGCTTCTTACAATCTTGGGTTTTATGCGGGGCGTGAAACGGCATCTCAGCAGGCCGTCAGGGTGAGGATGACAGACTCAATTGGTACTTAGTCTGTTGTTTTGTGCCTCTCACGGCCGCTTACCATCAGGCGGAGTGAGGTCATCTTGATTGTCCTCAATATAAAAAAGAACAAGCATGAGGCATGCGTTTTCAAAAAAAAAACACATATTGATACAAAGTGGAAGTTACACTTTTAAAAGGGAGCGTACATAGCGTAAATTTAATTCTATACAGGGGGTATCTGTGAACATTTACATCCCCTTAACCACGTCTTCTGCCAACCTTTCTAAACAACATTTGTTCTAAGACTTGAAAATTCCTCAAAAAAAATTACGGCTTCTCTCAGAATCAACCTCACTTGACTTTGTATGAAAATAAGAAAATTTTTCATGCGAATTTTCAAAAGTCGTAGAACAAATGTTGTTCAGGATGGTTGGTTAAACACGTAGTTAAAGGGATGTACTTAAATGTTAACACACTTTTTAGGATATGTATAAATTATATAACAATAAGTTATGCCGTTAAATATATCGACACAAAATGTTAATAATATATATCTCTAGACTATTTAGAAATAGACCCACCGTAATCGTACCAACGTTATGGAACATTTCACTTCGCTGCAATCAATACGGCGGTGCATAATACATGCGCTACTTGACTTGACCTACCGTCATCATGGATACTCATAAATGGATGGATGTCGATATCGGAAAAGTTATTAGCCTTCGACAAATCGATTGAGTTTTCACATTCTTATAAATTAGTATGTACTAATACAAGTTGTATTTCAGTCTCGAAGCAACTAAAGTGAGAAAATTCTTAAAACAGGGCCGTTTTGAAATGCGGCGGATCAACGATGAGCCGGATTGAATGCGCATTATTTTCATTTTATTTGAAGAATGTAATAATAATGGATAATTATATAATGTACCTACCTATGATAAATGTAACTGTATGACTTTGTATGAGTTGAAATAAATGATTTCTATTCTATTCTATAAAAATGGCCATGACAAATGGACGGAGAGAGACAGACATGACGAATCTATAAGCGTTACTTTTTTCCATTCGACTAGGGAACCCTAAAAAATCGATACACCATCGCGTAATTTCCATCCCCTCGTATTAAGTAGTGAAAGTATTTTTGGAGGCACTCACGCGCTGTTTGTGGATCAACAAATCCCGCGCGCAAACACTCCGCTCATCTCGATGTATCTGCAATTTGACGAGAGCTGGTGCGTGATTGCTTGCTAATATATGCCGAGGTTCGTAATAACTAGCTTGCGATACTCGTTTACGTAGGATATATTAGTGTACGTATGCTAATTAGTAGTTGAGAGACATAGACGGTAATTTAAGCAGAAGGAAATGCATATTAGTACCCATTTTAAAGGAGCAGATGGATATAACATTTGTTTCAATAGCCAAACCAACAAGGCCAAAGCGACAATGCCAAATATGGCGAGAACAATGTTAAAACCCTAAGATCAATTTTGTTACACCCATATTTCTGCGAATAAACTATTTTATTTTATGTTAGAGGCGGCAAACAAGCCAAAGGTCCGTAGGTTTGATTCCCATTCCGGACAATCATTTTTTATTTCACGACAGACAAGCATTTAACCTCGATTACACCTAATGTTAATTAAGTGGAAATTAGGTCTCAGGTACGCAGGGAGGTTCTTGTACCTTAGACACAACACACACTAACACTAACACTTGTATTTCTATAGTGTCTGGGTATTGTCTGATAATCTTTACCCGTTTGCGCGTAATCAGGCCAATGAATATAAATTGAGACATTATACTCGTGCTTCGTCCTCAATATTAGCATTAAACACATGTAGTATCACATACGGTGTCGCCAGATTGCACTGAAAGTTGAAATACTTCATATTTTGTATTTTTTATAAATATTAAAAAATAAGGGTATTTCATTTCCCGCCCGGTAGGCGGCCATTGCGTCATTCACAGTTCAGTGCTCCGCCAGTGCGCATACACAGCGTCTTTTAAAAATTCAGTGTGTTATTGTCATCGTTACTTGGTTTCATTGTACAAGTTACATAAACTCCCACTGGAGTCCCACCTTACAACCTAAAAATGGGAAAAAGAAAGCGAGAAAGTGATAATTATGAATATATTGCGAGGAAAATAAAAAAGTTGGAAAGGAAGTTGGAACGCAGCCGGCGTAAACATTCAGACTCCAATTCTTCTTTGCAGTCATACAAAGAAGGTTAGTCGCGTAATAGGTTTAATATTTAGGTGTATCAATCGAACCACCCAACTTTTATTATGAGGTATAAAAGTATAGATACTTATTATGTATCTTGTTACGATATTCTTGTTGCGGATAACTTATGGGGTTATCACTTCAAGACCATGTAACTAAAATTGTACACGTTAAATGTTAATACTGCGGGCAGTTTTTGGGGCTGTCACTTTATTAACGGACGTGAAAACATACGCGTGATGCGGTCAGTTTTTGGGGCTGTCACTTCACCGTTACCTTTAAATCGAGATTTATGTACCCTCGTACTTACTCGTTTATTTAAATACCTTGTTATAGCATATTATAACTTTGGTTTATATTATGCTTTACAGACTACGCGACCCCCGTTGAATATGATCAAATGATTGATGAGATAGAAATGGTGGAATTAGATCCTGCTCCTGCAGATGAGCAGTTACCTTCGACTAGCTCGGCTGTACCCTCCGAGCCGGTGCCATCCACCAGCGACGCTTTAACTGCCGAGCCGGTGCCGTCGACCAGCTCCGCCATACATGTACTAGAACTTAATAACAAAGAAAGCAACGTTGAGGTAAACGCTCAGTCTGCCCCATTAGACAGTGAAATATTAGAAATCCTTGGTGACGATCCTTCTGTTATTAAGGAATATAGCAAGGATATTCAAGCAGATTTAGCAGTACGTTTGCAACATGTTGCCATTCAAGGCCTTACCAATGAAATAAAAAAGCAGTTACAGGAAAAGTACCTTCCACCAGCTAACTGCCCTCTTATAGACGCGCCCATGTTGAATCCCGAAATTAAAGCTGCTCTAACGGAGCCCGTAATAAAGAGAGACAAAAGCATCGAGTTTAAGCAAAAACAACTTAGCTCAGCCATCTCTAGTATAGGTGAAGCCTTGACATTGCTAATGACGTCAGAAAATAAAGATACACAATTGATAAAATTATTGATCGATGCAAGCCGGATTTTGTGTAACTGCCAAAACACTGATTCTCTAACACGGCGTAACTTCATTATTTTTAACTTAAAAAAAGATATGAAAGATCAATTATTGAAGATAAAGATCGATAAATATCTATTTGGCGCTGATCTATCGGAAAGTATAAAAATGGCAAAAACCATTTCAAAGTCAGGCGCAGAATTAAAGGCCCCAGCGCCGTCTACCAGCAGAGCATCAGCTGCAAAAGCACAACAGCTCCCTGGACCTGCGTCGCAAGTTAAACCACAGAGGAGCAATTTAAACTGGAGAGGTCCTCCCCCAAATCGCAGGCTGAAGGGGATTCCGAGGACGAAGGATCCTGCTCCGAGGACGCAGCCCGGCAGCTCCTCTCGACCATCATATCGACCGCCACCATCGAACAATCGCAGCCGGCGCTAGAAAATTGGGTAAGCTATGCCGGGAGACTTAACCAATTTTATTACAATTGGTTTCATTTGACAAAGGACCCTATTATTCGTTCATGGATATTAGGTTATGAAATACCTTTTACGGCCCCAGTAGTACAGAATGACCCACCTAAGAGTCAAAACTGCTCCAGTAAAGAAATGTTACAATTCAATGAATGTATCAATGACCTATTAAATATCGGTGCTATATCGCAATGTGAACCCTGTGCAGATCAATTTTTGTCAAGTTTCTTTCTAATACCAAAGCCAAATGGTAAAAATAGGTTTATACTCAATTTAAAAAAGCTAAATAAATTTATCATTACCGAAAATTTTAAATTAGAAGATATACGCACAGCTATAAAACTTGTTTCGGAAGATTGTTACATGAGTACTATGGACTTAAAAGATGCTTATTTTTTAATACCTATACATGAGAGTTCTAAAAAATACCTACGTTTTCAATTTCAGAATAAAATTTATCAATTTAATGTTCTACCATTTGGCCTTAGTACAGCTCCTTTTGTTTTTACAAAAGTGATGAAACCTGTCATAAAATTATTAAGAAGTTGCGGGTACTTATCAACGATATTTTTAGATGATATTTTACTGATAGGAAGCACTTACGAAGAATGTCTACAAAATATTATAGACACGGAAAAATTACTTACCTCGTTAGGCTTCATTATTAATCGTGCTAAAAGCAATCTCATACCTAACACATCTTGCAGGTTTTTAGGTTATGTTATTGACTCTAAAAATTTCCATGTAAGCCTACCTGACGAAAAAATTTCCAAGATTAAAACTGAATTACAACTATGGAAATCGCGAACTCGTTGCAAAATAAGGGAATTTGCTCGTTTAGTGGGTTTGCTGACCTCTGCGTGTCCCGCTGTGGAATACGGGTGGCTGTACACGAAGGAATTCGAAAGATGCAAATATTTAAATCTCAAGGATGACATAGAAAATTATGACAAACTCATGTCATTACCATCGCACCTCACTGCAGATTTTGAATGGTGGTCTAAAGCAATTCAACAACCGAAATGTAAAACACAACGGCTATATCATATATCAACCGCATGGGTGGTGTACAGTTTCCTCACCTCACAAAAATTACAAAAGCTCTGTGGCAATGGTGTGAGTCCAGAAAAATAATCGTTTTCGCCTCTTACATAAGCTCAGCCGATAATTATATTGCTGATGCTGAGTCCAAAAAAACCCACCCAGATATTGAATGGGAGTTAAATGACTATGCTTTCCAAAAAATTATTAAAAAATTCGGAAATCCAGAAATTGACATTTTTGCAAGTCGAATAAACAAAAAATGTAAAAAATATGTTTCCTGGAATCGTGATCCTGATGCGTTTGCCATCAATGCTTTTACAATATCATGGTCTAGTTTTTTCTTTTACGGCTTTCCGCCTTTTTCAATGATTTTAAAAACAATTCGTAAAATCATACAAGATCGAGCCACTGGAATATTGGTTGTCCCCTTATGGCCTACCCAACCTTGGTACCCCCTTTTTAAAAGACTGTTAATTTCAAAAACATTTATTTTTGAACCAAATGAAGACTTAGTTTTATCTCATTCCAGCAGCCGGAACATCCACCACCAATTTACCCTGGTGGCCGGACTCTTATCCGCAAGTCAATGATAAGACGAGGAGTTCCACCATCATCTATTACAATTATGTTGTCATCTCTGTCAGATAATTCTATGAAACAGTATGAGGTATGTTTAAAAAAGTGGTACCAATTTTGTGTTTCTAATCAAATTTTTTAGTAGTGGTAGAGCCAAGTAGTGTATTTATACCTCGTGAATGGGCCGGCTCGACCGGGGAAGTACCACCCTCTCACATAAGACCAACGTGAAATAACAGCAGTGTTTTGCTTCTGTTGTGTTTCGTCTGGTTTGTGAGAGCGCCGGAGGCCCCCCCCCCCCCCCCTCAGCAATATGATAGCGGCTTTGCAATGTAATGATACCCAGGGAGGTTCCTTCACACAATGTGGAGGGGAATCCTCCCCTGTGCAATCTTGCTCAGGCAGCCCTGCGTACTCTGGGGAGGGCACAAACCCGCTAGATTGCACTGGAGGCGGGAGAATGAGCAAGGCACCCCTGCATTCACTAAATGTGAATTTTATAAATATCAGGGGCTTACATTCGAACCTGAATGCCGTCCATCACCATCTTGAGACGGATAAGCCGGCCTTGCTATTTCTCACCGAAACGCAGATCTTCCCTCCTTCTGATATATCTTATTTACGCTACCCCGGTTACGCACTTGAACACTCATTTGTCCCACGTGCGGGCGTATGCGCATATATCAGGGAGGATGTCTGCTATCGTCGCCTCAGCAACCTTGAAGCACGAGACCTGTCCATTTTTTGGCTACGAGTAGACTGCACTGACCATCCTCGTATCTACGCGTGCCTTTACAGGTCTCATAGCGGCAATACCGAGACAGACCGACTCGTTGAGCACATCCAGATGGCGACTGAACTGCTCCTGGAACAGGTTCCAACCGCTGAGATCGTGATACTTGGTGATTTTAACGCCCACCACGCAGAGTGGCTCGGTTCACTCACTACCGATCATGCGGGAAGAACCTTTCATGACTTTGCTTTGGCCTATGGTCTATCTCAACTGGTATCAACCGTCACACGTGTACCAGATATAGATGACCATACTCCCTCTTTATTGGACCTTCTGTTGACCACCCATCCCGACGCCTACCAAGTGTCTGTCGATGCACCACTTGGCTCTTCCGACCATTGTCTTGTACGGAGCACTGTGCCTCTCGACAGCACTCAGAGGTCGAAACTGGGCACTCGCCATATTTGGCACTATCGGTCAGCAGACTGGGACGGTATGCGTAGCTTCTTCGCATCCTACCCTTGGCGGCAGGTTTGCTTTACGTCGGAGGATCCTGATGCCTCTGCGGAGTCTGTAGCCGATGTGATACTGCAGGGAATGGAATTATTTATCCCAAGCTCTGCAGTGCCCATCGGCGGCAGATCCCAGCCCTGGTTTGGTCGCTCTAGCAAGCTGGCATCCCGCCTGAAGCAAGAATGTTACCAAGCCTGGGCAACAGCGGTGGCATCTAATGATCCAAATACCAGCGTCCTTAAGAAAAAGTACAACTTTGCAGCCAGGTCTTATAAGAAAAATATTGCCAAAGCAAAGTCATCGTTTATTGGCAGAATTGGCGAGAAACTAACGCGCCTCCCATCGGGCACCCGCGCTTTCTGGTCTCTCGCCAAGGCCATCCTGGGAAACTTCAGTCAGTCGTCGTTCCCTCCACTACACAAGCCAGACGATACCCTTGCCCACACTGCAAAGGAGAAAGCCGACCTTTTGGGCACTTTCTTTGCATCAAACTCGACTTTGGATGATTCAGGAAACTCACCACCTACTGTACCGCCTTGTGCGAGCTCAATGCCAAACGTCCGATTCCGACAAGATTTGGTACGTAAGGCTCTCTTTTCTCTTGACATCCATAAGTCGAGTGGGCCGGATGGTATCCCTCCAATTGTACTGAGGGTATGTGCTCCGGAGTTGGCTCCGGTTTTAACGCATCTTTTCCGGCTTTCCTACTCCACTGGCGTAGTACCGAAAAACTGGAAGTCAGCCCTTGTTCACCCCATACCTAAAAAAGGCGATCGCTCCGATCCGTCCAATTATAGACCTATAGCCATTACCTCAATCCTCTCTAAAGTAATGGAGTCCATTACGAACCGCCAGCTCCTGAAATACCTGGAGGAGAACCGCCTATTAAGCGACCGTCAGTACGGCTTCCGTAGTGGTCGCTCTGCTGGGGACCTCTTGGTATTTCTAACTCACCGGTGGGCGCAGGCCCTAGAGAGTAAGGGTGAGGCTCTGGCTGTCAGTTTGGACATAGCGAAAGCCTTTGATCGGGTATGGCACAAGGCTCTGCTCTCTAAACTTCCCTCATACGGTCTTCCGGAGAAATTATGCACGTGGGTCGCCAGTTTTCTTACTGGGCGCAGCATTAAAGTCGTTATCGACGGTTCTTGCTCAGATATGAAGCTCGTAAACGCTGGTGTCCCCCAGGGCTGTGTGCTATCTCCAACGCTGTTTCTTCTGCATATCAATGATATGTTGTCACAGAACAATATTCATTGCTATGCGGACGATAGCACTGGGGATGCACTATATACCGGACGTGCAAATATTTCTCTGGAAAACGTCATTGAGAGCCGGAAGTCACTTGTGTCTAAAGTCGAAGACATGTTGAATCTTGTTTCGAACTGGGGGCGACTTAACTTAGTCGACTTTAACCCCTCAAAGACACAAGTGTGTGCGTTGACTGCTAAAAAACGTCCCTTCGAATTGGCCGTCAATTTTCAAGGCATTCCACTTAAACCTAAGCCTTTTATTGGGATTCTTGGTGTCGATATTTCGAGCGATGTCCAGTTTCGCGGTCATCTGGAGGATAAAGCTAAAATAGCTTCAAAAAAACTAGGTGTTCTTAATAGAGCGGGGCAGTATTTCACGCCAGCTCATCGACTTCAACTTTATAAGGCACAAGTTCGGCCCCACATGGAATACTGCTCCCATCTCTGGGCTGGAGCACCTCAGTACCAACTTCTTCCTTTTGATCGTATTCAGCGTAGGGCTGCTCGAATTGTCGCTGACCTGAGTCTCTCCAGTCAGCTTGATCCACTGGCTCTGCGGCGAGATATAGCCTCGCTATGTATTCTTTACCGCATTTATCATGGGGAGTGCTCCGAGGAATTGTTTGATCTACTTCCTGCGGCTGAATTCTTACATCGAACCACACGCAAGCGGCTGTCATTCCATCCTCATCATCTTGATGGTTGGCGATCTAGTACTGTGCGTTTTTCGAGGAATTTTCTCCCGCGAACCTCAGTCTTGTGGAATAGTTTAGCTGCGGCAGTATTTCCTGACGGCTATGACTTAGGGACCTTCAAGAAACGAGCGTACTCCTTCTTAAAAGGCCGGCAACGCATCAGCGACCTCTCTGATCTCGCAGATGTTCATGGGCGGCGGTGATTACTTACCAACAGGTGACCCGCTTGCTCGTTTGCCGCCTCTAGTATAAAAAAAAAAAAAAAAAAAAAAAAAAAAAAATTGATGTTTTGGCAGCCTCTGTCCCTAAAGTTTTATATTTTCTTACGTGTTTGTTTGAATCTGGCGCTCAGTATTCAACCTTGAATAGTACCAGGTCGGCCCTTTCACTAATACTCGGTCCTCATGTTGGAAATGATCCAAGGATAAAACGTTTCTTTAAAGGGGTTTTCAGGCTAAGACCACCTTTACCTAAATATAACATAACGTGGAACGTATCTTTGGTATTAGACTTATTAGCTACATGGGCTCCTAATGAAGATTTAAATTTAGAGAAAATTTCAAGGAAATTAGCCACTCTAGCCCTAGTTACAGCCCACAGACTACAGACACTTTCAAAAATAAATATTAAAAATATTGAGCAGTTGACAGATAGGGTGATAATAAAAATTCCAGACCTAATTAAAACCTCGCATTTAGGATCAATGCAACCTGTTCTTACCCTGCCGTATTTTCAGGAAAAACCAGAAATTTGCCCAGTTTTAACATTAAAAGCCTATTTGAATAACACAAAGTCGTTACGTGCCCATTCTGACTATTTATTTATAGGACTTAAACAAGCGCATAAAACCGTATCATCTCAGACACTTGTCCGATGGATAAAAACCACTCTTAGCGAATGCGGAATAGACAGTGGTACATTTTCTGCCCACAGCACGAGGCATGCTGCCACATCTAAGGCTCATCAGCTGGGTGTAAACATCGATCTGATTAGAAAGACCGCAGGCTGGATCGGATCTTCAAATGTCTTCGGTAGGTTCTACAATAGAACTATTGAGAACTCCGTAGACGACAGTCTGTTTGCTAGGTCAATACTTAATGAATCAATGAATTAATTAAAAGCCTCGGGATATGTAATAATATTCTTTAATAAACATAAATATAGACAGAATTATTATAACAAAATAATATTAATGTAAAATTGTTTAAATTAAATTGTTATACAATTTAATTTGTTTGTATGGTATATGGTATAATTTCTTTTTGTCTAGGAATATGATAAGAAATGTACTTTATTACCTACATAATTATGTAAATTTGTTAGAAATACAAGAAATACTGTTTATTAAAAAATCTAATTTAAACTTTATTCTAGAGGAATAAACTACTTGATTTTCCATAAACTATGCATTTTTAGTAATAATTTTACGGGCTCTAAAAATCTACATGTGTTTAATGCTAATATTGAGGACGAAGCACGAGTATAATTGATGATTAAACGAACTTACCTGTAAGTGAAGTTCGATCATAATTATACGAGCTGCTTCGTCCGAAAATATTAGCAACCCTCCCCTCCCAATACCCTTATCGCAAAATATGTATTATAAAAATGCTGTATCTCTGAACTAAATGACGCAATGGCCGCCTACCGGGCGGGAAATGAAATACCCTTATTTTTTAATATTTATAAAAAATACAAAATATGAAGTATTTCAACTTTCAGTGCAATCTGGCGACACCGTATGTGATACTACATGTGTTTAATGCTAATATTTTCGGACGAAGCAGCTCGTATAATTATGATCGAACTTCACTTACAGGTAAGTTCGTTTAATCATCAATCATCACATACATTGTCCTGGCCCCAAACTAGTACCTATGTAAGATGTTGTAGTAACTTAGGTATTGTATTTTTACGCAAATCAAGTTTTGGTAATCTACTTATTAATCTACTTTTAAATCTATTCACACGGTTCTCCCGCAAGCGGCGACACGTAAGAACATTTACTGGTTGCGTGTTAACGAGGTGTTATTAATTTGGACTGCTTCAGCACGTGGCATGAACGTGCGCTCGAGGGCTGTCGCCGGGTTGTCTAACAAATCGGGATTCAACGTAGATTACAAGTAAATCCAGTACAAGTGTTTCCTCCTTCTTACAATCCTAATCTTAGGCGGGGCGTGAAACGGCATCTCAGCAGGCCTTCAAGGTGAGAGTGACAGACTCAAGTCTGTTCTTTTGTGCCTGTCAATCTCATATTTGCATCTCACGGCCGCTTACCATCAGGCGGAGTGGGGTCATCTTGATTGTCCTCAATATAAAAAAAATCGGTATTATAGCGTTGTACGGTGTTGTTCACTATATGATAAAATGATACAACGTTACAAACATTGACCTTATTGAAGAGAAACGCTCTGACATGGTGATATCAAGACATGGAAACTGCTTGTCAAATTCTCCACCAAAGTATTTAAGGATGAGTACGATCTTCAGTTAATTTTCATTTAATTAGGATAACCAACAAGATAAACAAGCAAACAAGAAATACAGAGACAATCAAACCTTAACCTAAGTACTACCTACATTTCTTATTTATATATTAAGTGACATATATATTAAGTGTAATTTAGTGCTTAATTTGAGTTAAGATATCCTAAATGTTTGTTGACCTTATCAGCGTTTGATGCCTATGGAAGACAAAAGGTTACTACCTAGTCAATGCTTGAATTACACTTACATCTTCAGTCTTCACTTAATCGGTCTATAACGAAACGGGAATTTCCCCAGCACTAGCTAGGCCTATTCGCCTATTAAGGAACAAAGGGCGCTAATTACTGCCTCATAAACACTCGCACGACTCAACGCGTCGCCTTGCAGCCTCTGCTGTAGCCTTGCCTTGTCGCCTCGCCTTGTCGCTCCGTGTCGCCTCGCCGTGTCGCCTCGCCGTGTCGCCTCGCCGTGTCGCCTCGCCGTGTCGCCTCGCCGTGTCGCCTCGCCTTGTCGCTCCGTGTCGCCTCGCCGTGTCGCCTCGCCGTGTCGCCTCGCCGTGTCGCCTCGCCTTGTCGCCTCGCCGTGTCGCCTCGCCTTGTCGCCTCGCCTTGTCGCCTCGCCGTGTCGCCTCGCCTTGTCGCCTCGCCTTGTCGCTCCGTGTCGCCTCGCCGTGTCGCCTCGCCGTGTCGCCTCGCCGTGTCGCCTCGCCGTGTCGCCTCGCCGTGTCGCCTCGCCGTGTCGCCTCGCCTTGTCGCTCCGTGTCGCCTCGTCGTGTCGCCTCGCCGTGTCGCCTCGCCGTGTCGCCTCGCCGTGTCGCCTCGCCGTGTCGCCTCGCTCTGTAAACCCCGTGTCGCGTTGTCGCCCTACTCCGCGCGCGACAATCACGAACTCCGACTTCAATTCAATTTACCCTAATTATTATTTAGGACAACTTGTTTAGAATGCTACACCGATCTCATAACATTGTCGGTGAGGTAAGTCCATACAAATTATGACACCTGTTTGGCAAAATGAACATAACTAGAAAAGTTACTGGACTACCTACAAAAACAATAGTTTTTTTCACAAGCTCTTAAATATGATCGGCGGAATGAACGTTATCTCAGCAAAAACATTAATTATATCCAACAGAAACATTTATATTTTGCATTAAGTAAAGTTTTTAGATCTCTTAAAGGTATGTAAGCTTCTAAAACTACAAGCAACTCAACGTTCTGGCTGCCTCGCTGTCTCTCGCGTGGTAAGTGTATTTTTTGTCAGGGAACAGTTCTTGTATGTTATTCTCACTGACATGTTATTACTTTAGCAGTCTTTGAATCCATATAGGTACCTCTGGAATTAACATCAAACTCTTTAGGTACCTGTACGTTAAAGTTATATTTATTAATGGAAAATGTCTTCTATTATAATCGGTTAATTTTATGATTCTGAATTTGAGTTTGAAGATTGACACGCTAATGTCGTTTCTATGAGAATTCCCTTGTAGTTATGAGGATAAAGAAAACCACGAACACAACTTTGTGAAATGGAAGGTAAAAGAAACTTAGCACGGACATGTACCTGGTAGGTGTGCAGGCACTTCGGGGCCGCGCTTGCCTGCGTTGCTTCCCTTAGAGCATGAATTCCTTACACTGTGTCGCTGTTGAGCTGGTCACTCTTAACATTAGTTTTACACTGTGTTATGAATAAACTCGTTTTGTTTACACAATTTGCATGATAATCGCGGCAAACATTCGGGTCTAATTTCACGCCGACGTAGTTTGTGGTTCGCTTTGTTTTGGCTAGTTATGAGTACAGGAGAGTTTAATTAAATAATAATTAATATAATTACTGGTCGTTGTTTAAGTTGACAATTTAGCTTTGGAGTAAATAAATTAATACACATTCCTACGTAGATATACGTCCAATAACTAAAATAGCTAGTTGATGTTACAAGAGATAACGATTTGAACTCAATCTGATGTAAGTGAAGATAAGATCTAAGATTGACCATGCATGTCTAAGAAAAGCTTAGTCTCTCTTGCCTCAAAAAGACCCGTATTCTATTTCAAATTGTTCATCAAGGGCCTGTACGAGTATCAGTCCCCTTCTGATTATGTTCTACATTTCGCTGGTCGTCGGCCTCTATCAGCGGCCGATCGCAAATCATCACACTATCTAGACGGAGGGCGTAGGGTCATATCGCTTTCGAGTCTTAACTCTAGAGATCGTCTACTCGAACGACTACTTTTAGTGGAGAATAAAGTGAAATACAAAGAATATATTTGTTAATCTTTCATTCTCGATTCGCATTTTTCTGAAACAAAATTACAACAACTTAACTTATTACTATATAGCTACACTATGAGCAAATGGGAGACGACACAAAATGCATTGCATATCTCAAGCCTGTCAGTCTGGTTAGTGTAATGTCAGAACTGTTGCGATATTAGCAGTGACAAAGAAATACAGTGCTAGGCATTCCTTGTCTGGAGGACATGTTTTGAACACGTACACAAAGTAATTAAATAAAAAAATTGGGTTCTTCTCATGACTATATAAGTATGACAAACAATTTCAACTCATTAAAAGACTCCATTAATTAAGATACTCAAAAATATTTATAATTGAAAACAATAGAAAAATAAAGATTGCTAAAAACCTGGTAAAAATACCTCCAAAAAGCGAATACTTTTATGAGTACCTACATAAGGTTTATAACCTTTAGTTTGTCGGCATCTACATCATGAGTCAGACCCAGTACTAACTTTTGAGGTGTCAAAATACACCTTTACTTAAGTCCGATTAAGGAACATCTACGAACGTTGGTAGAAAGTAAACGTTAGCAATTAATTGGGCGTTCACCAGGTCACAAACACTGTAAATAATGTCTAGCATTAACTCTTAAACTAATAAGGCAAAAGGTGAAAACGCTTACAAAAATGCAGCAACAAGGAAAAGCTCTCAGCAGAACATTCCAGTAAGTCGCCGCACTCCAACACTTCTGGGCTACAGTATTGTAGTTAATCTGACAATGAGCTAAAACAAAACAGCGCGGCGAGTGTTTGTTTAAGTTATAGAAGGTCATAACGGTGCACTAACGTTTAAACTTAGATCAACATTAACTAACTAGATATCTGCTGGATTGATATTATAGTTCTTTAAATTATCGCGTTGCATTATTAACTATTATTATTATAGACGGGAATTAACGCGGCGTAATTTTTAAGCACATAATTATGTACTTACTGCTTGACGGGCCCTAGCAGACGTCGCCGCGCGCCGCCAGTTCGCTTGTGACCACGGCTGTTGTAACGCAGCCGAAACGTCAAGCAGTAAATACATAATTATGTGCTTAAAAATTACGTCGCGTTAATTTCCGTCTATAATAATAATAATAGTGGATTGATATAGGTGAGTCTTCACGATGTCTTCTTGTATGTATTCTAAGAAGTTAAGTATTATTATTACTACCTATAAACTACACATGCCATCCGCAGAGAGAGACAGATCACCTGATAGTAAGCGATTGCCGCCGCCCATAGGCACCTGCAACACTAGCGGAGTCATAAGTGCGCTGCCGGCCTATTAACCCTTTCCCCCAATTGGACCTCCGGTACCTAACATACTTTGCGAAACAGCGCAGGGACTGTTTCACGCGCTGCACATTTCTTATGGGAGGCTGTGAAATCACATAAGAAGGCTCTCCAACGGCCGCAAATTAAAATTCAGGTATTATGTTCTGTTCCGCAACAAGGAATTTCCCTTATGAAAAGCGTATGTCCTTTCTTATAAACTTGTTTCGCTCAAATATTTCGGTCGAGAACAAGTATCTAAATGCTGATAATCTAACCCTATGTAATAAAATAATTTCAAAATGAAATGAATTTATAAAAGTTGCCTCAAACTTTCAGACAACTGCGAAAACATTTAATCATGTCCCAAAAGGGTAAAAGTATATTTGAACATTGATCGCGGCCCGGGTCGCACCGCGCGGGCCGCAACAAAGAGGTAGGCCTTCGCCCCGGAGGCAGGGGCCGGATCATTTCCGGACATCGGACAGTTTATTATATTCTTAGGAGAATCGATTCAAGGTTTCATTAAATTAAATTCTCAAACGTGGGAGAGCCACGCTTCGGCATGAGTGGGCCGGCTCGACTGGAGTGATACCACGGCCTCACAGAAGACCGGCTATTTTCTTGCACTCAAATTCCGATAGGCCACCAGTGTGACTGATTGGAAAGACGTAAAACCTAGCTAGAAGTGCTTTCTCAATATTAGTAGAAGCGTAGGTATAGTACCTGTATTTTTAATACAACTGTGAGTAAATGTATACCTAAGTCTGGTCTCTAGTAGCGTGTGTGTACCTCCAGCGACAAATATGCGAACCGTACGGGTCGCCGTCGCAGCGGAATGCGGCAGGTGTTGCTCCCGACCCGAACGAACACGTTACGTGACAGACGAGTACCCCATGACTTAAAAGATACGCTTTTATTTAGCTATGCTCTAGATGGCTTCACAGGCCTGGTACGAATAAACACATCGGGTTGCTGTTAGATTGCTACGCAGTGCTGCTACAAGCTAGACACGTTGCGTTGCTACGATATTGCAACGCAACGGTGCTAGGAGCTAGACGAGTCACGTTGCTACGAGATTGCTACGCTGTGCTGCTACAAGTTAGACATATTGCGTTGCCGAGGTTGCTACACAGTGCTACCACGAGCTAGATTCTCATCGCTGCTACGAAGGAATCCAACAAACTAGACATTTCCCGCTGCTACGACTTAGACACGTTGAGTTACTAAGAGATTAATATGCAGAACAGTGCTAGGAGTTAGATACGCAGCATTGCTCTGCCATAGACACACGCCCGTCATGTTTTTTTTGCACATCACATGTGATTTACAGTTCTTTACCTGTAAAGGTGTAGCAAAAACGTAAGTAATTATGAAGTACAATAACTATCACCTAGTGGTGGAAACAAAACATATAAATCAAAAATTCTTTGTTCAGTCCATTCAGAACGCTTATAAATGTTAAATGTGTAATCTCCCGTATGTTGTCTACTCCGCACAGTAATATGTAATATCGAGTACGACACTTTACATGATGAACGAGTAAATATTCTTTTCTCAAATGAAATCTTTTCTTTATTCAAATGAAATCAATGTTATAGGTATTTCAAGGGCACAGGACAGATGATCGATATAATCGTGACGAGAGGGCTGATAATGTATATGATATACCCGTATCGGCGGTAGGTGTGTGTGAACTTTTTCATAGGAATGAGACATTCGTATTTAATACAGCCTACGCTACTCCGAGACCATGTATCTCTCGGGTGAAAGAGTTATCTAACTCGATCCATTAGTTTTTGTTTTGACATCAACATACTAAACATTATCTTTTAATAACATTATGTATTAACATACATTTTAAGCAAACAATAGAAACACTTTCAGACAGATTTGAAATGGAAGACTGTGTGCGAAGTGTGCGGCGCACACAGGCGCCAAGACAATAGGGGCGCCGCGCCGCCACTGCCACCTAAATTATTTTTGTTACCTATACGATTGTTTTTTGTAGTGGAGTATCGACAAGTAGGTACAATAGGCGCAACATAGGCCTTGTAAACTACAAAACATCTATAACGCTTATTGAACAAGTCTCTCAATATTTAATGTTTATTATTATTCACGTTTATGGTTTCATTTTACGTTTAGGGTTTTAGTTTACATTCCTTACGAGCTCAACGTTAAAACGGCGGCAGTTCTTTGAACCAGGGAAAAAGTACTAGTTATTTAAAACCGTAGAGGCGCCGAGTTTGTATGAGTATGAGTGAGTTTCTGAACGCAGCCCGATGCGATGCGTGCGACGCAAGCGGGGGTGGGGTCACGGGTATTCCCCGATTTTAACGAACGAGATAGCTAAGGCAAAACAAAACAAATGAACTATCATTAAATTGAAAGTGTGTGTAAGGTGCGCATTGAATTTTTAAAATCATTGTTTTGGTGTTACCTACAGGAGAACATTTATTTCAGTCAAATTTAACAATTAAAAATTTTCATTCAAAAATTAAATTCGCTTTTTATGATGATTCGTTAAAAAAGAGGCGCTTCATAGGTTTCGCACACAGGCGCTGCCGGGGGTCGGCGCGGCCCTGGAAGTGCCGTAGAGTGCGTGTAACAAGTCGCGCCGAGTCTGAGCGCCTGAAGAATGAGTTAATAAACACCTGCCCGCGCTGCTGTCGGCGCCCGGAGGTCGCTGGACGGATCGGAATTTTGCACCAACACCACTTACACAGACGAGCGTGTTTTGGACAACACTCACTTATTTTTCGTGATATGTGACAGACGAGCAGATGAATTATTATCTGATAGTAAGCGATTGACCCTGCCTCATACGCCAAAGGGTGTACGGAGTAGGTGGAACAAACTTTCGTGTGATATACCCCTGTGTTTGTTCAGTGTCTGGGTTTAATATATGTATATCTGTGGCTGTTGCTCTTAGTACGGAGTTAGTCAATGTATGGGATCATCATCAGCAACCCACACTCGTCCACAGCTGGACATAGGTCTCCCCCAATGCACGCCACCACCCCCGATTTTTGGCGACTCTCGTCCAGCTCACTCCAGCCAGCCTTCGAGTCATCCCATCTTGTAGCAGGGCGTCCAACACTACGTTTACCGAGTCGCGGTCTCCACTCAAGGACTTTATGGCTCCAATGGTTGTCAGTTCTGCGGCTAATGTGACCAGCCCACTGCCACTTCAGTTTGCTAATTCGGTGGGCTATGTCGGTGACTCAGGATTACATCATTTCTGATGCGGTCCTTCAAAGCTACTCCGAGCATAGCCCTATCCATAGCTCTTTGAGCGACTTTGAACCGGTGGATTAGTCCAGCCGTGAGATATTGATGTATGGGATATTGTAGGAATTTATTTTAGTAAAAAAAAACTCTCGATATGGCGTAGTCAAGTAAATATAAAGCAGAAGAAACTCGCTAGTCTGCTAGAAGCACTTAGTCAGTTTTTGACAAATTCAACGCGATTAATTTAACTGGTCGGAACGAACTAACTCCAAGTTTGGTGCAAACAACACAAAGGCGTAGGAGTGGATCTTTCGACTTCGATTAACAGGATTAATTATTAATATTCCAGCTTCACCGGGCCCGGGCTGCTTTCTCACGACATCGCCAATATTAACTTATTCGACGCACAGAATGGTTACAAGTTGCGTTGATTCAATTCTGCGATTGTATTTTACGTCAAAACTTTTTTAAGGCTCTGCATAATTAAGTAATTTAAGCGTAGGCCTTGATTGGAATGAATGGATTGGTTTGAAATCGTAGGTTTTATTCCGTGATGTTTAAAATTTAACTTTGAATCAATCGATTGTTTCTAAGGACAAAAACAGTTACTGAAATATAATTTAAAGTCAAAAGATGAATACAAGCGTATGAATGCTTTACAAGACAACACTATACCCATAGTTGTGTCTCCATACGTTCGCGTCGCAGCAGGAAGTCCGAAGTGGACAGTTAAAGCAAGAATGCACCCAAGTGACGAAAGCGACAGCTTAGGACGCAACCGGGACAAAACGTTAAGATTAGATCATAAGTATTCTACAGGACATTACCAAACTATGTATTTTACTGACCGATAATGTCGTTCTAACTAATAGTAATGGACGTTTCAGCAACTGAGTGTTATTGTCCGCATATTTTCAATCCTAATCCTAATCCTAACTAATATTATAAATCTGAAAGTAACTCATTCTGTCTGTCTGTCTGTCTGTTACTCTTTCACGCCTTTCTTTATAAGTAACTAGCGGTCGCCCGCGACTTCGTCCGCGTGGAAAAGTAACTTTTTACCCCCCTTTCAACCCCTTACAACCCCCTTTTCGCAATAAAAAGTAGCCTATGTTCTTTTTCAGAGTCTAGATTATCTGTATACTAAATTTCATTTAAATCCGTTGAGTAGTTTTGGCGTGAAAGAGTAACAGACAGACAGACAGACAGAGTTACTTTCGCATTTATAATATTAGTATGGAAGTATGGATAGTATGGATTAATTATACTCGTAAATTACGCATATCGGTCTAATTTATTATTACTTAATTTATCACGAAACAATCTTATACATTTTCATTTTTACATCCACCGCAAGTAACAAAAATCCCAAACGAATAATATCTGTTGACGTTTTCCATCGCGGAAAAAATTCGAAAGTTTTAATACATGCAAACGTGTATAAATATTCATACAAAAATGTTCCGCGAATACATTATCTGCATAGCTAATGGTGTCAGTGTTGCCATACTTTCATACAATAACGGCAATGTGGGCTATAAGCAGTGCTTAGTTAAACTACTGTATATTACTTAGACTGTGTTAGCAACGCGAGTTGTCTTATTTGTTGTGACGCTGCGTAGCTATTACGTAGTAGAACGATGCGTCCGGCTCGTAGCAACGCGGCGTAGCCATCTCGTAGCAACACGTTGTGTCCAGCAGCTCGTAGCAGCGCGGCGTAGTAATCTCGTAGCAACACGATGTGTCCAGCAGCTCGTAGCAGCGCGGCGTAGTAATCTCGTAGCAACACGATGTGTCCAGCAGCTCGTAGCAGCGCGGCGTAGTAATCTCGTAGCAACACGATGTGTCCAGCAGCTCGTAGCAGCGCGGCGTAGTAAGCTCGTAGCAACACAATGTGTCCAGCAGCTCGTAGCAGCGCGGCGTAGTAATCTCGTAGCAACACGGTGTGTCCAGCAGCTCGTCGTCTAGGATGTAATGACAAAAACCCCTATTCAATAATGACCAATATATGTAACATACTATGTAATTTTAAGGAATCTAAAGTATTTTTATTAAGTGTACAACACAACAATTATCTAAACACGAATAAATTGAACTCTGAAATCAATGCTCTAATAAAGAACTATGCTAACTGTACATTCATAAACACTGATTTGCTATTGGCTGATTTTCCTCTGACAACTATGACAACTACTCAATTAATTACCTTTAAAATAAACACAGAAATAGATTACGATAAATACAAAGTTGACTACCTTACAAATTATAAAAAAATAAAGGACACATTTCTAACTTATAAAAATAATCGTACTACAGGTAATTTCCTCAATAACTATAGTAAAAACTATCCGTCATCACACAAACGAGGTACAATACCGTATTATTTTCAAAAAACTGGTACAGTGCCGGAACCTAGGCGGTCAGACGTAGATCAAAGCAAAGACTTTTTTCGTTCGCCAACCAGCTCTATTAAATAAATTTTATGTTCTACATCAGAATATCCAAGGCTTACTGTCGAAAACAGAAACCATTGAAATCACTTTATCTCAGTTAAATGTTTGTCCCGACGTAATATGTTTTTCGGAGACTTTTGTAAAGAATGGCGAAGAAAAAAAATATACATATAAGTGGCTACGATCTTGCCGCACACTTTTCAAGAAATAAAAAAAGGGGGGGAACATGCATACTGATAAAAAGAGGCATACCGTTTAAAAAATCATGCGTCTTCGATTGTTTATCAACAGATTTTCATTTTGAGTGTTGTACTATAACCATAACTACTCATAATATTATAGTGTTTTGTGTATATAGATCTTCTTCAGCAACAAAAAAAGCGACACATGGATCGTTTTCTTGACTGCCTAGAGCGCCTACTGGATTTATATCTTAAAAAATGTAAGAAATATAAAATAATTATTGCGGGAGACCTTAATGTAAATACTCTCAGAGAAAGTGGGTATACTAGGCATTTTAAGGACATTTTAAATAACTATAACTTGAAACAGCATATAACGGAAGCTACTAGAAACACATCATGTTTAGATCATATTATTAGTAATATTAAGGGAGCTATTGGCTCTCTTTTGACCCTTTGTCTGTCCGACCATAACACAGCGCAGTTACTGAGTTTTGACGTGAAACCTTCGTCAGCTAAACCCAGTTCGGTATTTACATTCCGTAGATGTTACTCTGATGAAAATATAAAAAAGTTTAAAGAGCATCTAAATAGCCTGTCATTTCAGGAGGTATACACTGAAACTGACCCAAATACTGCTTTTAAATATTTTTACGATTGGTTCTGTTTACTTTACAAACTATGCTTTCCTATTACTAAGAAAAAACAAAATGTACACCCACACTTACTGTGGATAAGTAAGGGCATTAAAAAAAGCTGTTTGACAAATAGAGATTTAAGATTTAAATATTATGTTAAAAAAAATCGCAATGACAAATATAAATACCGGAATTACTCTAAATTGTTAAAAAAGTGTATATTTGACGCAAAAAGGAACGCGAATACAAAATTTGTATTAAAAGCAGAAATGTTTGTAAAGCAGCTTGGAGAGTCATAAAGAACGAGGTTCAGGGTCCATCAGATATGATAAATAGAATTGACAAAATTGAACAAAATGGTCATAGCATAGAGGATCCTTTAAGAATTGCTAATGTATTTAATGACTTCTTTACTAACATGACATATGATTAAATAATTCCATCTACCTTACACCAATTGACAAAGAACATATCGAAAAAATTATTATTACATTAAATAACACAAATTCTGAAGGCTATGACGAGGTATGCACTAAAGTCTTAAAAGCTTGTAAAGAACAGTTAAGCGCGGTGTTAGCTTTCTTAGTAAATTTATCAATGGAAACAGGTACTTTTCCAACGAACTAAAACGTTCTGTGGTAAAGCCATTATTTAAAAAGAAGGGAGATAGAGCTAGCTTAAACAATTACAGACCAGTGACACTGATACCTGTAATTGCGAAAGTGTTTGAAAGAGTCATGCATAACAAGCTTGTGGCGTTTTTCGATAAGTATAACGTTCTAAGCAATAGTCAGTATGGTTTTCAAAAAAATAAATCCACAACGCTAGCAGCTTTCAACCTAGTTAATAATATCCTACGAACTATAAATGACGGTAATCTGACAACAGTTCTATGCTTTGACATGTCAAAAGCATTTGACTTTGTATCACACAGGCAACTTAAGTCCAAGTTGGAGAAATGTGGGATTAGAGGTAATGCCCTGAACTGGATTGTCTCATATCTAGACAATAGGATGCAATCAGTGGAAATATCTCAAATTGATAATAAAAATACTGTTCAAGTTCATAAATCTGACTATAAACACAACGATTTGGGAGTTCCACAAGGCAGCATATTAGGTCCATTGTTGTTTTAGTTTATATAAATGACCTGCCAGGCTTCATTGATCATAAAAGTGTGCTTTTTGCTGATTGATATATCAGTGATTGTATCAACTAATAATAAAAAAGGGATAGTTGAACATGAGTTTGACATAAATAAAACATTAATGACAATTATTAACTGGCTAAAATCGAATAATTTAAAGACAAATATTGACAAGACATGCTACATACATTTTAATAATAATTTACAAAATCTCAATATAAATTTTCAAGGACAATTGCTCAATCGTGCAACTAGTGTAAGATTTCTAGGTATATTAATAGATAATAGTTTAGACTGGAAAATAAACATAGACAGTGTGTGTAAAAAAATTAATAGATTCTCATACGTATTATATAAGCTAGCTAAAACTGCCTCAAAGGCCACAGCCCTCACAGCTTACTTTGCTTATGTAGAATCCGTGCTTAGATACGGGTTGATCATTTGGGGAAATAGTTGTGAGATACAAAGAGCATTCATAGCCCAAAAAAAGTGCATAAGAGCTTATATGGTGTAACACCAGATACCTCATGTAAACCACTATTCAGAGCCTTGAACGTGCTACCACTGCCGTGTTTATATATAATGGAAATAGCAAAATTTGTTAAGCAAAACCCAGACTATTTTAAAAAAGCGAAAGATTTATATGCTCGAAATACTAGAAATGGCAATCGATTGGTCCTTGATTTTAAACCTAACAGTACACGTATTCAAAAAAACTGTTTCTGTATGTGTGTTACAATTTATAATAAAATAAATCAAGATATTAAAGATCTGCCATTCAACCAATTTAAAACAGCTCTTTATAAATGGTTAGTATGGCGTGGTTTTTACTCTGTGCAAGATTTTTTAAATGATAGGGACAGTCAGCTAATGGCAAATCATTAAAGTAATTTATTGATAGGGGTTATTTCATAAATAAAACGTGTAATTATTAAGTATGTTACTGTTTAATCGTTAAAATTGTGTTTGCATGCTATTGGTTAATGGCTGGATAGGTGATCCTGTAAATGTTATTATTACGCCATCATTTTGTACACCCTGTTCAAAAGCAAATAAAACATTCTATTCTATTCTATTCTATTCGTAGCAGCGCGGCGTAGTAATCTCGTAGCAACACGATGTGTCCAGCAGCTCGTAGCAGCGCGGCGTAGTAATCTCGTAGCAACACGATGTGTCCAGCAGCTCGTAGCAGCGCGGCGTAGTAATCTCGTAGCAACACGATGTGTCCAGCAGCTCGTAGCAGCGCGGCGTAGTAATCTCGTAGCAACACGATGTGTCCAGCAGCTCGTAGCAGCGCGGCGTAGTAATCTCGTAGCAACACGATGTGTCCAGCAGCTCGTAGCAGCGCGGCGTAGTAATCTCGTAGCAACACGATGTGTCCAGCAGCTCGTAAGCGCGGCGTAGTAATCTCGTCTTAGCACATTATGTCTACTTCGATAGCATTACGGTACATACGACGCATCGGCACACAATGAAAGGGCTCACGTGCAAAATGTTACGTCCAAAGCTAGTTGTCTATGCGACAACTCGCCTTATAACTTAGCGGCACTCCACTACACAAAAAAAAACACCAATAATAAGAATTGGCTTATTGTGTTTAGAGGCTTGTTCGTGGAAATAGAGTGCCTTTCACTTATAGTGCACCTACAGGAGCACCTTATTTTTTGCCTTTGAATACATTATCTTTTAATTACTCATGTAATCGAAAGATCCCAAAACATTGATTTTCTTACGAAACGTGAATTTCATAAAAATGTTGGCAACACTGAGGATGCTGTCAATTGGCGCAATCTCCGAAAAACATTTTTGCATTTATTATGTCGTCACTTATTTCTTATGTCCGAATATAAACTCGACTTATAATAATTTCCGTAGACAGTACCTAAATTCTTCCTTAATTTTCTAATGATTACCTAAAAACAGCCTAATGGTCACAGGGACATATCTAAACGATTCAGTATATGTACGAAAGGGAAAGACTAGGTAATGGTAAAAAACAGTGTGCGTTATATAAAATTATATTTCAATCAATTGAAAATACGAATATCGAACGATACGCACCCGATTTATAATAGCATCTGAAAACTGAATTTAATGCTGAAAACATTTTAAAAGTGCTAATAAGATAAACTGTATTACAGGATATCCCAATACGTTTGTATTGCCAGTTTGTCATAACATAATTTTAAAGTGAAAAACTGCCTTATTGTAATAAATAAAAAGGCGTTTATTGCTTTTCAGAACAACAAGAAGAAGAACATAAACTATATTGTGAAAGACAAATAAATGAAATTGAAATCAAAACGCATTCTTCGTTGAATCAACTTCCCTCAGTACGACATTCAAATCTTTAAGAAACCAATCCATACCTTCCCAAAATGCTGGAAAACATCTGCACTTCTTCTGTGGTATTCATTACTTATCATCGGGTAACCCGTTTGCCTCTCTATGTCATAAGAAACTGAACCTTTAAAACAACACAGCTACATACAAATAGAATAGAAACACGATCGTGAAGAAATAAGACTTCGTTATACGAAGGTAAACAAATAATGTTATTTTTTGTTAGCACTTAAGTATCAGTAAAGTACTGTTGATCGATTCAATAAGAGTTCGTACGCCTAGACTCATTCAGAAAAGTCTAGCTACAAAATTAATCCCCTAAGACGTCGAACCCACTTTCCTCCCGTTCTATACACTCGGCGTCACGTGGAGCTACCCTTTTTGGACTTTGGATCGACCTTATGTCTGAGGTATAAGTGTTATTTTTGCTCTGTGGGGGGTGAGCTCGATCTGACTCCGTCTGTACATCAGACGCAAATATCTAATACGTGTAAAGTGTCATGTGTACCGTTAGTCGCAAGTGGTCCCGCGGGCGCGGAGCGATCGCCGTCGATTGTCGCGGCTAATGCGGAGCTGTGTCGGTGTCCTGGCGAGTGGTGGTCGTTACGGACGCGAGGGCCGTGAGTGCGGATCCTTGTCGCGGACCAGCAATGGCTAAGCGACGTAACCTACCAATAGTCTTGGTGATAATGCGTCTTACGTTTAATGGCAAAATAATTGAATCATTTGAGTATTTAATTTTGTTCTTTAATTATTACTTAATAGTGACACAGTATATTGGCTTACATCAGCCTGATGATAAGCAAAAATAAACCCCAAATCAGCCTATCAAAATACTTTACTTGATTAATTTAATTTTATTATTTTAGTACGGGTTTAAGAGATGAATTACTTAATTTCTTTCTCTATCAGTTTAGTGCTGTTTAGTAGTTAAGTATATTTTAGAAAATGTATGTATCTATGTTTTTTTTATTTAATAAGTCACAGACGAGCAAAAAGACCAGCTGATGTTAAGCAATCTCTTGCACCCGAGAATATCCGCAGTACCAGTAGGGAGTCATTAGTCCCTTGATATTTTCCGTGTCGTCCAAAGTTTTTTTATATTTATTCCTATTATCATTTTCTTTGTCTCGAAGTGTAGCGATAGCACGTCAAGTTGTTAGCGTTTGTGGAACTGTGAGCAAGAACTGCGGTCTAATGTGAATGGTCCCCATTCCTCGATTACCTATTATGAAAATGGTCTCATTCCTTTAACCATCTATAGCAGGGGTAGCCAAGACGTCGGCTGCTTAAGCAATTGAGGTAGCCCGTAGCAGTAAAAATACCGAGAAAAATATTAAAAAATAACAATTTACTGCGTCAAGGACTTATACCACAGAATATATTGGTAACGAGAAGGTAATTGTCCGCGATATCCCTGCTCTACATTAACATCAAACTTAAACTGCTCGTTGAATTTCAGTGCGGATCTGACTGACTGTAAAATTGAGCATTGAACAAATACGGGAAGCAATGATTTCTTGGAAAGTGTTTAGTTTGATGATATGATAGTCGTAACATAACAATAGAGTATTTTCTTTAAGAAGTTACGCCGTTTCAATTCATAGTATCTAAATTCCATTGTTTGTAGCTGAATTCAGAGCATCTCGTACTCTGCCTGAAAATACTTACAAAGTTCTTAAGATTTTATTTTCGATAATGACGTACACATTTCGTATAATCTTTTTTTTAAACTTATCTTGTCGTAATGTGAAAATACCGTCCTTTTAAAAATGTTAATGTTAGTCTTATGAGTTGTAAAAGAAACATGTAATTTGGTAAACAAACACGTCCCGGTATCTAAAGATAAATCAACCTAGAGTTGTTTTCTAGGGTAGACCTACGAACAAAATGATATCACATACAGAGTGTACCAGAGTTCATCCACCACCACAAACCAGACTAGGAACAACGTTAGGTTAAATGTCAGCACATGAAGTGGCAGGAGCATTGTCGATCAAGAGCATCTTACTGGAACAATACATCCATGGGGAAGGGTCTAATTAGCAGCCCTGGGCGGATGGGTGGCCGATGGCGGCTCATTAGCTAGGCATTGTCTCCGTAAGGTAGAATCTTATATTTTGCTTTAGTGGTAGTTTTCACTTTTAATTAACGTTTTTATATGTCTTACCAGCGTCACTCCGCCCCCGTGACTAAACAGGTGAGTGGCAACCATAATACCAATAACCAACAAAAATATTAAATCAGAAATAATATTATTTACTTTAAGTTGTGACCGAAGAAAATATATTTGAATGCTGTTGTTGACGGCTGAATGGGCGGTCTTTTTATACGCATTATATCTATAAGATTTTATTGATCGTGACAGTGAATGAAAACACCAATTAGTTTCTGTAATAAAATAAAAGATTTATTGTTTTAGTTTTACATAGTCGTATTATTTACCTACATAAGAATTATGTCTTGAGTGACACAACTAACACATAAACAGAACCTTACCTGTAATAAAATAAAAGAAACGACATTTAATGTTTACAATTACACTGTCGCGTCCTTAAAATATGTTATTAAAATAAAATAATTATTTATGTGACTTTCTAGTCCATTTTCTTGAACGTCTTTAATCACGTCAAGACGACAGCTTCAATCCGACGGAGCATAGAGAAAAATAACATCGCGCGCGACGGAGGTCGTACTTAATCAATTAAAAGAAAATAATAATTTTCTTTACATCTCCCCCCCAAGGAAAAGACAATACAGCACAACTGCATAAATTGTTATTCTGCAGGTGCAGGAGTTAGCTTAGAGATGTGGAAAAAGTTTGACTCTGATTTCTTATAACCAGTATTTATCCTGTAAATGCAGCTTGATACTTTTTCTTCGATTTGAAAGGGTCCAATTCTTAATTCGTCAAGTTTCTTCCTATTAAGTTTATTTCCATTTTCTACAAAAACTTTATCACCAACTTTAAAGTCTTTATGTACTCTATTTTTGTCATAGATTGTCTTATTGTAATTGTGTGATCTGATTGTATTTTCCAGTGCTATTTTCCGATCTTGGATCAAATCACTATTTGATTTCGTTAGTTTCAACTCCTTGGGCAATATTGAAACATTCGTACCGTTGAGCAAATATTCTGGAGCAAATCCAGTCACGGAGTGCTCAGTTTCATTGTAGTTCTTAACACAATGCTGTGCTATAGTTGTCCAAGCTATCTTTGTGCTATCTTCATTAATCTTGCATCTAATTCTATTGACCAAAGTTTGATTCAACCTCTCATTCAAACCATTCGAGAAGGGTGAGTTCACAGCTGTAAAAATTAGTGATATATTCATATCATTTAAAAATCTCTTAAATTCTTTCGAATTGATGCCTGGGTACTGGTCTGTAAGAATGAGGCTGATATTATAAGTTCCAGTACAGTTTCTTACTAATTTGATGAAATCGTTTGAATTTTGAGTACTTGATGTCACAATGTATGCATATCTAGTGAAATGATCTGTCAGCAGGTGCAAGTATTTTTTAGTCGATCTTGAGCCCCCAAAGCCTCCAATGGTATCAATGGAACATATTTCAAATGGCCTTGTGGCAGGACCCAAGTGCGACATCAATCCATATTTATTTTGTCCTCTTGATTTGTTTTTTATACATACTATACAGCTTTCACAGATTCTTTTTATGTTTTTTGTCATATTTTCTGCTGTATATAACGAGCTAATCATTTTCCGCATCTGATTCATTCCTATATGACCTAGGTTCGTATGTATTTTTTTAATGAGTTCTATACAAAATTTTTCAGATAGTATTATTTTTACATTCTTTTTGACTTTTCTATAATAAATTTTATTTTTTTCTATTAACTTGTCTTTTATACATTTTATTTCTTGATTACCCTCTTGGTCTTTAATAATGTCTTCTAGTTTTACCATGTTAACTACTTTTAATTGTTCATCCATGTTTTCATTTGGTTCGAGTACCGGGTTTCTGCTTAGGCAATCAGCCTCAATGTTGTATTTTCCTGGTGAGTATTTAATTTGGAAGTCATATTGTGAAAGGTAATAAGTCAGATCTCCTAACTCCTCGTCCGTTCTTGACCTTATATTCATATTCTCTAAAGGCTTGTGATCTGAGAAAACAGTGAAATTCCTTCCTATCAAAAGGTGTTGCCAATAGTTTACACATTCTTTTATTGCTAGGCATTCTAGGTATATGGCTTTTTTCCTTTTCTGGACTTCATTTAATTTTTTAGAATAGTATGCTACTGGTTTCTCTTCATTATTTTCTTGTGGCTGTTTTAGTACCGCTCCTACTCCTTGTAAACTGGCATCCGTGTAGATATGAATTGGCAAGTTTGGGTCAAAAATGGTTAGTATCGGTTGAGAACATAGCAATTGTTTCATTTCATCGAATGATTTCTGGCATGCTTCTGTCCAGATGAAGGGTTGACCTTTTCTCAAAAGGTTATGTAAAGGTTCCAATTTTATTGCTACATTTGGGACATATTTATGGTAGAAATTAATTTTTCCCAAAAATTGTCTTACGTTCTTTGGCGTTTTCGGAGTAGGGAAGTTTTTAATAGACACCAAGTTGTCTTTCAGAGGTCTTACGGAATTATTCTGTATAATGTGACCTAAGTATTTCACTGAATCCGCTGCAAACGTACATTTGGAAAACTTTAGTCTTAAACCTTCACTTTTGATTGCTTGAAACAGTTGTTCTAGATGTCTGACATGGTCTGAGAAAGATTTAGAAAACAACAAAATGTCATCGATATAACATACTGCAAATTCTCCGAGTTTGTGTTTTCTTATTATATTACACATAATTCTCTGAAACATAGCAGGTGACGTTTTAAGCCCGAATGGTAAGCAAGTCCATTGGTAATGACCGTCCTGTGTGACGAATGCAGTCTTGTATCTGTCAGAGACTCGCAGAGGTATTGACCAAAATGCCGAATTGAGGTCCAATGTTGAGAAGTATTTGCAATCTCTGGTTTTTACTATTAGGTCATCGATCAGTGGAAATGGCTGTGCTTGAGGAACAACGATTTTATTTAAGTCTCGGAAATCTATGCACAATCTCGATTTTCTATTTTCCTCTCTCTTATAAGCTAATGTAACCGGAGCCGCAAAGGGACTGTAAGATTCTTCAATTATATTCTTCTCCAACAGTTTAGCGATCTGCGTTTCAATTTCTTTTTTATCTTCTATTGTGCATCGATATGGACGTTTACAGCAGTATTTGTCTACTAACAGATCAATGTGTGCCTCGTAATCTTTAACCATTCCAATGTCATATTTGTCCTTCGCAAATACCGATTCATTCTTCGCTATTAAGTCATCTATTATTGCCTGTTTTTCAAAGTCTAGATGGTTTATGTGAATTTCAAAGTTTTCTCGAGTATAGTTTTCATTAAAGTTAATAAAATTATCAGCTTTCATTTCCTTAGAAATATCTTTATCTGATTTATCTGTTTCCTTAGAAACCATTTCTCTTCTTACATTCTCTCTTACAATCGGAATTTTCTGACTGATTTCCAAGTTCTCATTTTGCACCAAATGAAAAAGTTTAATGCAGTCTAGTCCAATCAGAAAGTCGTAATCGAAATTTTCTTTATCAATTACAAATACATCAATTTTCCTCTCAATATCGAATATGGTAACATCCAGTGTTGTAAAACCATTTGATTTCTTTACGCCATTAATTGTTTTTAAGTTTGTTTTACTAGTACTCAGTTCTTTATTTTTTATCCTTAGTAATTTTGAATTTATCAATGATACATTAGAGCCTGAGTCATAGATACCAAACACTTCTACTTTTTTATTCAATAGTAGTTTTACTTTAATTAATGGCGGCACTATCAGTTTTTTGGCTCTTCACCTTGCAGTTCACATTCCAATTCCGAATTGTTGACAACTTTTATTTGTTTTTTGAACCAACAAGAATCTTCTGAGTGGTACCGAACACCTTTATTTAACTTTTCACAAATGCTACATTTCTCCTTCATCAGTTTAGTTTCATTTTTTCCATTCCTTATATTTTTTTTCTTTGTTACTAAATGCTCTAATTTGCCAAGTTCACTAAATAAGTCTCTTGTGGCTACAATTTCCTCTTTATTGATTCTATCCGTTATGAAATCTGGTAAACCGGCAGCAATTATATCGATAAGAGTCCCTTGATCAATCGTCTTCCTTATTTCCAGCAATAGTTTTTCTTTTCTGATTGCGTATTCTAATAAAGATCCGAATTGGTATTTAAAAGATAAAGCAAACTTGCTCGTTGTCCATCCTTTGTTGCCATAAGTGTGTAAAAAATTTGTTTTCCACTCTGTCCAGTCTGATTGTAAAGTAAATTTTATTATCATGGATGAATACCAGTCAGTGCACGATTTTTCAAGAAACAATCTTAATATCTCAATTTTTTCTTCATCTTTTCCTAAATCAAATCTCGCACATTCCTTTTCAAATACGTCCATCCAGTGACATGCACTTACATTTCTTCCATCAAATTTTTGAATAACAAACTTTTCAGCTAATCTTTTAATACTTTGTTTTTCCTTGCTCTGCTGGCCTTCAATTATTTTTTCCAAAATCTTCACTACAGGGTCTTCCGAACTCTTCACATTACCGATTCTAATTTGTTCTTGGGTTACCTCTTCTAGGTATTGGTCTTGAAATATCAGATTTTCATCCTCATCAAAATATGTTTTTAATATACCTTCAGTCACCTTCATCCATACACTTCTAGTCTGATGTCTTTTTTTTAATGTGCTCTTCACCGTGACAAAAGTCTTCGAGGTATAGATATCCTTGTGAAGTGAGGCTGCTTGGTACTCTTCGGGAATTATGTAAACCTTGTCATCTGTCGTCATTATAGAAGTGATGGCAATATAGTTTGATTTTCCGTCCGTTGTCGGTTTCGCTTGAAAAGTAATTTTTAACTTCTCCATTTTAAGACAATAAATGTCGTTTTATAAGATTTTATTGATCGTGACAGTGAATGAAAACACCAATTAGTTTCTGTAATAAAATAAAAGATTTATTGTTTTAGTTTTACATAGTCGTATTATTTACCTACATAAGAATTATGTCTTGAGTGACACAACTAACACATAAACAGAACCTTACCTGTAATAAAATAAAAGAAACGACATTTAATGTTTACAATTACACTGTCGCGTCCTTAAAATATGTTATTAAAATAAAATAATTATTTATGTGACTTTCTAGTCCATTTTCTTGAACGTCTTTAATCACGTCAAGACGACAGCTTCAATCCGACGGAGCATAGAGAAAAATAACATCGCGCGCGACGGAGGTCGTACTTAATCAATTAAAAGAAAATAATAATTTTCTTTACATATCTTTGTCATCTTCTGTATACCCTACTCAAAAGCAAATAAATTATTTCTATTTCTTAACGGAAGTTTACATGTATACAGGGAGGTATAGTGTTCTGCTACTGTACTACCGAGGCAGTCAATATATTAAATACGTTCATTGCATCCATAGTGTAGGTAGAGCAAGTGGTAAATCTTAATATAATAGTAACCACCATAGACCCTGTAAGGACACTACAGTGTCTTAATTAATTTACATTATTTAAAATTATTACAAGAAAACAATATTGCATTTATTTTAAATAGCATAATATTACAATGAATTATAGTTTTTATGTATTAAAGAGATTATGAATTACATATTATCGTCGTAAGGCCCGTATAAGCCTTTTAAAGGGCTTAAAACAATTGATTTTCCATTGTGCCTGCTGTGTGGGCGTTACGACGTTATATTGCTTTACAATAAGGGTAGGTGTATGTATAGATGATGCTTTACAGTTTATCGCTTAAATATTCTTTCACGGTATTATTAGCATTGTTCGTTAACAATTCTTTCAATGATTTTTTTTTCTGTGGGTTTATTACAGATTTTTATGGACATAACATACGGGCTGTTTCAATGTAGAGTCTTAGTTTTATTTTACGTACTGTAGTCTGCTCCTCCTACGCATAAAGTCAAAGACAACGCATAGAGAAGTGGCCGTAACCCTGTTAGCCGGCCCACACAGCCACTTAGGGCGCCTAATGGCGGCTCACGGCCCTAATTAAATGCATTTGCTGCAATCCCTTTGGTCATTGTTTAGCTACGTTTGTCTTCTAAGTAACTGAGAGCTGAGCATACTGTTCATGTAATATGTTGTATGTTAAAAGCCATTTGTGGTGCTGACCATCGCTGAGTAATTGAATCGCGGTCAGAGATCCGAAATAGAACAAACATGTTTATTCAACTAATTCGAGTAACTTTCCGCCCACTACCTAGTATTACCTATATTATTATTCCATTTTGTGTCCAACACAGCCTCTTCGGAGCCCAATGCCATACCATGATTCAGGATTTGAGGATCCTGGTAATTACAATGAAGCGGACTGCCGTCTGACCTTTTAACAGGGGAACCAGATCAACTGAGTCATAGCTACACTGTCATATTACATGCCTATGATAATTACTTAAGTATAATATTTTAGAGATTTATTGGAAAGTTATGGACATTTTCAAAAATAGATAAGTTTTTCTAAAAGTATCACATACAACCATAATTCAGCCTTTACATTGTAACCATCTAACCAAATCCTCATGTCCTCTAAATCCAGTCGAATGCAATTAAATGCACATCCAATGCAATAAACCGATCACTAGGGACAACACCATTGCATTCCTATGGCCCTTATTGCCGAGGCGTAAAGTTCTAATCCCAGTTACTGGGTGTCTGGGATACAATTGGTATGACAACGCTATTTTTGCGTTTCTAAAGCTCTTATTGTGAAGTGGTAAGGCTCAAATTGAAGGGTAGTAAGTGTGTGATATTGGTACATGATTGGTAAATTGTTTAATGGGTGAGGCATAAATCCATCGCGGATCACTGGTAGGGCACCTGCGCCGGCTAGCGGGATAACCGCTGGTTTTGCCTAACAAAAATATTTGTCAATTGTTTAGAGGACAGTTCGGACACGTTCGGGGGTGGGAAATATTTCAAATTGAGTGACAAGGTAAAGATAAATGTTTACATAATACTTATTGATGGCAAGCCCGGCTTCATACACGCGAGAGGTACTGAATGTTTCAACCAGAAGCGACGATGAGTGACGTAGGAGCGGTGTTAGTAATTTTCAAATGTATTTCTTTTGTACTCTTAGTTTAGGCAATAAACTTAAAATTGCTGCCTTACTAAGGTATATAAGTCACCTATACCTAAGTCTTTGATTGTTCTGACCACTTTTCAATAAAATTTTATTAATTGTACCTACTACAGTACTCCTGATGGTAGAGTATAAAATGCCCCAGGTACAGTCGCGCAGAAGTTTATCGACCATTCACGCAGTTCACGCATCGTCAAGCGCGGGATGTAACTTCTTATCGGCTACTTTTATCGATAAACACTCAAACCACTCGTTATATTACTAAAAGTTATAATATGAGTGGACAATATTTTTTATCAAGACTCGTGTCGTTTATGTTAAGTAATAATGTTTAAGTGTATTTAATCATTTTAATGTTTACCGCCGCCTTTAATTTTTATCTGCCAAATGGTATCTTTAATTATGCGCGAAATGGATAAATTACGTCAAGAGTTCAGATGAGTTTTTGAATAGAATAGAATAATCTTTATTGCCAAAACTGTGTTCTAAATAATGTTGTAGTAAGAAATGTGAAAGTAAGAAATATCTCACCCAGAGCAAACTCGTGAGACATTTGGTGTTGTGTTACAAACACCGAACATGAAGAACATTTTAAGTGGTTAATATGGTTAACTTGACCCTAAAGATTTTACAATGGTTGTGCCAACGGAATTTAAAAGTCATTGTGTAAGTAAGTACTTAAGACACCACTCTCAGCCGCTAAGCTACCGCTGTTTCCAACGTTAGCAATATTTCCCCAAAACGAAGGCTTATCAAGTAAATAAGATGTCATGTTCTATGCCAATTAGTCACCTGGCAGGCGTCGGCTAATGCAGCGGCCGCGACAAACACTCGAGAAATATTCGGCGGCCATATTTTCGCTTCGTTATTCATGAGCGCGCGCGCAGGGCTGCCCACGCGCCCACGCGGCACCCACACGAGGTAGGTAATTGCTCTTTTTATTAAACAGACTATCATTTTTATGTGTCAATTAAAACCCTTTTAAAGCTATTGTATCGTACTAAAATTATATTGTAGCTTAAGATCCCACTGCTTAATTTTGCAGATCGGTTTATTTGATGAAATTAATCTTTGAGGAGGTGTTATCCATTAAATACTCCACAACATTAATTTAATATTAGTTTCATCAATAACACAATGGTTATATGCAAAATATATTCCCAAAATATCAACATCACATACATGAGTACAGAAGCTAGAAGTGAATTATTATTTCACCTCTGCACCGCTAATACAGCATCAATATTACTAGAAGAGTAAAGTAAAAATTATCTTCGCTCAATAAAACTAGGCAAAAAAAGTCAATAATTAAATCATAAAATGGGCTAGTTACAATTTCAATGAATAATTTAGCATTACTATGAACATTGAACATGAATGGTTTTTAAAATTAGATCTTTCTTTCTAACGACAAACTAACAAGCGGATTACTGAGGTCACTGGAGGAACTGGTACTGGAGGTAAGACATACTGGATCCCGACGAAGTCTTGGCAGCCCTGCCGCTGTCTCCTCCAATATTCATCTGGGCGGTTTAATTCGCTCAAAACAACGCGCCATTATACATTCAAAATAATTTAAATGAGCCGCCGATGTTTTTGCGGTGGACTGCTCTTAATCACTGAGCCTGCGGCAATAAGTACTGCCCAGAAACAGAGAGCTCTAGATGAATTGAGAACTTAAATGCTACACTTAGCTTTGATTTAGGTATAAGTGGAACTGTGAAGATATCGGAATATTCACAGCCGGGCCCTAGCAGACGTCGCCGTACACCGCCAGTCCGCTTGTGACCACGGCTGCTGTAACGCAGCCGAATCGTCAAGCAGTAAGTTACATAATTATGTGCTTAAAAATATGCGTCGCGATAATTCCCGTCTGTAGTAATATTAGTATAAAGAACTATTTAGATACTCGTCATAGCATATTTCCTGGTTGCGTCCAAAGCATTTGAATTAAAGCCGTCACGTGTTCCCAAATCAAATCAAATAAACTGAATCATGGTTACTCGTTTGCCTTGTTCTAGTGATAAAAAATAGTTTTCGTCACTAACCACAAATGTAAGTACATTGACTAATTGAAATGGAATAGACGTGTTTTACGTCGCCGAGAGCCAGGTGTGGCTTTAAGTGGTCTTTGCCCTTTTCTTGGGCGTCTTCAATTGATTAGAAATCAACATCTTATCCTACCTACAAGTTGAGGTGAACATGTGTCTTTTGGGCGAGTGCCGTCTCCAAGTCATATTTATTCCTTTAGTTTGATCACAGGAGCATTATGAAATACATAGATAAAGAACGTGTTAAGCCAGCTGCGCTCACATTCAATTTCGGCGCAAGACATAAACAGACCATATGGAACGTGTGTGGGAGAGATACAATACGATATACTGCCTAGCGCGTAGGTGATCCGAACTCTTCGCTATCGATGTCGGCTAGAGCCGACCGTCTGTGTCCTTATAGGTATTTTGTAGCAGTATAGCCAGCATCCTTGAGTGTAAATAAAATTTCTTTTAGTTTAATAATAACAGTTTCAATCCGATAATTATACCCCTTAGGTTTTTTATTTAATAAGTACATCGGTTTATAAGTACAATTCGCTACTACGTAAGTTAACGTGCAGTTTAATTGGCACTTCTTTTTATAGTAGACATTTGATCTGGTGTACTTTACGACCGGGCTCCCTCCACGCATAGCCCAGTATGTTATCAATTGATTCGACACTGTGAAATTACTTTTTCTCAGGAACACTCTTGTCTGAGCGGTCGTGATCATCAAATTACTTTTTAAAATCTTAATTCTAATTTCCGCTGGTCTCAAACTAGGGCAATCTCTGTACTATGAGTACCAGACGATAATTAAAATATATAAGTAGCTTACATAAGCACTTGTTACAGATATCAGACAGAGGAAATACAAATATAATACTTTAATACATATGTTACACCCAGACACTTAATATCTTCACCCAAAAAGCCTTTTAAAAGGCAAAAACAGTTGATTATCTATTATGTCTGCTGTCTGGGCCTTACGACGGTTAGAAACACAAGTATTCATCACACGAATGTTTGTCCAGGGTGGGAATCGAACCTCGAGGGTTCCATCCTTTGGCGTTAGAGTCACGACCAAATAAGCCAGGCCAGTCGAATTGGATAGATCTGTAGATTTTTACGTTGCTTTTTATTGTAACTACTTATAATTGATAATTAATATACACAACCTTAGTATTAACGTGACGGTTTTTGTTAAGTACCTACATGAATATGTACTCGCAGCGTGTATCGCGTAACCACGGCTGCGGTAGCGCAGTTGAGACGTCAGCTTGTGAGTACGTATTCATGTATTTAACAAGGATCGTCGCGTTAATGCCCGTTAATGTTTGGATAGATTGGATAGTTTGAAGCACAATTGTGTATGTTACACGAACGCAAGCTCACGGAGCTGTAGGTAACTAAAAAGCAGATTTTAGCAAAGTGCAAAGCTATACTGTATGCGCTTGAACTTAATTTAAAACGCGTTTACGAACGCCGTGTGTGCGCAGTCTGCGCCTAAAAATATGCGCCGTGTACCTACATAGGCTGTAATTTTTTTATGTCATCGGTGGCAGACGAGCAGACGGATCACCTGGTGGTAATCAAATCAGAGCAATCAACCGATCGTCAGTCGAGGGCATCGCGATCAATGAAGTAGTTCAACTTGTCTGGTAGCTTAAATTGACGGACGGAATCCATTCGACTTGCTTTAATCGTGGGAGCGGCTGTTGTGACTCCACTGGTGTTGCAGGTATCTATGAGCGGCGGTTTACCATCAGGTGATCTGTCTGCTTCTCTGCCACCTATCACATAAAAAAACTGATTAATTCCAACGGTCGACGTAAGTGATCGGTCAAAGTCGAACAATCCAAATCGATCGACGTCGACTCCATTCTAACATCGATCGCATGGTTAGGCATCACCCAGTTATTTGCTATCAGCTGAGCAGTACTGAAACTTGTCCCCGTAACGACCCTAATAAACACGAAAATGAATATTTCATTAAAACTTTCTTCCATTTACAAATGTCGTATATTTACAAAGGGTTTACATGACACAGATACGATAGCACAAAACAATATAACAACCGTGTGCTAAAGGATTATGTAAAAGCACAGTATAAATGTAGTCAGTGGCCTCTAGGCATGTAGCTATGTTGTACCAATTAACTAATGTAATGTAATGTGTGTAACTTTTGTGAAGGAGGTACACAGATACTTGGCTTTGTAACTGGAACCTTATTGCATCAAACATGCGTATAACGCGTATACAAAGACCGTAACAATAATAGAACACGAAACAAAAATAGCCACACGGCTCTAGCTGATATTAATATCAAACAGTTTGTTTACCTACGTGCTAGCCTTTTTATCAAATCGCGTCTCTTCCGCACACGTTCCGTAGTCTATCTCCATCTCAGCTCATCACACCGAGATCACTGTACTCTCATAATTATGTTTGTGGCAGACAGTGTTCTGTGTCTCCTTTGTGCTAGAGTGCAGCGCAAGCATCGAACATTCCCGATCTCCTCGTCAGCATGGACCCTTAGGAAGAGGTGAAGGCAGCCACAAGTTAAGTAACTCTCTTTCCCTCTCTCTGTGCGTCTTTCTTTTTGTATCTCCCTTTGTCTTTCCTTTTCCCCCTCTCTCTCTGTCTTTAATTAGAGAGAAAGATACAAACAGATAGAGCGTCATTATTCTCTATGGAGTACCTAAGTAGTGGAATGGAAATTCATTCAGTAAAAAATAATTCTTCGTCCATTTCTCACCTCGATTTTTCGACGTTGACAGATTTTACACACACATACGTAGAGCCCCTGGCTACAACTACACTGTGGTAGAATTTTCTACCGTCGCTAAACAAACCGACCACAAAGCGTAAATATTTTCTCCATATTTTAAGCCTCGGAAAAGTTCTCCAAATTAATTTGTAGCGAATTAATCACAAAAGCAAATCAAGTGGAAACTCCGGAGTGTGGGCCCTTGTGGACGGAATATTTCTTTCAGTTGTAGCTGAAGTTTGTTAGTATTAGCATTATAATAAGATCAGGCAAGCGCGAGTTCGGTGCGATCATGGTGCTTCACTCAACAATAAAATTAAAAATTGCGTGAAATGGCATCTCAGCAGGCCTTCGGTGAGGAAGACAGACTCAATAGACACTTTGTCTTGACTCTCCCACTATGCAATCTTATAAAAAATCCGGATTATGAACATAACTGTGGGAGAGCCACGCTTCGGCATGAATGGGCCGGCTCGACCGGAGTGATACCACTGCCTCACAGAAAACCGGCGTGAAGCAGCCCCTGTGCTGTGTTTCGCCGAGTGAGTGAGGGTACCGGAGGCCCACCCGGGGGGAAGGGGATAAAAGGGTTGGCAGCGCACTTGTAACTCCACTGGTGTTGCAAGTGTCCATGAGCGGCGGCAATTGCTTACTATCAGGTGATCCGCCTGCTCGTCTGCTACCTATCACATAAAAAAAAAAAATAACAGAGAACTAGATATATTGCAATTTCGCGGCGCACCTCGGGTTATTGCACGGCTGCAGGCTAGCGCCGCCGCCCGTATTTGCTCGCCTGTTTGTAATCTGGGTAATGTACGTGATATCTCGTGTTTGCGCGTTCCTCCGCTGTCCGGGCTCGTGTTCAAACAACGCGCGATTTAAATCGCTCAAAGTAATGTGAATTTTATGAGTATGACTGTGTAGAGACTCAAACAAAAAGTACGAAACAGGAGGACTTCAAATGGTACATACTCCAGACAAATACAATTATATTTATAGATAAGAATATATATAGGCAATGTAACCTAAATCATCTCTTTGACAGTGAGGTAGAACGCTGTTCTACCATAATCCTAACTATCCTAATCCAAACTAATATTATAAACGCGAAAGTAACTATGTACTAGTGTAACGAATTCGAATGAAATTTGGTATACATATGGTCTAGATTCTGAGAAAGAACATAGGCTACTTTTCATTGCGAAAAGGGGCTTGTAAGGGGTTAAAAAGGTAGATAAAAATTATTAAATAATTAAAAATGCTACCGAAAGATACTAATTCCACGCGGACGAAGTCGCAGTTAACAGCTATATTTTTATAAAGTCAAGAAACAAATGCAATAGTTATAGACAAAGCTTACAGGAAAACTAAAAAGTCAAAAGATTCGTGGCAAATTGGTGTCATTAAACATTAAAAATATTACTCTATCGTTTGCCGCGAGTCTTTACGTTTAGGGTTATAGGGTAGTATAGTTTGTGAGGAAAACTAAATGGATTGGTCGGACTTAGATACCATCTCGCCAATTCCAAACAACGAGTGGCTCTCCATAGCTGAGTGCTGTCCGATCAAACACCCGCGTCGCCTGTGACGTGACGAGATGTATCAACGGGGCGGGCAGCTTGAGTCCGGGCCGACTAGAACGCCTACTGACTAGAGATATGCAGGAGGTAAAGTATTGGATAGATGGCAGACGAGCACACGGAAAACCTCAACAATTCATTTCATTTTAAGTAACAATGTGACCGGATAGCGGTTATGTGACTAACCGAATAGCGCATTTGGAAATGACCTTGCCTCGTACGCCAAAGGTCGTGGATTCGATCCCCACACTGGTCAAACATTCGGGTGATGAACACTTGGATTTGTTCAGTGTCTGGGTGCTATATATATACGTATTTAATAAAATAACACCAAGACACTGAACAAACACAAGTTTTAATTACAGGAATGAGGTATGTGTAGGATGGGGATGGCACCCACGACTTAGCGTATGAGGCAAGGTGACTGCCAAAAGTGCCATCAGGATAGTTGTGTTGATCTATTGGATTACTTCTATTGGTTCTAATATACCAATACAAAAAAGCCAATAAACCAATTATTATAACATTGTGGGACAAATAAAGTATTGTGTATAGCCGACTCACATCACTAGAGGCGCTGCTCGCGGCGCGCGCGGCGATAGATCATGCGCTATCGCCGCATCGCACAATCAGCTAATGCGCCGATGGCCTGCGTTATTGCACTGTCCAGTGAGTGAAATACTCGCACTTGTTTAGTTAATTTATCTGTATCGAAGTATGTATAAGCTAGTCACCCGTAACACGTAGCAATCCCGTACCAGCGTCCACAAGCTCGTAGCAATATGCACTACTCAAATATATCGTAGCACCGTTAGGTAGCAATCTGGTCTCCATTTTACGCTGCTGACTCGTAGCAGCGCTACGTAGCAATCTCGAGTCCATCACGCAACTGAGTCGTAGCAGCGCTACGTAGCAATCTCGAGTCCATCACGCAACTGAGCCGTAGCAGCACTCCGTAGCAATCTCGAGTCCATCACGCAACTGAGTCGTAGCAGCGCTCCGTAGCAATCTCGAGTCCATCACGCAACTGAGTCGTAGCAGCGCTCCGTAGCAATCTCGAGTCCATCACGCAACTGAGTCGTAGCAGCGCTCCGTAGCAATCTCGAGTCCATCACGCAACTGAGTCGTAGCAGCGCTACGTAGCAATCTCGAGTCCATCACGCAACTGAGTCGTAGCAGCGCTACGTAGCAATTTCGAGTCAATCACGCAACTGAGTCGTAGCAGCGCTACGTAGCAATCTCGAGTCCATCACGCAACTGAGTCGTAGCAGCGCTCCGTAGCAATCTCGAGTCCATCACGCAACTGAGTCGTAGCAGCGCTACGTAGCAATCTCGAGTCCATCACGCAACTGAGTCGTAGCAGCGCTCCGTAGCAATCTCGAGTCCATCACGCAACTGAGTCGTAGCAGCGCTACGTAGCAATCTCGAGTCCATCACGCAACTGAGTCGTAGCAGCGCTACGTAGCAATCTCGAGTCCATCACGCAACTGAGTCGTAGCAGCGCTACGTAGCAATCTCGAGTCCATCACGCAACTGAGTCGTAGCAGCGCTCCGTAGCAATCTCGAGTCCATCTGAGTCGTAGCAGTACTAAGTAGGAAAATATTTTTTTATAATACATGGAAGCTTCCGGATTTGTCCAAAAAATTAAAAAAAGTAAATCGTTTTTTTAGCTCTGCAGAACGTTGTATGGAAAAAGAAAATAAAATTTTACTTTCTAATTTAAGAGCGTCGTCGTCATCGTACAGCGTCAAGTGAGAACCTTTATATGAAATATACGTACGGATACAGAAAATTCAATATTAAAAACGCACAGTAATAAACAACAAGCTGTTGCGGCAGAACGGACGACAAGCGGCGCGACACCAACTAGCACTGAGTTATAACTATGGACTGCATTTGTATTTACAATGAACCCTGTCTCCTGCGCACACAGGCTCGTAATCCAACGGCGCTCGCACTCGTAAACGATAGGCCGTAAATTATGGTGATTTGCCCGAACCGAACATAGTGGGCTTAATGATAAATTAATGTCACACACATCATCATAAAAGATATTAGTATGGCTCATAACTTAAGCCTGTAACCTTGATTTAGTTATTCCTTTAGTTCATGCTAATATGAAAGTGTACCAGCCAGTAATCAACAATAATCTTAGTAGAAATTACTCGCTAAATTATGAGGAACGTCGTTTCAAAGTAACTTTGGTTATTGAGGTTTACAATACTTCTGCCATTTACAAATCACACTGAATGTTACTGAAAGAGACTCAAGTTTAAGATATATTGCAAGTTTGCCTTTTGGACGAACGTTTGGAATATAAACCCGGCCTTCCCCGCAGCGGCGGACGCTCTCAAAGCCGACTGATTGCTTGTTGGGCGGCGCGGGCGCTACAGAACATTATCACTTCGCCTTCCAATGAAATACCTTTGAAAAGGCTGGCCTTTTGCCTGCTACCAGCTGCAGTCTCGGTGAGAAATATGAGAGAACTCAACGCCAACCTTTAATACGAGTGTTATTCTGTCAAAGACGAAAATAAAAACGGAAATTCCGACTAGTCACTGCTGCCATAGTATAGATTTGATAATAGATCCATTTATGTCTGCAAACCCGTGCTTTCCGAACAACAAAAAGTAATCCTATGCCAACAAAAAAGGCTGCCACCTAAGCCCAGATTTGTGCCCACAAATCAGCATAGATATTGTGGCAAACCAACATTTGCATCTACCTCACCGTACTCACTGGTATCTGGACCAAATTGACATTTCATAGTTTTTACTGGGCTTGCAATTATCAGGCGCCCTGCAAAGCCCAGCCTTAGCCAATAATGTATTTCATCCAAAGCAAACTGGGAACGATATCTTACCCAAATGAGAATGGACAAAAAAAATACGGGAAAATTTAAATCAAAAGAAATACCGTATTTTCTATAGTTTATGGCAAACATAGGCGCTTTTCCAAAATCAATCGGGCTTCGGCTTACGAAAGATAATAAGTAATTCAAAAAATTAAGCAGTTTTGATGAATGAAATAGTCATGATTGATACTCTTGTTCCTGTAGGTCAAAAATAAGTAGGTAGGTACGTCAAAAACATAACATGACTCGTTTGTGTTGATTGTTATATGTAGTTGATTGTTGTTTGTACTGATACTTGTTGCCCTTCCTTCCACGGTTTCTACCTGTTTTTTTAGATAGTGGCTATTCTGATACTTGGATTTAAGACAAATCCTAAGTACATATTTATAATTCGTTGATAAGTTACAAGAAGTGCAACTTAAGCGACTTTTATTATCTTTAAAGATTTATACCTTCGTTTGAAAACATAGCTTTTGAGGACACGGGCAAAGGAAAATATGAGTTACCTATGTAAGTTTTTTCGTTCATCAAAGCTCGAGGTATTTGCCTCACAAGCGATCGAACCTCATTACGGATTGAGACAGAAGCGTGTGGTGTAATTATTTCTGCACGGGACCGTCGTCGGGCGCGTTTTCAAGTAATTTCCGGTGGTCCCTGGTCCCCGCTGACAGATTACGGGGAAAACGGCTGATAAATTACCAAATTAATTTTACAAAAAAAGATTGTGAGCTGGCTTCAAACAGTAATTGAAAACGATTGAAGTATGTATTTTTACATTAATCTAATTTAAGGATATCATATTCGATTGGAGATTTTTTTCATGAATATCAAAAAGTTCAAATTGTATTAGACAGCAAATATTAAAGGAAATAACTGTATGCCCTACCTTATGTTAAATTTCTTTCCCTCTTCTTTCCGATTCTGGCACGTCATACTATATGGAAAATCGATCTCTTACACGTTCCATATCATAAATATTATAATCCCAAAAGTTAAAAAAATTAAAAACAAAAAAATACAAATATATGAAAACCGATATATTACTAATTAACTTTTCCAATCAAGGAATTAAATCTGTAATAAGAACCCTCATTACGATCACACACAGGGCCGACAAAGATGAAACAAATTCGCAAATATTTGAGAAATTACGAATTAACGTATTTAAGCGTCCCAAATTATCGCTAATTGTTGCAAAACAATCTGGCAAATATTTAGAAGGGCCGGTTAATTCCCACGTGAGATAAACCGATCCCGGCGCCCCCCCTCCCCCTGCCCACCACCCGCCACATACCCCGCCGGACAGGATACACTTCCGGACAATAAAATTAGACTACTACCAGTTTCCATATAACCCAATTGATGGAGGCAAAGCCGTTCCTTAAAAATATCATTTTCAACGTTTTGTTTTAGACGCACTACCTAAGTAGGTCCTGATAGTTATCTATCTACTTCCCGGAAAACATCCTGGACATTAGCAAGTAACCAACAGCTTTGTTATTGTGTCCAACATAGCGATGTAAATAAAAAAATATTTTATCAAAAATACTTTTTGTGTCAAGCAATGATATATATTAGCAAAAAGCTACAAATGTAGATTACTCTCATACGAAGCAAACAAAATCAACAATATAAAATAATGTGTGTCTCACTTCCTACGTTTTCACACCTCCAAAAACATTTTACGCATTTCAATAAATACATAATTTTGTAATGTATTCGATAACCAACCTTGATATTCACGTTTAAAGTACGTTTCAGCAGTAACACGCTGGCTGTTAGTAGATATCTACCCGCACTCTTTATGTAGTCGCCTTCTCATCGAGTGTCACGCAGCGTCGACGTATTGAGGAGGATGTCGGCACATGTTGGCACATGTCGCATGAACGCGCGAAGGAGATAAACATATCTATTTGTTTACCAGCGAATCAATATATTGTTTTATTTCACTGTTTTCTGTTTCAGAAGAAGATAGCTTTGTATGTACGATATACCTGAGCGGGCAAGGTGTCCAAGATGATACATTTCGATCGTCACATGATGATGAAAGGAAATGAAGCAGTGACAGAAGCTAATAAGCTACGCTTTGATCAGAGGTTGTGTGTGTTTGTTTCGAATACATGTGTGCGTGTGTGACGAGGAGCGCCGAATCGAGTATTCGTTTAACGCTTCCTGCCTTGGAATTTTAATTTAATTCTCAATGCATGACTATGTTACATGGAAAAGGATGAAAAGGAAATCATGAGGCCTTTTTCAAAGTAACACGGAGGTCGTAACGAATGAGAATATACCTGTCGCATCCAAACAAAGGTGGCACACAGCGCTTATGAAAAGGGACAAAAACTCCGATTCGGTCTTAACGATAACTGTCTTCGTTAATTCGGTTCGTTTCATGTGGCCACTCAAACACATTTTCGAAACCTCGCACATTTCGAGTAGCCCCTTACGAAGTCAATTCTACAAGTAAAACGGCTTGCCCATTACGGTCATCAAAGATTTAAATCTTTGACGGTCATATGAACACATCGTATGATGGCAATAAAGAAATTAAAACAATATCACATACATTGACCTTTCCGCAAACTAAGGTTTTCCCTTGTGTTATGTAAACCAGAAACAAATGAAGAATTATGGTTTTATTACGACAGATTAGCGATTATGGTTGGTAACTAATGGTATTTTTAAATAGAATACGTGTATAGTCTATCTCTCAATAAGTCAGGTGAACAAATTAGTAGACGAGAAAGTTTTTAACGCAGATTTTGCAATCCTGTTTATTTTCTCCGTTGAAATACTTAACCCAACAAATAAAGAACAAGTTTATCTTCAAAGAATCTTCAGTTGATCGTTTTTAAAGTTGAATGTTAGGGAGAGGGGTGTATTCGTGTATTATAAGATAACATTCGAAAAGAATCGCCGGACGCGTCCGCTGGAGCCGAAGTTCGCATGCGAGGCGCACACGCTCGCCCGCGCACGCCGCTCAGGGCTGCCGAAACACTAGACATGACAATTTTTTTATTCAGAATCAGTTTTTTTTTTAATAATAACTATGGGGATACTTCTAATACATGACAAATTACTTCTTTACTATCTTCTATAGCATTTAGAAAAAGTAAATTTAATGCACAACGGCAATGCTTTTTAACTCGAAAAAGCGAAAAACTTGCGTGATGTAATCGATGTCCAGCGTCATTTATGTAACAATAATAGAACACGAAACAAAAATAGCCACACGGCTCTAGCTGATATTAATATCAAACAGTTTGTTTACCTACGTGCTAGCCTTTTTATCAAATCGCGTCTCTTAAGCACACGTTCCGTAGTCTATCTCCATCTGAGCTCATCACACCGAGATCACTGTACTCTCATAATTATGTTTGTGGCAGACAGTGTTCTGTGTCTCCTTTGTGCTAGAGTGCAGCGCAAGCATCGAACATTCCCGATCTCCTCGTCAGCATGGACCCTTAGGAAGAGGTGAAGGCAGCCACAAGTTAAGTAACTCTCTTTCCCTCTCTCTGTGCGTCTTTCTTTTTCTATCTCCCTCTGTCCTTCCTTTTCCCCCTCTCTCTCTGTCTTTAATTAGAGAGAAAGATACAAAGAGATAGAGCGTCATTCTTCTCTATGGAGTACCTAAGTAGTGGAATGGAAATTCATTCAGTAAAAAATAATTCTTCGTCCATTTCTCACCTCGATTTTTCGACGTGAAAATTTGACAGATTTTACACACACATACGTAGAGCCCCTGGCTACAACTACACTGTGGTACAATTCTCTACCGTCGCTAAACAAACCGACCACAAAGCGTAAATATTTTCTCCATATTTTAAGCCTCGGAAAAGTTCTCCAAATTAATTTGTAGCGAATTAATCACAAAAGCAAATCAAGTGGAAACTCCGGAGTGTGGGCCCTTGTGGACGGAATATTTCTTTCAGTTGTAGCTGAAGTTTGTCAGTATTAGCATTATAATAAGATCAGCAAGCGCGAGTTCGGTGCGATCATGGTGCTTCACTCAACAATAAAATTAAAAATTGCGTGAAACGGCATCTCAGCAGGCCTTCGGTGAGGAAGACAGACTCAATAGACACTTTGTCTTGACTCTCCCACTATGCAATCTTATAAAAAATCCGGATTATGAACATAACTGTGGGAGAGCCACGCTTCGGCATGAATGGGCCGGCTCGACCGGAGTGATACCACTGCCTCACAGAAAACCGGCGTGAAGCAGCCCCTGTGCTGTGTTTCGCCGAGTGAGTGAGGGTACCGGAGGCCCACCCGGGGGAAGGGGATAAAAGGTTGGCAGCGCACTTGTAACTCCACTGGTGTTGCAAGTGTCCATGAGCGGCGGCAATTGCTTACTATCAGGTGATCCGCCTGCTCGTCTGCTACCTATCACATAAAAAAAAAAAACAGAGAACTAGATATATTGCAATTTCGCGGCGCACCTCGGGTTATTGCACGGCTGCAGGCTAGCGCCGCCGCCCGTATTTGCTCGCCTGTTTGTAATCTGGGTAATGTACGTGATATCTCGTGTTTGCGCGTTCCTCTGTTGTCCGGGCTCGTGTTCAAACAACGCGCGATTTAAATCGCTCAAAGTAATGTGAATTTTATGAGTATGACTGTGTAGAGACTCAAACAAAAAGTACGAAACAGGAGGACTTCAAATGGTACATACTCCAAACGAATACAATTATGTATATAGATAAGAATATATAGGCAAATTTGGTATACAGATGGTCTAGACTCTGAAAAAAACATAGGCCACTTTTTATTGCGAAAAGGAGGTTGATAGTGAAAATTATTAAATAATTAAAAATGCCACCGAAAGATACTGTTCCACGCCGACGAAGTCGCGGGTAACACCTATACTTTTTATAAAATCAAGAAACAAATGCAATAGTTATAGACAAAGCTTACAGGAAAACTAAAAGGTCAAAAGATTCGTGGCAAATTGGTGTTTTAAAACATTAAAAATACTCTATCGTTTGCCGCGAGTCTTTACGTTTAGGGTTATAGGGTAGTATAGTTTGTGGGAAAACTAAATGGATTGGTCGGACTTAGATACCATCTCGCCAATTCCAAACAACGAGTGGCCCTCCATAGCTGAGTCACAAGCTGAGTGCTGTCCGATCATAACACCCGCGTCGCGCGCATTTCGTCGACACTCGTCAAACATTCGTGTGTGTCAAACAACACAAGTGTTCATCACTTGTGTTTGTTCAGTCTCTGAGTGGTAATAAAATAACATGTATGTCTAGGGTGGGCATCGCACCCACGACGTATGAGGCAGGTCACTGCGTAAAGTGCCATCAGGATATTGTATTGATCTATTGGTTCTAATATACCAATACAAAAAAGCCAATGGACCAATAGTTATTATAACATTGTGGGACAAATAAAGTATTGTGTATAGCCGACTCACATCACGCAACTGAGTCGTAGCAGCGCTACGTAGCAATCTCGAGTCCATCACGCAACTGAGTCGTAGCAGCGCTACGTAGCAATCTCGAGTCCATCACGCAACTGAGTCGTAGCAGCGCTACGTAGCAATCTCGAGTCCATCACGCAACTGAGTCGTAGCAGCGCTACGTAGCAATCTCGAGTCCATCACGCAACTGAGTCGTAGCAGCGCTACGTAGCAATCTCGAGTCCATCACGCAACTGAGTCGTAGCAGCGCTACGTAGCAATCTCGAGTCCATCACGCAACTGAGTCGTAGCAGCGCTACGTAGCAATCTCGAGTCCATCACGCAACTGAGTCGTAGCAGCGCTACGTAGCAATCTCGAGTCCATCACGCAACTGAGTCGTAGCAGCGCTACGTAGCAATCTCGAGTCCATCACGCAACTGAGTCGTAGCAGCGCTACGTAGCAATCTCGAGTCCATCACGCAACTGAGTCGTAGCAGCGCTACGTAGCAATCTCGAGTCCATCACGCAACTGAGTCGTAGCAGCGCTACGTAGCAATCTCGAGTCCATCACGCAACTGAGTCGTAGCAGCGCTACGTAGCAATCTCGAGTCCATCACGCAACTGAGTCGTAGCAGCGCTACGTAGCAATCTCGAGTCCATCACGCAACTGAGTCGTAGCAGCGCTACGTAGCAATCTCGAGTCCATCACGCAACTGAGTCGTAGCAGCGCTACGTAGCAATCTCGAGTCCATCACGCAACTGAGTCGTAGCAGCGCTACGTAGCAATCTCGAGTCCATCACGCAACTGAGTCGTAGCAGCGCTACGTAGCAATCTCGAGTCCATCACGCAACTGAGTCGTAGCAGCGCTACGTAGCAATCTCGAGTCCATCACGCAACTGAGTCGTAGCAGCGCTACGTAGCAATCTCGAGTCCATCACGCAACTGAGTCGTAGCAGCGCTACGTAGCAATCTCGAGTCCATCACGCAACTGAGTCGTAGCAGCGCTACGTAGCAATCTCGAGTCCATCACGCAACTGAGTCGTAGCAGCGCTACGTAGCAATCTCGAGTCCATCACGCAACTGAGTCGTAGCAGCGCTACGTAGCAATCTCGAGTCCATCACGCAACTGAGTCGTAGCAGCGCTACGTAGCAATCTCGAGTCCATCACGCAACTGAGTCGTAGCAGCGCTACGTAGCAATCTCGAGTCCATCACGCAACTGAGTCGTAGCAGCGCTACGTAGCAATCTCGAGTCCATCACGCAACTGAGTCGTAGCAGCGCTACGTAGCAATCTCGAGTCCATCACGCAACTGAGTCGTAGCAGCGCTACGTAGCAATCTCGAGTCCATCACGCAACTGAGTCGTAGCAGCGCTACGTAGCAATCTCGAGTCCATCACGCAACTGAGTCGTAGCAGCGCTACGTAGCAATCTCGAGTCCATCACGCAACTGAGTCGTAGCAGCGCTACGTAGCAATCTCGAGTCCATCACGCAACTGAGTCGTAGCAGCGCTACGTAGCAATCTCGAGTCCATCACGCAACTGAGTCGTAGCAGCGCTACGTAGCAAAATCTTTTTTATAATGCATGGAAGCTTCCGGATTTGTCCAAAAAATTTAAAAAAGTAAATCGTTTTTTTAGCTCTGCAGAACGTTGTATGGAAAAAGAAAATAAAATTTTACTTTCTAATTTAAGAGCGTCGTCGTCATCGTACAGCGTCAAGTGAGAACCTTTATATGAAATATACGTACGGATACAGAAAATTCAATATTAAAAACGCACAGTAATAAACAACAAGCTGTTGCGGCAGAACGGACGACAAGCGGCGCGACACCAACTAGCACTGAGTTATAACTATGGACTGCATTTGTATTTACAATGAACCCTGTGCCCTGCGCACACAGCTCGTAATCCAACGGCGCTCGCACTCGTAAACGATAGGCCGTAAATTATGGTGATTTGCCCGAACCGAACATAGTGGGCTTAATGATAAATTAATGTCACACACATCATCATAAAAGATATTAGTATGGCTCATAACTTAAGCCTGTAACCTTGATTTAGTTATTCCTTTAGTTCATGCTAATATGAAAGTGTACCAACAAGTAATCAACAATAATCTTAGTAGAAATTACTCGCTAAATTATGAGGAACGTCGTTTAAGTACTTTGTTATTGATGGTTTACAATACTTCTGCCCATCTTACAAATCACACTGAATGTTTCTGTCATTTACTGAAAGAGACTCAAGTTTAAGATATATTGCAAGTTTGCCTTTTGGACGAACGTTTGGAATATAAACCCGGCCTTCCCCGCAGCGGCGGATGCTCTCAAAGCCGACTGATTGCTTGTTGGGCGGCGCGGGCGCTACAGAACATTATCACTTCGCCTTCCAATGAAATACCCTTTGAAAAGGCTGGCCTTTTGCCTGCTACCAGCCGCAGTCTCGGTGAGAAATATGAGAGAAACTCAACGCCAACCTTTTAATACGAGGTTATTATGTCAAAGACGAAAATAAAAACGGAATTCCGACTAGTCACTGCGTCACAGTATAGATTTGATAATAGATCCATTTATGTCTGCAACCCGTGATTTTCCGAACACCAAAAGTAATCCCCTATGCCAACAAAAAGGCTGCACCTAAGCCCAGATTTGTGCCCACAATCAGCATAGATATAAACCAGCATTTGCATCTACCTCACCGTATCACTGGTATCTGGACCAAATGACATTTCTCAGTTTGACTGGGCTTTGCAATATCAGTGCGCCCTGCAAAGCCCAGCCTTAGCCAATAATGTATTTTATCCAAAGCAAATTGGATGGACTCGATATCTTACCCTAATGAGAATGGACAAAATAATACGGGAAATTTAAAATCAAAGATAGAAGTATGTACCGTATTAAGTAGGTGCTTTTCCCAATCAATCGGGGTTCAGCTTACAAAAAAGCAATTTAAAAAAAATACAGTTTTGATGACAAAATAAGTAGTCATGGTACTCGTGATTCTGTAGGTCAAAAAAGAAAATATGAGTTAAGTAAGTTATTTCGTTCATCAAGGCTCGAGGTAGTTGCCTCACAAGCGATCCAACCTCATTACGGATTGAGACAGAAACGTGTGGTGTAATTATTTCTGCACGGGGCCGTCGTCGGGCGCGTTTCAAGTAATTTCCGGTGGTCCCTGGTCCCCGCTGACAGATTACGGGGAAAACGGCTGATAAATTACCAAATTAATTTTACAAAAAAGATTGTGAGCTGGCTTCAAACAGTAATTGAAAACGATTGAAGTATGTATTTTTACATTAATCTAATTTAAGGATATCATATTCGATTGGAGATTTTTTCATGAATATCAAAAAGTTCAAATTGTTTTAGACAGCAAATATTAAAGGAAATAACTGTATGCCCTACCTTAAGTTAAATTTCTTTCCCTCTTCTTTCCGATTCTGGCACGTCATACTATATGGAAAATCGACCTCTTACACGTTCCATATGAAAACCGATATATTACTAATTAACTTTTCCAATCAAGGAATTAAATCTGTAATAAAACCCTCATTACGATCACACACAGGTCCGACAAAGATGAAACAAATTCGCAAATATTTGAGAAATTACGAATTAACGTATTTAAGCGTCCCAAATTATCGCTAATTGTTGCAAAACAATCTGGCAAATATTTAGAAGGGCCGGTTAATTCCCACGTGAGATAAACCGATCCCGGCGCCCTCCCCCTCCCCCTGCCCTCCACCCGCCACATACCCCGCCGGACAGGATACACTTCCGGACAATAAAATCAGACTACTACCAATGTCCATATAACCCAATGGATGAAGGCAAAGCCGTTGCTTAAACAATATCATTATCAACGTTTTGTTTTAGACGCTTTACCTAAGTAGGTCCTGATAGTCATCTATCTACTTCCCGGAAAACATCCTGGACATTAGCAAGTACCAACAGCTTTGTTATTTTGTCCAACAGTTCGATGTAAATAAACAAATATTTTATCAAAAATACTTTTTGTGTCAAGCAATGATATATATTAGCAAAAAGCTACAAATGTAGGTTACTCTCATACGAAGCAAACAAAATCAACAATATAAAATAATGTGTGTCTCACTTCCTACGTTTTCACACCTACAAAAACATTTTACGCATTTCAATACCCTAAATACATAATTTTGTAATGTATACGATAACCAACCTTGATATTCACGTTTAAAGTACGTTTCAGCAGTAAACACGTTGGCTGTTAGTAGATATCTACCCGCACTCTTTATGTAGTCGCCTTCTCATCGAGTGTCACGCAGCGTCGACGTATTGAGGAGGATGTCGGCACATGTTGGCACATGTCGCATGAACGCGCGAAGGAGATAAACATATCTATTTGTTTACCAGCGAATCAATATATTGTTTTATTTCACTGTTTTCTGTTTCAGAAGAAGATAGCTTTGTATGTACGATATACCTGAGCGGGCAAGGTGTCCAAGATGATATACATTTCGATCGTCACATGATGATGAAAGGAAATGAAGCAGTGACAGAAGCTAATAAGCTACGCTTTGATCAGAGGTTGTGATTGTTTGTTTCGAATACATGTGTGCGTGTGTGTGACGAGGAGCGCGCAATCGAGTATTCGTTTAACGCTTCCTGCCTTAGGAATTTTAATTTAATTCTTAATTTGCATGACTATGTTACATGGAAAAGGATGAAAAGGAAATCATGGAGCCTTTTTCAGAGTAACACGGAGGTCAGTAACGAATGAGAATATACCTGTCGCATCCGAAACAAAGGTGGCACACAGCGCTTATGAAGAAGGGAGCAAAACTCCGATTCGGTCTTAACGATAACGGTCTTCGTTAATTCGGTTCGTTTTCATGTGGCCACTCAACACATTTTCGAAACCTCGCACATTTCGCGAGTAGCCCCTTACGAAGTCAATTCTACAAGTAAAACGGCTTGCTCATTACGGTCATCAAAAGATTTAATATCTTGACGGTCATATGAACCATCGTATGATGGCAATAAAGAAATTAAAACAATATCACATGACCTTCCGCAAACTAAGGTTTCCCTTGTGTGATATAAACCAGAAACAAAATTAGAGAATTATGGTTTTATTACAACAGATTAGGCGATTATGGTTGGTAAACTAATGGTATTTTTAAATAGAATACGGTGTATAAGTCTATCTCTCAATAATTCAGGTGAGACATATTAGTAGACGAAGAAAGTTTTTCAACGCAGATTTTGCAATCCTGTTTATTTCTCCGTTGAAATACTACCCAACAAAATAAAGAACCATTAGTTGATCTTCAATAGAATCTTCAGTTTGATCGTTTTATAAGTTGAATGTTAGGAGAGGTGTATTCGTGGTAGTATAAAGATAACATTCGAAAGAATCGCCGAACGCGTCCGCTGGAGCCGAAGTTCGCATGCGAGGCGCACACGCTCGCCCGCGCACGCCTCTCAGGGCTGCCGAAACACTAGACATGACAATTATTTTTATTAAGAATCAGATTTTTTTTAAAATAATAATTAGGGGATACTTCTAATACATGACAAATTACTTCTTTACTATCTTCTATAGCATTTAGAAAAAGTAAATTTAATGCACAACGGCTAATGCTTTTTAACTCGAAAAAGCGAATACTTGCGTGATGTAATCGATGTCCAGCGTCATTTATGTAACACTTAGCAAGTAAATAAATATTTCATTTCATTTCATTTATGGGTACGGATTGAAGTGGGCCATTACTTAGGTACATACTTACTTTTAAAGATTTATTAAAATCTAAAGACAAACACAAGGCTTATAGGTAAGGTAGGTTCTTTCTCCATAAATAAAAGATTGCGATAGGATCATGGTTTGAGTCAGTGAGGGTACCAATCGGGGAAAGGTTTAAAGCCCATTTATATCCATTGGCGACGACAATCACACAGACTACTGTCTGCCACCTATCACATCAAAAAAAGCGTGACGCACGGACAACCCTATGGGCTAAGGAAGAAGCGAAACAGTGTCACGCGAGCGCGCTCACACCTCGCGGCGCCTCGCCTCACGCCCGGCCGCCCACACGTCGGACAACCACAGTAGGACATCCTCAAGGGAAGGATCTTGATATCATATAACTTTAAACTATACATAGCCTACGCGTGATACTTGATGACCTATGGGTCATTATCATAGGCTACAGCATCTTTAAAGATGAAAGTTCAGCGCTAGAAGGTTGGTGGGAATCCACAACGACGAAAATGGCTATAGAGCCATTGCTTCCCGGCATAACTTTCCACATCAAGCTCAAGGTACTTTTCCAATTTTCTTCATCATGGCATGTTATTCTTGATTGCGTCCAAAGCCCATGTTGACGGTTGGGCCAAAATCCTAGATCTGATAATTCCAAGTTATTTTCTATGTTTTCAAAATGTTTTTTTCTGAACATTAATTAACTGATGGATTCACTGTTACCCTCTTGATTGGGAATATGCCGATCTCCTCAAGTTTAATTTGATTCCAGCAGCGCGCCTCGCCGCGCCCATTCAGGAACTCTCGTATCTGCTTCAACTCACTTTTATACTCCTCACTCACTCACTCACTCCACCACACGCACCCGTTGTATTGTCTAACCGATTTCAAACAAACTTTGTAGTGGGAAAAGTATCCCAAATATTAAATAATGCACTTCAAATATTCCCGAAGCGTCTTCGTGTGGGACACAAACACAAAATAATAATGATCAGTACCAAATGACCCGTATGTATTCTACTACCTTTACATTTATTAACGAGCCGTTTAGTGTGCCGGTTGACGCAAGGGTCGTGGTTTCGATTCCTGCACCAACACAAATGTTTGTTGATGAAACAATTTTTGTGTTGGGTCTGAGTGTTTGTGGAAGCTTGTTCCTTTGTTTTCCATAGGACAAGGGAGAACCTTATGTAGTTTTGGATTTTCCCTAAACATATTTCTAAAATAAGTAACTCCTACATAGCTAACGACACCACCAAGAGTATAGTAAATATGACGAGTAATAATGTTCTGTGGACACTACTATGAGTCGGTACGTAGAGTATCTTCTCCTTGGTCTGTGGTACGTAGTTATTCAAAGTTATTTCTTCCTATCTCCATGACACCCCTCTACTTATTTGACAGTTCTTTAAATCCGTACCAAGTATGTAACTCATAAGATCCGAGCTGCGACGTGGCGCCGGGAGCGGAGTGCACTCGCTAACTTCCCGCGAAGCGCCGTGATTGACTCCGCGGCACGTGCGGGCCGCCCGCGCCACGCGCCACGCGGGCACAGACCCGCAGCGAGGGCAAACAATCAACTATCATAAATGAATGAATGAATGAAAAACTTTAACTTTCAGACCAGAGTCCATATAGGTCCATAAAGTCGTCTCATCCTAGCGTTTTATTCCAGGTTACGTCCAAAGTTGGACTGGGCCCCGGGATTAAGATAAAAAGAAAGATTTGCCATACTATTTTAAGGGGGTAAATTCTACTGAATACGTCAAGCCTTATATCTAAACCGAAAAACGAAACACGTGCAAAGTAATCGATGCCCAGCGCCATCTAGGTATTGGTGCTGTGTGTAAATAATGTCCCGAAACGAAGTGAGGGCGGGCCACTAGTAATTTTATAAAAAGAGATTTAACGAGACGTTTAATTGTAAGTTGGTACACTTGCCCGTGAAGCGGACTAAGCTAGATGAATATTGCTGACGCAGCAGCATGTTGCATCGTAGGTGACTTTACTTACATACGAGGAGAACAGATATAATAGTACGCTTAGACCATGATCCAGTATTTGGGAACTCTGGTAATTACAATGAACTGACTGCCGTCTGACATGTAACCATGATTCAGTTGGTCTAGTTTCCCTGTCTAATATATAGATAGAGACTTTTTATGGCGCAAAGTTAAGTCAAGTATATAGTCCTAAGTCCAGCCCTGGGCTCCGCGCTTGAACGGCGCCTGATTGGCTCCCGCGGGCCGCGCGCGTGATGCCGGTATTGTGCTCAGGCGACTCCGAACAGTTCTCGAACTTCTACCAGCGTCACTGTTATGAACCTTCGATGTAAGGGAGAGAAAGTCACTGTGTGTCGTTCTCTGCTTGTTATAGATGGTGCGCTTAACAAATGGAAGACCTCGAAATAGAGCGAAAACTCTTTATCACCGGTCAATTCATTTCTCGTCGTGCCTCTCTAATCACTTGACATTGGCGGAATCACAACGCTTCAAACGCGTGATAAAAGAAAGAGAACGTCAAGTCTGAAAAAGGCAAAGTGTACACATCTTTTTGCAACCGACTCTACCAAAACAGATACGCATCTTAAATTGGCTGCCAACCTATGCCTATCTACAGTCATTATTCTTATAATATAAAGTGGGTACTTACCTAAGCTGTAATTCCTATATTCTTTAGCATATTTTTCCGCAAACCACCACCTAGTCTTGTGAAAAAATATCTTACCTGTAAAGACAGAAAAGACATTTTATACCAGAGTCGGAGCTTCCGAGGGTAGGGTGTAAGTGTGACTTTAAGCACTGTGATAATATGTTACTTATCAGAATGAACCGAACTGCCTGCTACCAATAAAATAAAACTGTTGGAAAAATCGAAATTAAAAAAAACTCGTAGGTATTTTTAAATTATTTCGATGACTGTTGTAACTACCTCATACATAACCAATATTATTATATTTATTTAATTTAAATAAAAGTTACCTGTGATTATTTTCTTTTCACCTATCTGCTTCTACTCAGTTGCCGGACCCCTTAGATGAAAAACTTACCTGAAAATACAGACTAACTTTATTATTTTGTATCTTGTTGAATAAAAAGGTTTATCCCATCAAAAACAATACTTGTCAAAAAAACAATATTATCTCACAAGTAATGCATTAAATTGATTCGGTTGTTTAATGTGATTGCCAAGTCAATAAATGAATAACCGACTTGGCAAAACATGGATCTCACCACTTTTTACGGTAGTTGCGAGACTTGGTTTTTTTGACAAGTATTGTTTTGATGGGATCTCATTCCTTTTTGTAGAAAACTCTTAAAATCGATTGAACTGCAAATATAACGTGGTAATCCTATATATCCGTATGATATTTATATCTAGTAAACTGGATCAAAATTTAAAATGTTTTAGTTTTTTCCTTGATTCATACACCAAACACTACTTACATTCCAATTTGAAGGTTCTAGGTCTGCTAGAAGTGCCTTAGAATTTTGATGATCGGTGAGTCAGTCAGTGAGTGACAAAATTAATGGTTTAAATTTATTGAAATTTGAAATACCGTGTCTTTACAATACCTGCATGGTTACTGAAAATTCAGTCTTCTAGTTTTATCCACAACGAAGTTACAGGGGGTGGAAAATGGCCTGAATTGCTTTGAGAAAAGGATGGTATGGTACGGCCGTGCCGCTTTTTTGCTCGACTCGGTGGGGGCACTGCCGTGCCCCCAGATAATTAATGTTTAGCCTTTCTGGTAACAACTTCCCAAACTATAGTCGCTTATGTTATAACCAACTTCACCCTTGTGCGAGGGATTTTGACGTCTCACGTTAAAGAATAGTCTGGTGATAATTCATAGATTCACGATAAATAGGTAAGTCTTAAATCCACAGTACTAAGATTTGTAGCTACATTTTTAATTGAATTAGGTGATATTTGCTATTCTGCCCTTCGACCAATACCTACCATCTATTAGATGTATTAAATACAGGACTTAATGTCCGGTAAGGGTTCCAAAAGTGAATTGGAAAGTTCCAACGGAAAATGCTATTGCCAAGTTATTTTGAATGATAGATTGCCTACGCTGTCAGTCAAATGTTAGCTAAGTAAAGTGGCGCCCCCGTCACGTTTTTATTGTTATCATTCGTTCGCCTAAACAAGTACGAGTATGACATGACTTAGACCAAAATGAATTTAAACAACATTTATGTCACAGCTTAATCTGTAAGCTTTCAACAAAATTAGCGACGATACAAGTTAACTTGTACCCCGACCCCTGACCCCGCGCGGGTCCCTAAAGAGAAAGCGTCCCATCTGTACCCGGCTAATAAACGACGGACACAATGCGGGGCGCAGGTGCCGGGCCGCTCGGGCTCTCGGGCCGCTCTCGCGCCAAACGCCTACAATCACCAGATCTTCATATTTTACAGAAATTCCTGGAAGTTGCGACGACACGTTCAGTGCCGTTTTCTCGCGCTGCTGGTTGCGACCCGCATGCGGACTATAGCGACGAATGTTGCCTTTCCATGCCTTCGTATTTTTTTTGTAGCCCACATTACTACATGGCTGCAAATCCGCACTTGGGCTGAATGAAATCTACATCACAGTAGTTTCATGAACACAAAATTTTTCTCATCCTCTGCTCTCACATCATCAAATGTTTTCTGTGCAATAAAATGTAGGTAAGTATAAGTATTGATTCATTCATCATCCTCTTTTAATCAAACGTTTGAATCCCTTAGTTAGGTATGTGTTCGTGGTCACCCTACAAACGCCTTACACAACAAGTCGCGTCGTCACAAAGGCTTCAAAGAAAAGAAGTCAGAGAGATTGTCACACAATCCCGTTCGCACACGTGATGATAAAACGCTGAGTGTATGAATCCTGCGAGGTGTCACGTTCCTCCGAACTTTTGCAAAGTGTGAAAAAGAAAGCCAGGAATCAAACAATATTTCAACAAGCACCTACCTAGTAAAATCAGACATGGTTTCGATTCGGGGTCAAAAGTCTCGTGCTCGACATGAAAGTAGAATTTGAGATTTCCATGTAATCGACCATACTCGTACAATGCCGAATATTGAGATCAGCGTCACGAGAATTATCTTTTTTAAGCGTTAAGTGGTTATACACCTACCTACCTACGTGTTTATTCATTTCAGAACATTGAGAAAAACATCAATGCCTAGACATGAGACACAGTATCTACATAGGAAATCAATTAAACATTTTCTTTAAAAAGTCTTGGTGCTAGAAAACAAGATTCTAAACACCAGACATCATAAAAAAAACGATACTCTGAGCAGTCTATATTTTTTGTCTGAATTACTTACGAAATGAAGAATGAAGTTAGGTACTAGACATAACACATAAGTACCTATTACAAAATCTCAAATTCAAAACTCTCATAAATCAAGGCTGCAAAATTTACACCCATGGCGAACTCGCGACCTACGAAATGTCTGGCAATGTAACGAAATTCTTATCCTTCCGTCATAAATGCAATACTTCCCTAAAACCGCATCCTCGGAGTGGGCAGGGCGGAGTAATATGCCGGGATCAGAGCGTAATGAGGGTATTAAGTTACATACCGAGCCGATGCCGAGGCGATGGCCGCGCGGATTACCGCCCGCCGCCCGCGCGCCCAGCCTGAATGGAAAGTCAAAGATCAACTTTGTATTCATAAATCCGTTTATGAGAGAAGCTACCGATTCCAATGATATTGTTAATTGTAGTTTTGAATATGTAATTCTTATGATAAAGAGTGAAACTTGTCATAAGTAGCAGCATGGATTGCGAGGGTAGGTATGTAGCAGCCGTCACAAAAATGACGTGTTATGATCAGTTATCAAACACTTCGATGCATTTGGTGCCGTTAGCTTCTCTGAAAACAATAGTTTGAAATACCTACCTTAGAACAGAGATTTAAAATAAAATGTAGATACACTTCCAAATCGAATGTAGGAATACCTACCAACTAATACATTTTAACGATGAAATAAAATACAGGGACGTACTTAGGATCACACTAAATTCATTAAGCCTGCTATCAGGTAACCTAAGGATATGTAGTTACAGGTAATGTAAGATATAAACGTTTCTCGAGAAGTTTTCAAATTAATTACTAAATACGTAAGGTAACGAATGCAAAAGTTACTTACCACTGGAGCATTTCATATTTTCACGTTTCAATTAATTAACTGCATACTGCATAACACTATTATTGTATAACAGAGTAGAAAAACTGTCACACTATTACATAATATTATCAATTTACTAAATTAAAAAATTAACAAGCTGGAGTTTGCAGACTCGACGGCGCCGGAGCAGAAAAATATCGTGCGTGAAAAACACTGCGCCCGGCTGAACGCCGCCGAGAGGGCGCCTACATCGCGCCATGTTCTTTCTCACTCGTGCAAATGTGCGCACATATTGAGGGAAAGAGGGAGAAAATGGAAAACAGGAAGTATGATATTCTTTGGGGATTAAAACGGGAAAATTAAATAGATTTATATATTATATTAAATAAGTTACAATGTAAGTTTAATTTCGTTAAATTCAAATTATTTATTTCAACTGATGTTTCTATTAAAATACAAGAAACTTACAAAATAAATCGGTCAACTGTGACGTAGTCTTAGGTAGGTAAGACACAGATAATAAAAGAAAAACCACCAAGTACTTTGTCTTACTGTTTAATTTTTAATTAATAAATCTATTACAATATGTACAAAATATAGCTATCGATCTATAAATTATTAGACGTTGCATTTAAAAATTTGCGGCTGGTGTTATCATGGTATAAATTAAATGTTAACGAAATAAAAAAGTTGTGATAAATATCACACGAATAAATCTACAACTATATACCTATTATGTTTGTTGTTCACGCGGACACAGACAAAAATTCCAATGAAGTCAGAAACTCTTTTAAGTTGTTCATAATCATACATTTATTACTCATACACACACAATAAACTATTAAGTAAACGAACAATAGTCTCAAGCTACGCCACGCCCGTAACAATCTACAATATTTAATCATTTACAGATAAACACTAGCTTATTACTATGTGACCCAGATTGAAATTCATAATAAATATAAAAAGAAATATTTCATAGAAATCAATGGGCATACGTTTGTAACTTTCAGCGTTATCTGTTTCTCACCATATACTAAAGACTACAGTCTTTGGTGACGATCTTTGAGCTCGCTCCGCACCCGCCATGATAACACCGACGCAGGCGCCGCCCGCCGCCACAACACCCGGAACTTATGTCAAATATTTATTTAAAACCAAAGAGTACTTAGATGTCCCTATTCATAAAAATCTCCAACTTATATTCCTCGACACATAATTCGGACGGGACTCGAACCCACGACGAATGAGTGATGCGTTGTGATGCTTCTGTGAGCTTACTATCAAAATAATTACAGCATTTTACATGGTTATTTTTATAATATTAAGTGAAGTCATTGATATGCCATTGTACAGTCAGCCTCACATCAAGGATACTACAGTCTTTCCAATTTCCTCAAGTGAAGCTGAACGAAACTCGATCGACATTAGGGTGAGAATCGATTGCAGAAATTAGTATAGGTACATTGATAGTTTGGCTGTCCGTACCAAACCGTGGCAATGCTAATTGTACTGCTGTACAACCCGCCTTACAAGGTTTAAAAACTACGAGGCAGTTTCAAAAGCTGCCAGGGCTACAAATTCACTCGAAGGCCCAATGGTAAAAAATAGTAACTTAGTTATAACTACACAAGCTAACATTTTTGATTTTTATGAATAAGGCCCCATACATCATCGCATTCCAACTACATTATTATATTTAGGTCTACATAATTATGTCGGCCTAAATCACATTTTATGTTATTTCATCTGCATCTTTCTGAGACAGGAGCAAAAATATAAGCAATGCCATTTTATTCACCATATGTCAAAAATTATAACACAATAATAAATAATAACATCATTTCCGTTATTTTTCTAGCCAGTCTCTCCACTACGAACGAACGATGTGACGGCGAACCTTACTATCACAAGTATAGTTTTTAATTTATTTTACATTCTCAAGTTAAAAATGGTAAAGCGAAATTAATTTTAGATATACTACTAGCGCCCTCACATCACCTAATTCGTCGAAGCTAGTGGGAAAACATAGTAAATAAATATACCTAATTTAGGTATAACAAGTATAAGAGTCGTGTCAATCCTATAATAAAATACACTTCAAGCTCATTTATGAAGGTTCATAGCAAAAATATGTTGTGTCGTTGAGGCCTTACATTTATTTCCACAGTATTGTACACACACTAACGTAAACTATGGACACACCCGCACATTAGAGGCGACTGGCCAAATGTAAGCAAAGGAACAATAACTAGGTGTATAGGGCCGAAAAAGCGAAACACTTGCGCGATGTAATCGAAACACAGCGCCATCTTTCGGTTCAATTTGGAACTAATAAAGTCCCGAAATGAAGTGATGGCAGACCACTAGAGTTAAAATTTACAACGGGCTGGTAAAATTACATATCCTCAAAGTTAGATACGCAAAGAAAAACTATAATGTAGTACTTATAATAGGTAGAAAGTCTTCGAAACGGATTTTAGCGAACTGTCAGAGTCCCCATGTTTTATAACCAATGGGGTTACCACCATATCCTATGATATAAAAGCGGCAGTGGGGCCATCGATAAATTTCACGACTTTATTGACACATTATACTTATAATGTGTAATCATCCTAATTAAATTACCTAGTAGAGGAATAAATCAAAATCAGTTACCCCTGTAATCCTTGTTCACATTTGGCCAACCACGAGGGAAAGAAGAACACAATAAGAGTTTCTACAAACAACCACACTCGGGGAACTCTCGTCCCCGCTATACACTCGCGCCTATCGTCCTTCATATACTTCACTGAGTGAATATATTATTTTATAGTTAAATTTATTTATTTTATTGTACACCTGAAATATGAAACACAAACCAACACAGAACTAGAACGACGGATTTTTTTACAACCAGAATTATATAAGGTTAACAGAAAGATAACAGTTTCTTAAGGAAAAATCCGCTAGATGGTGTACTGTCACACGGACGACAGCGTTTTTGACATATTCCCATAGAAAATTTTTGGACACCGCCCCCCCGTAAATGTCATTTAGAGGCATTCTGGTCGTAGCTTACTGTATCCTATAGAACGTCATCTAGCGGATAGTTTAAACAGGGCTGCCAGCAGATAAATCGTAATCGCTTTAGTATGTAATCTATGACAGGTTGGTTGGACACGTTACTTCATTTTTTAATTTTTTGTATCATACTTGAAACATACATGGATCCAGTGGACACATTTTTGTATCAATGGGGGCTTAAAAATCCGCTAAATGGCGTAGTGACATTTTGCTATCTCACGTCAAAACGTGAGATGTCAAAATCGCCGCGTTGATGGACCTCAGTTCTACAGTACGCCATCTGGCGGATTTTTCACACGTGATAGCCGTCATAATACGATCTGGCAGCTCTGATCGCAGACGCGATTCTCTACTCGGTAGCTATGTCGTAAAAATAAGGTCACCGGGCCGTCGAAGCTCCCCGGCGGAGTGGCAGGTGCGTGCGGCGCGGTCACTCGGCGTAGGTGGCGTGCAGCAGGTAGAAGCGGTGCGGCGTGAGGCGCGACACGTACTTGGTGAAGGAGGCGGCGCCCGCGTCGCAGTACACCAGGTTGAGCGCGTTGTCGACGGGCGGGAGGGACACCAGCGCCTCCCCGGCCGCGGCGCCCGCCTCCCCGGCCTCCCCGGGCTCCCCGGGCTCCTCGGGCGCGAGGTAGTTGGTGGCGCCGCCGCAGGGCGCGCGCGCGCCCACGCCCAGGTACATGACGGCCTCGAGCCGCGGCTGCTGGTAGTGCTCGCGGGGCGGCAGTAGCTGGACGGAGAAAGCGACATCCTATCGTAATGGTGCGTTTCCACAGAAACGGAGCTGCGTGGAGTTGAGCGGAATCTTATAAAAATTTACCGATCACGTTGCTCATTGGAGATGAGATGTGTATTTTGAACGACGTGATCGGTCAATTTTTACGAGTCTCCGTTCGACTCCACGCAGCTCCCTAAGTCTTTTCCAAAAACTAAGTCGATTGACAGCGAACTCTTGATCGGCTCGTCTCCTTGTGAGTGGATGTCTTAAGCTGCGTTTCACAATTTGTGGCCTCCATTCTCGAACCTTCAGCCGTTACCCCATCAGCCGATAGTTCTACAAATTACGTGTCCCGCCCCTTACCATTTCGGGCAGCAACGAAGCAGCGAACCGCCCGTTTGATATCGGGACTCGCTTGAAAAAAACTCGCCCGAGAATTTCAAGATTTTTTTCAAGACCAATATTTTTGTGATGATGATCCGACTAAACTCTTCTAAACGAAAAAATATTAGTTAGGTTAGGTTTAAACAGTGATCGGCCAAGAAGTCTTGAAATCCTCGTAACGGGCGACTCGTACGTTCGATACTATGACTAGAGAATCTGATGCAGTACCGTGAAGTCCCCGGGCGACCAGCGCTGCAGCTCCAGGTCGCGGTAGGAGGCGAGGGCGAGGTCGGTGCAGTCGGCCAGCAGGCGGCAGAAGGCGGCGCTGGCCCACAGGTGCAGCAGCTCGCGCACGCACTGCGCCTTGTCGTCGCCGCCACCGCGCCGCGCCAGCCACGCCGCCGACACGCGCTCGTAGCGCCGCTGGTGCGCCGGCCGCACCCGCTCCCACTCCACGTCTGCCACCACACGTTATATAGCCAACGGGCACAGCGATCTGATCTAGTGTTGCCGAACTATCGAGGGTGGTGTCGATAGTTGAACTCGAAAACTTTTCAAAAAATTTATAGACTATGGTAATTAATGAGCTTTCTATTACGAGCGTATCGATAGCGAGTGGACTATCGATAGCCAACACTAATTTGAGTTCAATTGGTCCTGTCAATCAAAGCAAAGAGCCACATACAAAATTTTTCTATAGACATTAACATCATTTTAACCACGGTCAATTTTAAGAATGGTTGATAGAACACTTGGTTTAACGGATGTAAAAACATTTACATCCGTCAAACCAAGGTGTGTCTGTAAATAGTTACTGCACATGTTGGTACCGCTGCTCGGCGAGCAGGTCGCGCAGGCAGACCTCGCTGTGTACATGTGTGTGTATACATAGTTACCCGGGTGTCGCAGCGCGTCCAGCAACTGTTGGTACCGCTGCTTGGCGAGCAGGTCGCGCAGGCAGACCTCGCTGTGTATAGTTACCCGGGTGTCGCAGCGCGTCCAGCAACTGCTGGTACCGCTGCTCGGCGAGCAGGTCGCGCAGGCAGACCTCGCTGTGTATAGTTACCCGGGTGTCGCAGCGCGTCCAGCAACTGCTGGTACCGCTGCTCGGCGAGCAGGTCGCGCAGGCAGACCTCGCTGTGTATAGTTACCCGGGTGTCGCAGCGCGTCCAGCAACTGCTGGTACCGCTGCTCGGCGAGCAGGTCGCGCAGGCAGACCTCGCTGTGTATAGTTACCCGGGTGTCGCAGCGCGTCCAGCAACTGCTGGTACCGCTGCTTGGCGAGCAGGTCGCGCAGGCAGACCTCGCTGTGTATAGTTACCCGGGTGTCGCAGCGCGTCCAGCAACTGCTGGTACCGCTGCTTGGCGAGCAGGTCGCGCAGGCAGACCTCGCTGTGTATAGTTACCCGGGTGTCGCAGCGCGTCCAGCAACTGCTGGTACCGCTGCTTGGCGAGCAGGTCGCGCAGGCAGACCTCGCTGTGTATAGTTACCCGGGTGTCGCAGCGCGTCCAGCAACTGCTGGTACCGCTGCTCGGCGAGCAGGTCGCGCAGGCAGACCTCGCTGTGTATAGTTACCCGGGTGTCGCAGCGCGTCCAGCAACTGCTGGTACCGCTGCTTGGCGAGCAGGTCGCGCAGGCAGACCTCGCTGTGTATAGTTACCCGGGTGTCGCAGCGCGTCCAGCAACTGTTGGTACCGCTGCTCGGCGAGCAGGTCGCGCAGGCAGACCTCGCTGTGTATAGTTACCCGGGTGTCGCAGCGCGTCCAGCAACTGTTGGTACCGCTGCTCGGCGAGCAGGTCGCGCAGGCAGACCTCGCTGTGTACATGTGTGTGTATACATAGTTACCCGGGTGTCGCAGCGCGTCCAGCAACTGTTGGTACCGCTGCTTGGCGAGCAGGTCGCGCAGGCAGACCTCGCTCTCTCGCTCCATCTGCGCTTGCACCTGCGCACGCGCACGCGGCGACATGTACGTCGCCTCCACCCATTGGTTCAACAGCACCTGCCACAACAAATCATTTAAACTCTGAGTCAGAATAACAGTATTTCGTCCGGAGTAATATCGCGGCCTCACAGAGACGGCCTGGCGTAAAGCAGTTACGCTGCCTTACTTCTATGCAAAATGTTATATTGATAAAATAATAAATACTATTATGAGACAAAAACGAAGATGTCGGGGAGTTCCGTACACATAACATTACTTGTAGACACTGACCACTTCGTTGTGCGGCGTGCGCGGCTGGTCGGGTGCGGGCGCGTCGTGCGCGGCGGGCGGTTCCTCCCCGGGCGGCGCGGGCCCGTGGAACCAGCCGTTGATGGACAGCCGCGGCAGCTCCATCGACAGCACCTCGCCCACCTGCGCGCACATACACACGGGCCGTCACTCGCTTCACACGCAGACACACCGGCTTTGGTGTTGTCACTCGATAACCCACTATCTATAGTTGAGCTTTAACCGATAGTATCGACATTATACAAAATAATTTTATTTCTTACTAGCGGCCGCCCGCGACTTCGTCCGCGTGGAAAAGTAACTTTTTACCCCCCTTTTAACCCCTTAGAACCCTCTTAATATTATTATGTTGATAGCCTATAGCCTTCCTCGATAAATGGACTATCCAACAAAAAAAGAATTATTCAAATCGCACCAGTAGTTTCGGAGATTAGCGCGTTCAAACAAACAAACAAACAAACTCTTGAGCTTTATTATATTAGTATAGAAGATATCCCAGGCACATACATAAAATAGGCAAGGGTTGACCCCTTCTATGAAATGCATATTTTTGGAGTTGACTGTACAAGAATCTTTGTAAACCTATTTTATGTCTGATAAAGTTACTCACCTGGTGGTAGGAGTCGAGGCCGACCTTGAAGAAGGCCAGCATGTTGTTCCGCGGGTAGACGCGGCGCACCACGTCCGTGGGCCCGGCCGCGTCGCGCGCCAGCAGCTCCAGCGCGCCGCCCATGCCCGGGCTCCAGCCGCCCACCGCCTCCGAACACGACTGCGACGTTAACAATTCTTTCAATTTTCTTGTCCTTTAACGTCGTAAGACCCAAAAGCCTTTTAACAGGCATAAAACAATGGGTTTTCTATTGCGTCTGCTGTCTGGGCCTTACAACGTTATAATTACATTTTACAACTTCATCCCTCCTTGAACGGCCAACTGGGCTCCGACCCCAACCCCAGGGGTAGGCTCTTTTTGATCCTTGATGAAATTGAATAAGATGTGTGCGAACTCCAGGCTGATGACTGGCAGGTGAATGAATCTGAATCGGTTCTGCGCACCCTGCGCAGTGCCGATCTAAATGGAGGCCTTATTATTGGTGGCCAAAGCTCACTCTGGATCGCTGCGTCAACCTTGTTAGTTAATTACTTTACTTTTATGACAGAGTGTTCATATAACTATAGCGATGACCGTTAGTTTGCGCACTTGTCAAAAAGAAGACTTTCTACTAATATTGGTTTCTGGCCACTTATGGTCATCGCTACACTTACATGCCACGGACCATACCAAGACTTCCCTGAACAAGTCGTACGTCAGATTCTATACATTAAAAGTAGGTTTGGCGACATACGTTGTTGTCCGCGTGGTCGCCGGCGGCCTGGCCGTTCTCGTGGCGGCGCGGCGCGCGCGGCGTCCAGGGCGCCAGGTACAGGATGAAGGCCACGCGCCGGTCCGCCAGCAGGTCGTCGTGCACCAGCAGGTGGTCGCCGGGCCCGTACAGCGAGCACGACGCCGACACCGACGTCAGCGTCAGCCCCGTCACCGAGCTCACCTGCGCCCACAGATCAAACAATCAATCATTTATTTTTTGTGTATATAGGTTGTATTTACAAGATGGTAGGTTTAACATGCAGTTCCTCTATATACCGCCACTACGCTGTATAATACTTATACAGCGTAGTGGCTGTATGAGGCATTCAATTACAGTTGTCCGTGGGAGAGCCACGCTTCGGCACGAATGGGCTGGCTCGACCGGAGAGATACCACGGCCTCACAGAAGACCGGCGTGAAGCAGCGCTTGTGCTGTGTTTCGCCGAGTGAGTGAGATCACCGGAAGCCCAAATCCCCCTCCCCCCTATGGCACAGTTGAAAACCAAGAAGTTACCCCAGGAGGGTACCAACTGCGCCAGCGTTGGAGAATCCCTCTCTGGACGTCCACGCTCAGTACAATCTGCGCCTGAGCTTGGACGCCCAGGCTGCCCTTCGTATTCTGGGGGGGGCAAAAACTGTGTCCACTAATGTTGGGGCTAAGAGCAAGAACACCAAGGCACCCCCTGCCACACTAGATGTGGACTTTTGTAACATAAGGGGCCTACATTCCAACCTGAATGCTGTACACCACCATTTAGAGACAGCAAAGCCGGCTATGCTCTTTCTGACTGAGACGCAGATATCGTCTCCAGCGGACACGTCCTACCTTACCTACCCTGGGTATGGATTAGAACATTCCTTTTTACCTAGGGCTGGAGTGTGTGTGTACGTCAGAGACGATATCAGCTCTCGTCGCCTCAGCAATCTTGAAGGTCGGGACCTATCTATTTTATGGCTCCGTGTAGACAGCGACGACCACCCTCGCGTTTATGCGTGCCTTTACAGGTCCCATAGCGGTGACACCGAAACTGACCGACTCTTTGAGCGCATCCAGATGGCTTCGGACATTGTGCAGCAGCAGATCCCTTCTGCGGAAATCATTCTCCTTGGCGATTTTAATGCCCACCACGCCGACTGGCTCATGTCCAGTAAAACTGATTACGCAGGTCGATCTGTTCACGACTTCGCTCTTGCAAATGGACTGACACAACTGGTTACCACGCCCACACGAATCCCAGATGTGGACGGCCATGCTCCTTCACTGTTGGACCTTCTGCTGACCTCTCACTCGGACGGCTACAACGTATCCGTTGTTGCTCCACTGGGCTCCTCGGACCATTGCCTTGTCCGTAGTAAAGTGCCACTCACAGACTTGGCTCGACCGCGGAAAGCACGCGGGCGCCGTGTATGGCACTATAGGTCAGCAGATTGGGATGGAATGCGGTCTTTTTTTGCATCCTACCCTTGGAGGCAGGTGTGCTTCTTGCCGGATGATCCCAGCGTCGTTGCTGACTCTGTTACCGATGTGGTGTTGCAGGGAATGGAACTTTTCATTCCGTCTTCTGTGGTTCCTATCGGTGGCAGATTTCGGCCCTGGTTTGGTTCATCTTCCAGAAAAGCTTCTCGTAAGAAGCAGGAAGCTTACCAAGCCTGGGCTGATGCGGTGGCGACGGGGGATGAAAATACCAGCGCCCTCAAAAAGAAGTACAACTTCGCCTCCAGGTCCCTCAAAAGAGACATTGCAAGAGCGAAGTCGGTGCACATCGGTAGAATCGGCGAGAGACTTGAACGTCTTCCTTCGGGAACACGTGCGTTCTGGTCTCTCGCCAAAGCTATCGAAGGTAATTTCTGCATGCCGTCTTTTCCTCCTTTGCGCACGGGAAATGATTCGTTAGCCCATGGCGCAAAAGAGAAAGCCGACTTTCTGGGCAAAACTCTTTGCGTCCAACTCGACTTTAGATGATGGGGGCCAGGTACCACCGAGCATACCGCAGTGCGATGGGTGTATGCCCGACATCCGCTTCCACCAACGCTCGGTGCGTTTAGCCCTCATGTCTCTAGACGTTCACAAGTCGAGTGGGCCCGATAGAATCCCACCCATTGTGCTAAAGATGTGCGCTCCGGAGTTGGCACCGGTACTCACGCGACTCTTTCGGCTTTCCTACTCTTCTGGCGTTGTCCCGACGTCCTGGAAGACGGCCTTAGTCCACCCGATCCCCAAGAAAGGCGACCGCTCAGATCCGTCCAATTATAGACCGATAGCCATAACCCTCCCTTTTCTCAAAAGTTATGGAATCCATAATTAACAGCCAGCTCCTTCGGTATCTCGAGGGTCAGGAGTTGCTTAGCGACCGACAGTACGGCTTCCGCCAGGGTCGGTCAGCTGGTGATTTGCTGACTTTCCTGACTCACCGTTGGGCACAGGCGATTGAGAGTAAGGGAGAGGCATTGGCGGTTAGTCTGGACATTGCGAAGGCCTTTGATCGGGTCTGGCACAAGGCGCTTCTCGCGAAGCTTCCTTCCTATGGGCTTCCCGAGAAATTATGCGAATGGGTCTCTAGCTTTTTGGAACATAGAAGCATCAAGGTCTTAGTTGACGGTGAATGCTCCGACACTATGTCCATAAATGCTGGAGTCCCGCAAGGCTGTGTGCTATCGCCCACACTGTTCCTTCTTCATATCAATGATATTTTGCATAAACGCGATATTCATTGCTATGCGGATGACAGTACGGGCGATGCGTTTTACAACGGCTGCGCTAACATTTCTCGGGAAAACGTCATCGAGAGCCGAAACAAACTTGTGTCTGAGATGGAAGCATGTTTGAACGAAATCTCAGATTGGGGTAGACTTAACTTGGTCCGATTCAACCCCAGCAAAACACAAGTTTGTGCGTTCACCGCAAAAAAGATTCCTTGGGTCGCATTTCCTAATTTTGAGAGCACCCCCTTAAATGCCTCAGCCACTATTGGTATACTTGGTATCGACATATCGAGCGAAGTCCAATTCCGGGACCATCTAGAGGGCAAGGCTAAATTAGCCTCAAAGAAGCTTGGCGTGCTAAATAGATCGAGACGGTACTTCACTCCGGCTCATCGCCTTCAGCTATATAAGGCGCAAGTCCGGCCGCATATGGAGTACTGCTCTCATCTTTGGGCAGGAGCACCTGCGTACCAGCTTCTTCCTCTAGACCGGATCCAGCGGAGAGCGTCTCGAATCGTCGATTGCCGGGATATCACTAGTCGGCTTGACCCCTTGGCGCTGCGGAGAGATGTTGCGTCTTTGTGCATTCTCTATCGCTTATACCATTGGGGAGTGCTCCGAGGAATTGTTCGGTTGATTCCTGCCGCCTCGTTTCGACATCGTTCCACGCGGCAGCAGTTCCATCCATTTCATCTGGGATGGCTGGCAGTCCACTACTGTGCGCTTTGCCAGGAACTTTCTGCCGCGTACGACAAAAATATGGAACGAACTGCCACCTGCGGTATTTCCGGACCACTACGACCTACAAACCTTCAAGAAAGGGCATATCTCGCTCTAAAAGGCGGCAGCGCACCTGTGAAGCCCCTGGAGTTGCAGGTGTTCATGGGCGACGGTAATCGCTTAACATCAGGTGATCCGTATGCTCGTCCTGCCCCTATCCTATAAAAAAAAAAAAAAAAAAAAAAAAAAAAAAAAAAAAAAAAAAAAAAAAAAAAAGTTAGAATAGTCACTTAGTATGGGACTCCACACTGGAATACCAATATTGGTGTATAAGATAAAAATTGGTGTCCAAATGTGACATAGGTCATTAGCAAATATACCAAATGTCACTTTAATATTAATGTTAATATAAATAAAACTGCACTTAACACACACCATGGAAACCTAAAATTATGAAAAAGAAATGACTTTCTTACCCAACTCATAACTTCAGTCTTTAAAAGCTCATGTATGCCCCTGATACTCCGCTGCCACGTGAGGCTGCACAGGTCTGTGGTCTGGTGGAACTCGTACAAATCCATCTTCTTTCGCGACCAGTCTAATGTATTCATGTCATCAACTATGTTGTTTATGATCTCCGGGTTGGCCAGCACGTCATGCAGCAGGCAAACTCGGAATGGTTCACATGTCAGTGTCACTATGTCACTTGTGTGGTCTTTCATTTCTTTCCAATGAGTTGTCAGTCTTTCTGTAATTTCTTGAGTCTGAAATTGAGATTAAAATTTTACTTCAACTTAACTTTGTCTATAAAATAACTTTCAATTTGACTGAGTATGGATGAGTGAGTCAGGATTTTTTTTAAAGTCCTTATTTAACAATGCTGTTATATTTATAAAGAGTGGATATGTCTAGAAACTACCGATAATGGCTTTTAGTAAACTTGACAGTCCCTAAATAGACTCACTTCAGTTTGGACCTCTAATAGTATAACTACAAATGAAAGGCTTATGTGACATACCTTGAGTTTTTCATTAAGTTTGGGTTCATCCATCCTGTTGGCGCGAGGGTTTAGTTGTGCTTTCACTGGTTTGATATCAATCTTGTCATCCTCCACTAGTATCGAGTCGTCCTCCCAGGGAGACTCTGAGTCAGAGCTGTAGTCTGATGATGATGACGATGAAGAGTAGTCCGCTAAAAGATATTAAGTAATTTAAGAACAAACCAATCACATCTTCATTTCACCAGCCTAAGAACTTGTCCTGAACTAAGAATTTGTTCTTTATAGAAATTGAAAGATAATATTAGGCATTATTGAATTAATATTTAGCTCAACAATTTATGTCGTAAACAATATTCAAATGGGCAAAAAATCTGGTAGTTTACATAAAGATTTCTTAATTTTTAGACACATTCTCAACACTTTTGGACTGACACAAAATTTTAGATTTTGTTTTCCCGCCCAAAGCTCGTCGCAAAAGCGATCTCAAGTGCTCCCATCGGACTCACCCCCGCGGATCCTCTTGACCTCGTCGGCGGAGGCCTGGTACGAGCTGACGGCGCACACGTCCGAGTCATCGCTTTCTGTGTCTGATATCTCTATCACAGTGGAGGAGAACCGCCGCTTGGCGGGCTGAGGCCGCGACTGCCATTCGCCCGAGCTCTTGTCGCCGCTGCCGCTGGGAACCTCGTTCTCCACTGCAGTGCTTGACGATGGCTCCTCGTTTTCATTGCCCGGCGAACTCATTTTAATGCATTAACACTACATAATACGCCGCAATAACAATGTAAACGAAAATGATGCGACGCCTAACCTCAAAATTTGTTGACGTTTAGAATAACAGGGCGGCCAACATGAAAAATTAATGCAGCAAATATTGCGTTTCGTTATGCTTACTACTTTATTCTTATTCTTGACCACATTTCGTGTTACAATAGGAATAACTAAACGCACTAAGCGTCAGATATTTGACACATGCCCAGATGATACCTATGACAGCAGATGTCAAACCGGCAAAACAAAATTTTTGGCGGAATTAAATTGGATTTTGGTGTATAATCTCTATTTCTATCCAATTGTTTATCAATATTATCATAGGTTGATGTTCAGGGTGCAACTAAAACTATTCCCTAAAGTAGTAAAATCGTACCTTTCTTGATACATTCCTATTTTGTGGTGAAAATCTTATAATAATGAGTGACGACGACGTTACCATCATGGAAGTTGACGAGGCCAAAGTAGAAGAACCCAAACCCTCGAAATCAAGCGCCAAACCACCCAAGTCCGTAGCTCACTTGCCATGGATCGAAAAATATCGCCCACAAGTGTTCACAGACATTGTAGGAAATGAAGATACAGTGTCTCGCCTGGCAGTGTTCGCGCGCACAGGCAACGCGCCGAACATCATCATCGCGGGCCCGCCCGGCGTGGGCAAGACCACCACGATCCTGTGCCTGGCGCGCGCGCTGCTCGGCGCCTCCTTCCGCGACGCCGTGCTCGAGCTCAACGCCTCCAACGACCGCGGCATCGACGTGGTGCGGAATAAGATCAAGATGTTTGCTCAACAAAAGGTTCATATTTTCGTCTGTAAGATCATTCACAGTAGGTGTTTAAGTTCCTTTAATCATAATATTGTATTTATATTATTTTAGGTAACATTACCAGCTGGCCGTCACAAGATAGTAATCCTTGATGAAGCAGACAGCATGACTGAAGGAGCACAGCAGGCTCTGAGACGCACTATGGAGCTGTACTCCAGCACAACACGGTTTGCCTTGGCAGCCAACAACAGCGAGAAGATCATTGAGCCTATCCAGTCCCGTTGTGCAGTTCTCCGCTACTCACGCCTCACTGATGCTCAGATACTTGCCAAAGTAAGTCTAGTTTTGTTTAGTATAGGATCTCCAATACAGTTTATTTAAATTAGCATAAAAAGGCAGAGAGTAGAAGCTTCCAGTGTAGGAAACAAAACTACTACCTATGCATATTTGAATGACCTTCTGTATTCATTTATCAATGAATTGATATAATTTTTTATTCACAATATAGGTAGTTGAGGTGTGTGAAAAGGAGCAACTGTCCTACACTGAAGAAGGCGTATCGGCCGTGGTGTTCACGGCGCAGGGTGACCTGCGCGCCGCGCTCAACAACCTGCAGTCCACGGCGCAGGGCTTCGGCCACGTCAGCCCGGAGCACGTGTTCCGCGTGTGCGACGAGCCGCACCCCATGCTCGTGCGCAACATGCTCGATGCCTGCCTCAAGCAGGACATACACGCTGCATACAAGGTGCTATTTCTTTTACTAACATCAGCTATAGATTTTTAAAGATGTTATAAAATTTTACATGGCATTTTAGGCATTAACTTTGTACCTAATTTGCTGTAAAAACATATAGTGGTAATAAGAATAACATTGTTGATTTTAGCCTGCCTGTAGTCTATCTATTTTATGTATATTTCGTTTCATAAAACAGCTCTCATTTCTCGGAGTACCGAAATTGCTTAACGTCGTAAGGCCCAGATAGCAGACACAATAGAAAATCAATTCTTTTTGCCTCGTATGAGGCTTATGGGTCTTACGACGTTAAAACAGCAGGATATGTGAAAACAGCAGGCTGCCTTAATTACCTTTCGTTTCTTCACGCACATCTCAAGTCTATAGGCAAGGCTGCCAGTAATAAAGTTGCAGGAATTTCTATTGGAGCAATAAGTGTTGTTGCAGATAATAGCGAAGCTGTGCAAGCTGGGGTACGCAACGGAGGACATCGTGAGCAACATCTTCCGCGTGTGCAAGACGCTGGAGGCGGCGGAGGAGACGCGGCTGGCGCTGGTGCGCGAGGTGGGGCTCACGCACATGCGCGTGGCGGACGGGCTCGCGTCGCCGCTGCAGCTGGCCGGCCTGCTCGCGCGCTGCTGCCGCGCCGCCGCCGGCCGACAGCCCGACTGGTGACCTACTTATCTCTATGTGGAATTTCTGAACAAGATTGACTTGCTACCTATTGGAATACTTCCTTCCTTTTAACTTCTCTTTCGGAAGAATATCGTATGAACTATGTTCGTAACATTTGAAATAGAGAAGCAGAAGTTTGAAAATGATATCAAAAAGCTGTGCCTATGATGATTGTTGTAATTTTAAGCTGTAAATATTGTTACATTAAATAAAAGCCCAGTTTTATACAATATAAAATGTATTTAATTATCATAATATACAAACTTTTGGATCCTTAACGTGAAAACGTAATAACAGTATAAAAGCTAGTCTAACGTTGTGGAGCGTTGGAATGTGGCTCACCGCTTGATCTCGAGCATTTTGTTGTGCTCCCCCATGAGACTCTGGAACGCGTCGAGGTTTACCATAAGATTCAGTTGAACATATAAAATACTTGTCTAAGTACTATAATATTAAATAAAATATATAGATTTTTATTATTGGCACTAAATAGCACCAATTCATTAATATCTTTTAATTTGTGACAGTAATTTTAGTAAGAAAAATAATAATGACCAAAATTTTAAAAAATACATTAGAAAATATATGACTTATACTGACTTCAATGTACCTATATGTACTATTCTTTTATACACTCGCAACGTCAATACTTAAAACAAAAGAATTCAGAAACAACTTGGAAAATGACTATGTATCGTTACAGCTGGTCGTTTATCAGCTGCCCGGCTCCGGGCGGCTCAGTGTATGACGCGCTGCTCGTCCACGGGCTTGAGCTCGATCATCTTCTGGTGCTCCTCGCTCAGCGCCTACACACACACGCGCGCTCAGACCCAGTATCACGGTTCACATACATCGACAGATCAATGTTCCAAAAAGTCAATTTAGAAAATATTGCAATCAGGGCTTGAAACCGGTACCAAAAGTGTAGGTTATTAGCTTTCCGCTGGCAGCACACTTCTTATAAGTGTTAGTTAATTAACTGGATGACCTCTTAATACCTGAATATTACCTACCTAAAGCCTGTTCTGGGTTGTTCCGGTATCATCCACGACCATTGGTACTGGTTTTCAAACCCAAATTGCTTTCATGCTGTAGCCATGTTAAAAGAAAATTAAAGATTTAAAGAAGACTAGAGTTGAAGAAGCACCGGATAGCAAGCCTGAGCGTCCCTCATGCACCCTCACATACATACCACATTCATATTTTCTGATGAAACCATTTAAAATATATATTTACAAGTATGCAGCGCGTATAGATTAAAACGTAAGGGAAGGAACTAACGGTCATTTGCATATGAGTGTTAAAATAAAAACTCCTTTTTGTCGAACCTTCACCCTGTGCAGTTAGAAACTTATACATAGAAAAGTTCTTAAAATATTATACCACAAAAGAGTGATACCCGACGCACTAGTAAAAATATATGCCCCTGGAGCCATGCATAATTATTTTAGCCATCGCCAGTATAGTTTCAAGGAGGACACACAGTCGACTACCTAAAACGTAATCTCACTCTAATTTACGCCGCATTAGGCTAATTTTTCCCGACACGGCGTCACCCCGACTCTCTTCGGTATGGGAGGTATACTACCTATTTATGTCGAAAAAAACAAATTGTGAAAAGTTTTAGGGCAATCTGACCGTCCGTGGCACCTCAATAAGAGCTTGTCCAGATGGCGCGTTTTTTTACACGCGATTCGTACTCTTCTACTACTTCGACTCTCGTTCGCGAGAGCGCAACCTTCTATCCCGCTCATTGCTCAGTCAGGTGAGCCAGAAGCAACTTGCGCTGACGCAATACGAGTGTCGACAAAATTATCTCGTGGCGCACATCTTAGCCCGGCTGGACAAGCTCTAAAGGCGAGTGTGTTGGACTGACCTTGAAGTACTTGACGGTCTTGACGCGCAGCTCGAGCGTGGCGGCCTCGTCGCACACGAACAGCGTCTGCGGGTGCTGCTGGAACGCCGACACCGTCCACATGTGGTTCACGCCCTCCTCCACCGCCTTGGCCAGCGCCAGCGACTTGTGCACGCCCGTGATCAGGATCATCACCTGACAACACATTACACAACTTTACATTATACCAACAAAACGAACAGACTGCACACTTCTTTTTCTTTGGCAGCAGACGGTCCTGACCAGTCCAGGTCAAACCTGATGACAGTGTAGGCCAGGACAGGGGCAAAGCAAATAGTAAGCGATTGCCACCACCCTGGACTCCCGCAACACCAGTGGAGTGACAAATGCACACCGACCGAACTTTTTTTTTCTCTATGTTCAGCAGACTACGTAAGAATGTAAACGGCAGCTTGTAAAAGCAGCGAAATTTTGTCAAAATAAATCGTCGTCTTCCCCTGGACTGAAGAACTAAGTTATCAATAAATAAAAAAATATCAAGATATTTTTTCCAAAGTGACATTAATTACCCACACCATGGTAAACGGAAAACCTATCACTGGGTGGGTAGCTACCCAGTGGCGGTATCACACATTTGCCGCCTGTAGGTTTGTTCTAATTTCCGTCAAATATACCCCAATCATAATCCAAAAGGCTCAATCAGGCTCCAGCCGACCTGGATGTATGGTAAATCCACTCCTGGTTGCACCTATGTGGATAGCAGTTACCTCCTTAGCGTCCATGACGGTGCCGACGCCGACGGTGAGCGCCTGGCGCGGCACCTTGCTGATGTCGTTGCCGAAGAAGCGCTTGTTGGCCTCGAGCGTGTCGTAGGCCAGCGTCTTGACGCGCGTGCGCGACACCAGCGACGAGCCCGGCTCGTTGAACGCGATGTGCCCGTCCGGCCCGATGCCTGCGCACACAACATTTCTATTAGCCTAAGGTTACGCGCGGCGTGCTGTTTTATGTCATCTCCACAGACCATCGCTGCCTGAAGCGGGTCTCCGGTCGCTTGGGGCGCGTGCATTGGATGCCCGCACCGTACACAAGCCGCAGCGCACGGCCTTAATTCTGACACACACACAAATCATATTTCACCTGGCTGAACTACGACTATGGCAACTTATCTACACGATAACTAACATCATCATCAGCCTGATGCCTCTCAAATATTGGTTACTTTTATCGACCGATCGGCTACTCGCCTACAGCTCCTGCCATCTTGCATAACTCGTTCCTTCAACGCAACCTGTTAATCCCTAACAAACATATTCCATTCGTATTATGGGAAAACAGTCTCAATTTCTTCAGTCGACTTTCATCTTAGTCAATCACAGTAGCATTTAGTTGTGATAACCTCACGTGTGGCCGTGTGTACAAAAAAAGTTTTAGGTAAGTATGAATTCTTGCTCGACCACGCCAATACGCCCTCGGCTCCTAAAGCACGTATTAGGTAGGTGGGGTACCTCCTATGAAGAGGTGCACGCCGCCGGCCTGGTGGATGAGGCTCTCGAAGCGCGTGCACTCGGCCACGAGGTCGGGCGCGTTGCCGTCCAGCACGTGCGCGTTGCCCGGCTCGATGTCCACGTGCTTGAAGAACTCGTTCCACATGTAGTAGTGGTACGACTCGGGGTGGTCGCGCGGGAGACCTGCGACCACATGCCATTTTATGGAATTAAAAATATCCTTTTGAAATTGAGCATTAAGTTCAAATTAATATTTCATAAGCATTGTCGACTCCAAACTTTCATCTAAGTACCTCTCTGCCCTGATATGACAAACAAGGTATTGAACCAAACTGTACCTACATGTACTACATCTTTTTGATGAGTGTTGAACGAGTCGCAATTATCTTAAACGCGATGTTCATTTATTTTTTAACTTACAAAAAACATTTTGATGTAATGTAGGTAAGTGTTGAAGAACACTTAGGATATTTGACAAATTGAACGTCTAAGCGAACGTGAAAATAATTTTATGTCGATCGAAGTAGGTTATACGTTCGAATCGAAGTAGGTTAAAGGTAGGGGGAGTCCGGGATAGTTGAACCCCCTTTTATACTATGATTAATATTTTTGTATATATTGCGTTATGCTCTTTATTTAACGGACGAATGAATGGCTTAGGGAAACAGGCACACTTTAATATAAAAAAAGTTTTGAAAAGTTAAATAGTTAAAATTGTAATTAACTTTTTTTAAAAATTGGAAAGTGGTTTAACTATCCCTAACCTAATGGGATAGTTGATCAGGGGGGGTGGAGATATATGACCATAGATAGGGAGATTTGACCACACCTTCTTTTTTGAAGGATAACAATTATAAAATACCCTTTTAAAATTAAAATAGAATTTATTGACTATAATCACCATCAAAAGTTTACATATTAAGCAACTAAGCAAAACAAAAACATATAAACGAAATGCACAAAAGTTATTCCTTATGTTACAAACAGTAAAGGTAAAATAGATCAACAAACCACTGTACATACACATTAACATAATAATCACGCCAACAAAATGACAAAAGTTTCTATATCATAGTATCCCTACACCAACCTGGTTCAAGTATCCCACACCCTACCCGTAGCAAATTTATTGTGATATCTTAAAATCGACACTTCACAAGAATATACCACTGTACAAATATTTCAACACGTTAATCACACAATACAATAACAATGGTTACTAGATCGTATCTTCATTAATGGTAAAGTAATGATGAAAACGTAAAGTTTAAAATATTTATCCCGGCACGCAGAAATCACCTTGTTGCCACTAGCAGTCGCGTGTCTCTGTTTTTTCCCAAGATGGCTACTTGCACGTGTTTGGTTGGCGAACAGCAGCCGTGAACACGTCTTTGACCGTCGCTGGCGCGAATATTCAAGTTTATATTGGAAGTGGCTCAAGTATCCCATATGAGCAAGTATCCCGGACTCCCCCTATATATTTTTTTTTTTTATGTAGGGTCATGGAGGCAACAGTGACTCGGTCGACTACAGTGGCTCAGTCAAGTGTTGACCTGAAGGGATAGCAATAGCTATTAGTTTCTTTTACCGATTTGAAGGTACCTGTACCCGAGCGCGTTTAAACCAATTTGCTCGCGGGTCGAGCGCCGTGCGGAAGTGTGAGGGAGTGTTTTTGTTTTCGCGCCCACAAAATTACATTTTAAGGTGAGTTTCGATTGTTTTCATACCTTGGTTTGTTGCTATAGATAATAGCCACGATATTTATCGGATAGTAGGTCTTGTATCAATTGCCTTTAACCCATATTTTAACTTATTTGTTTTACATATCGGATGTTTTGATCAAATATTTTCAAAATGGCCTAGAAGTACACAGTGACTCAAATTACTGGCTGCTGCGATACAAGCATGTTGCTTAGTGCAGAGCCGCTAGATTTAAGTAAATTTGTAAATTGCTTATGGAAATAAACTTATTATTATTATTAAGTCCTAAGGGTCGTGTTGATTATTATAAGAATATCCTGTAACAGAGTCGTGTTGACTGTTGATTATTATAAAAAAAGCCTGTAACAGTTTTTGTTATTATTTGTAATAAAAAGAACTACTAATAACTTAGAAATGGGCGTTTTTCTTTCTTATAAATATTGCCGAGTAATTGTGTACCACTAGAGCCATTGTGTACGAAGGCAGTGAGTCAGTGTGTACACCTAGTTGTCCACAGTGGCTCAATTATCATTTTTTTGTTTTAGGTTCCTACTTTGACATAAGTAGTAAATAATGAAGATTCATGAGTGCTCAGTTACAGTTTAATAGTGTATCTAAATGTCAGCAAATTTTAGGCCAATATTAAAGCGATATCAATTTTTTTTAAGCTTTTGAAAAAAAGTGAGTCACTGTTGCCTCCATGACCCTAATAGGTAGCAGACGAGCAGGCGGATCACCTGATGGTAAGCAATTGCCGCCGCCCATGAACACATGCAACAAGTGCGCTACTAACCTTTTATCCCCTTCCCCCGATGGGCCTCCGGTACCCTCACTCACTCGGCGAAACACAGCACAGGTGCTGCTTCACGCCGGTTTTCTGTGAGGCAGTGGTATCACTCCGGTCGAGCCGGCCCATTCATGCCGAAGCATGGCTCTCCCACAGTTAAATTTAAGTTTGCTTTCTTGAACATCTTGCCCGCTCAGGTATATTAGCTGCTGACTTTATAGCTCTAGGTAAGTAGGTTTTGACGATACTAACCGACATACTCGTCCATATTGAAGGTAGTAACATGCTTGAAAGAGATCTTGCCCTCCTTGTAGAACTGTATGAGCTTGCGGTACATGCCGAGCGGCGTGCCGCCCGTGGGCAGCCCCAGCACGAAGTGGCGGCCCGGGCCGGGCGCGAACTGCGTCACGCGCTGCAGCACGAAGCGCGCCGCCCACTCCGCCACCACCTCCGCGTCCTCCAGGATGATCAGCCGCATTGCGACAGCCTGCCTACAACTAATGGACTACTTATTAAGTAAAATTAAAGTATCAGCCTATACCAATACCGTTCTACTGCAGGGCAAAGGTCTCCATCATAGAAATCAAAGTCTTTATTACTATACCTATTGGGATTAGACTCAGTCACCACGCTTCCCAAATGAAAATTGATGATTACAAACCCGAGCCGGGAATCGAACCCGATACACCAAGATCATGGCCTGGTACTTGAACCACTAGTTCATCGGGGCGTTACTTATTAAGTACATTCGTGAAATGACAAAAAAACCTTCTATCTCTAGTTTTTCTTCAGTACAAGGACGTAGGTACTGCATATGTTCCCGGTAATTGTTACTGGCAGTAACGTTAAACCAGAGCGCTAGGCAATAATCACTTGGATGCGCAAGCAGCAGGGTGGGTGAATCGTATCCCTGCGCACGCACATAGCGCGGTTCCCAGCACGAATCTGTCTAGTGGGGGGATTTGCTCACTTGTAAAATAGCTCACATTTACTAAAATTTATTTCTTGCACTTACTGCTAGAGATCCGTACCGGCTTGTAAGAGTAAATACAACTTATACTTATTAAAATTCAGGTGTCGGTCTAGGACAAAACAGCCTTACGTTAAGGTCACCATGAGGTAAATGTTGAGTTAGATTCGCAATCATTTAGATACTTAGCGCTGACCGACATTGATCGGCTACTTTGCTCATTCGGCGACTTGTACGAACGGCGTTAGGTCGAGTTACCCCACCGCAGTGCAAAAATAGCAGTTGTGTCTTAGACATAAGGACGCGATCCCAAAAATATGGGATCAAGACCAAATTACCATAAACTAGTTCAATTTACATAATATTTTGAAATTGAAATGTATTTCAAGCATCAGAACTAACATTAATTGGGCACATATTTTTACTAAGCCTATTACAATGCAGCTACTAAACTATAATGACTTCAGACAGACGAACTAACCCTTATCTCAGCCGTTTGCAGACGAGCGCGAGCCGCGCGTGTTGCATCACAACAAAGCAATAATAAATGATCGTCAATCAATGAAGCGAGATAATAAGTCAACGGCCCAATTACACGGGATAATAACTGATACGCAGGGTTCAATGTGTTCTCAAACAAATAAAAATAACTTCAAACAATCTACAGCCGCGCGTTAATTGTAAGAAATCATCACCTCATGGGTACAAACACTGTTCTATTCTGAAAGGTTTCCTAGTGTTATGGAAAGACCAAAACACAAATTTCGAGACAATAATATTTCGCTTGCTAGAATGAGAATAGACTCCGCTACCCGTACGTACGTTTAGCTCAACCCAGCAAATACGAACGGACAACCACACATCTATCTATACAAATGTCTTCATTCTTCTTGTACTCAAAAGTAAATTTAGGAATATAAGTACGTATTTTTTTATTTGCGTCGTACTACGAAATGAACAAATCCATCGGAATTACATTGTAGTGTGATTGTGAAGCAAAATATTGTGGAATGTCACGCGTTATAGAATCCAAATCTGTACCTATTCAATAAACTCTCATCTTAGTCAAACAAAATTGGTTCAATTTCATCTGCACTTGAGATATAAATTTCTTTGATCAATTGACTACTTATGTAGGATTTAATATTTATGAAACACTTATTATGATATCAATATCTACTTCATCAATACAGGGTGTTTCGGTAAATATTTATATCCCTTTACTTAAACCACGTAATCCATCAAACATTAGTTCTGCGACTTTGAAAGTTCGTCAATATTTTTTCGATTCCCAATATAAAATGAACAAGTAATTTCCAAAAGAAACAAATGATGTTCAGAATGGTTGGTAAAAGAAGTCGTTAAAGGATAAAATGTTCACAGGTACACCCTGTATATTTGAGGTTTCGGTAGTGCTTTGATAACTATTTAATTAGATTTTGTGGTTGACAAGCGGTTAACCAGTGTATGTATCGGACATCTATTTGTTAATATACTTTGTGACTTGAGATATCATTTTGCAGAATCAAGTGGAGGTTCATTATAGGAAGTAACAATGCCCTAATAAGCGAGAATCAGTCGAAGTGAGACGAACAACTGCACCAAAATAAAAGCAATATTAACCGGTTTTACTCAGAACAACCTAGGTAACCTACTTTACGAGACAAGCAAAGAACAAAATAATAATAGCATATAATAAGCTTACTCGTGGTTTTCTGTCGATTGAATTGGACATTTAAACTATTCACAAGTATTTCTTTTGAGTTTTAATATGCATATTTCTTGTGTTTAATATGCAATAACATTGTTCAAATTACTGTTTGTTACATACATGAAACAACAGAAGGTTAAAATAATAGTCATTCTTTAAAAAAAACAATGGATTGTGTACTGTTTTATAATGAATATGAAAATAATAGGTAATATTATCAGAAAGCAGAGTGAACGAAATCGTCAATATTTTCGGCAGGTCATTAACCTTCGCGGGGTCACTCACCTTGCTCAAGGTTAGGCGCTCGGTCGTCCGATGTGTCAGCTGTCCCCGCGCCCTGGCCCGCAGCCCACTGATCAGTGGTGGAGTTTAACGAAAACAAAACAAGCGACACGTTAACAAAATAATAAGCTATCGACTAGCGAGTGGCACGTCCGCGCCGCAGCCGCTTATCACCCAGCTGTCAGCGGCGCCGCTCCGCTGACAGGCGGCGGCGCATCATATTGCCAGGCTAAATAAACTTACGACTTGGTAGAATACCGCCTGCTCGACGGCTCATTCATTTTCGTAACATTTTTGTTTCAAACCTAACGACGACCTTTGACAATAAAGTATTCACGAAAAACCGACCAGAGCATTATGACTAATCGGCGACATTCAACAGACATAAAAGGGAAATAATTAAAAACCAGTCTCCAATAAATGATGTGTTTATTTCTAATAATAATACTTAATGGGAGATTATCCAAAAAGTTGAGAATTTCACTAGAAGAATTATTTTAAGACATAGATCAACATTAACAGTAACCATAATATTCATATTTAATAAAATAGATTAAGATAAAAAAAATATCATCTTAATTTTAATGTAAACTTAGGAGAAATGAAATCAGTGCGTGCACACTGTTAGGGCGGTCGCTAGATGCGGCGACGCAATCATGTGGGAAGCGACCGTTCGTGAAGCCTTTCGATGGCCCGCGTTAACTCTTTAACCCGTACTATTTAGAAAAAATACGAGATTCAAAGAACTATTCTGATAAACACAGGACTCTTTATCAAACGCCAAGTAGCGTTAACGTCATCTTAAATACAAAAAAAGTTAATATTCATATTATAACAAATATTTACATACATAATCGCAAAGAATGTAACTTCTTAACAGTGTGTGGGAATATAATATGATATGAAATAAATAAAGGAACAACGAAAGGCTAATGTGATGGACGAGTCAGTCAAGGTGTAAGACAGGGAGAGGGCTAGACCGGAAGCGAGACAGGACAGGCCAGCGACGCTCCCGAGAGACGCGAGAGAGCGAGACAGCGGAAATACCAACTTAGCATTAACTATCCCTATGTGATACTAGTAGTAGTTAAACATAATAGTTCGCGCGGTACCCACCGCAGGTCGCGTACCCGACGACGATGCGATACTACACTAAGAACATTACATTAATTTAAAAATCAATACTCTTTCAGTTTTAGAAACATTTATAGGAAAATTCAACATACACAAACTACTGAGACATATCTAACTCATCATTTTTCAACAATTTAAATTCTTAAAACAAACCCCTAAAATACCTTAGGAATTTATACAATACAGCGTCTTAAATAAGTGGCTGGTAATGCAACTGTCCAAAGCTGAAACACAACAGTCGCGCGATCCTGCTAGCTACATACCTAACTATAAAAATATCTTCTACTCTAAAATAAAAATATATATTTGCGCATCGACCGATACAATATATAGCTTACACCACTACATTACTTACCGCGAAGGTAATACGAGTCTCAGATATACAATAAATTAACCGACATGTTGTTGCGCCGTACTCATATCACAGAAAATTATTAAAACAAAATTTGAAAAGTAATCGACCATGATTCAGTAAAAAGTTTGTAATTCTGTTATTTTTTGTATGAATAATAAGTAGAAAATGTCAAATTCGGCGTTCGATATTGGACACTAACTGTATTATTCAGCAATAGCCTTTAAGTGAGCTAAAGCTGTGCGCACACCGTTGTGGTAATTGATTTTGTCGGATCTTGCACATCGCAAGACTGGTCCCGACAGAGGCGAGAAGTTTTCTGTCGCTGGCATCTAAATACAGCTAGTTAAGTATCTCTCAAAGAAGCTTTCTTCAAATACGAAATCAGGTCCCCTCGAACCGTGGACGTCACGGCGTAACGCGCCGGGTCGCCGTTACGCCGACTACGCAATATAGTAATGCTGATATTCTACAATCCTCCTCCTCCGACAGTCTCCGGCGATGCCAAGAAATAGAAGTAAAAGGCACTATTTGCAACTTTTGGCACATCCGTTCCAAAACAAAATTAAGACACGATTGGTATCACACGGCAACGATCGCTGGCAACGGTATCTCAATAATTTACAACTATTATACACATCGGGCTATTTCTCATTTGAATTCTGTATATAACTAAGTCTCGGCATCGCCGCACCCCACACACACTAACTTCACGACAGTAACAAAATATCTACAAACTAGCACACTTAGGTATCGGCGAGAGGGCGTCGTCGGCCGCGCGCTGTAGAACTATACGCGCGGTGCCCCCGCCCCGGGAACCGCGAGATAAGCCGACGATCCTCAAAAGTTTGGGGCTGTGGTTTCCCCACCGCAAGATTCACGAAATCGGTCCGTCACCAGTGCCGCGGCGGCGGGTGCTGCGGGTGCGACGGGCCCGGCTGCCACGGCGGCGGCTGCGGCGGCTGCGGCGGCGGCGGCCACCGCGGCCAGGCGGGCAGCAGCAGCGTGGGCGGGCGCAGGCGCGGCGGGCGCGGCCACCCGCGGCGCGCGCCCCGCGCCAGCCCGGCGGCCGCGTTCAACTCGTGGTAGATGGCCCCGGGCCGGTGGTGCACGGTGGCGGTGGGCCGCGAGGGGCCCCGCGCCCTCCGCCTCCGGCGCCTCGAACAGGACGTCGTGGGCCACGGGGTGGATGGACCCGAGAACCGGCTCCGTCGGGAGCTGAGGTTCGACGCTCGTTTCGTCCGTGGGCAAGGATACGTCCATGGGTAAAGATTCATCCATGTGTAAGGATTCGTCCATAGGTAAGGATTCGGCCGTGGGTAAAGTTTCGTCCATCGGTAACGGTTCGCCCGTGGGGAGGGGTTCACCCGGAAGTAGGGGCTCGACCGTGGGTACGGGTTCGCCGAGAGGTAGGGATTCGTCTGCGGGGAGGGGTTCGCCCGCGGGTAAAGATTCGTCCGCGGCGGGCGCGGGCGACGGCTGGCTGGCGCGTCCCCCCGGGGCGCGGGTCCCGGGCGGGGGACGCGGGGGCGGATCAGCACAGCGCGGAGTCGCGGCGGGGGCGCTTGGGCGGCGGGTCGCCGTCGCCGTTCCAGTACGCGTACTCCGGGACCCACTTCAGCAGCTGCGCGTCGAAGAACTCCTCCAGTCGCTTCGCGTCCTTGTATATGCTCGAATCCGGCTACGGACAATGTTGCGACAGTTAACGTACCGAGTTAATTGGGAAAGATTTAATTTTATATAGAACATAGTATTAAAACTCTTTTTTCAAATTAGGTCCCCACATAATCTATTTATCATCATCGGTTCACTGCTAGACATAGGCCTCCCCAAATATTCGCCATTTTACCCTGTCTTCGACTTGACGCACCGAATCTATAACAGCGGCTTTCCGCAGATCATCAATCCATCTGATTTACAGGAGACAGTGAGTAAAGTGAGTGAAGTTTTGTGAGTAGAATGAGTTGAGTTATGAATCGTTTTTGCATAAATACGGTACGGTACAGAGTAGCTCTTATGAATCAAAAAAAGATTAATATACTCAACCATAACATGAGTTTGTGAGTGAGTGAGTAGTTGGGAGTGAGTGAGTGAGTGAGGGCAGACGTACCGGGTTGTAGTGGTAGGCGTTGCGGAACAGCAGGCGGCAGTCGGCCACGAACTGCGACACGTGCGTGTAGCGCGTGAGCGAGCGCGGCTGCAGCTTCATGCGGATCATGTCCAGGCACATCGGCCGCGAGATCTGAACACACCAACATATTTATTATTAAAATGTCACACACGATTGTCATCGTTATTTTTAACCCTCCTCGCTAAATCGACAAAATACATGAAAAATTTCATCTAACAAAAAGTAAGATAATTTTCTAAAAATTTAAGTTTTAAAGTTCCTAATCATTTAATATTTTTAGGGCAATAAGAGTGAATACGTCAAGTGTCTATCTAACTGCTTTTAAGTCATGAAAATCTTAAAATAGCAAGACATTAACTCCTTTCTGTCTCTTATCTTGTATTAATATTAAAAATTAAGGTAAAAAGTTTCATAAACCGAAAGGATAATAATTTACAAACACTTTTTGTTATCCTAGGTAATCCAAACCTTATCATTATATTTTTGGCAGACAATTGATTAAAAATGAAACCCATAAAGATCGTTTAGCTAAAGAACATTGTGTTAAATGGCGGTTTTTGGTGATGAAATAGGTAAGGTGTGTGTGCGTGAGCGGGTGTGACCTTGGCGTGGTAGTGCAGGTTGTCGCTGGGCACGGGCTCGCGGAAGGGCAGGCTGGGCTCGTACTGGCAGTACAGCTCCAGCGTGATGCGCTCCACCAGCCGCTGCTGGCGCGCCGACAGCGCGCCCGCGCACGCCTCGTCCTCCGGCACCTCCGCGAAGTTCACGCACAGCAGGCACTGCCACGTCTCCGTCTCGCTGCGCACGACCACACGACACGATATATTTATACATCTTACTAACACCGCGACTTTCAATCGATTTATCTGACTACACCAAATTCAATCAACTGATGTTGAAGTGCGCTTGAGCACTCGTGCATAGGATCATCTATACTATCTACAAAGAGATAACTTCTATAGACGACGACAAGGCTTATAGGTAAACCGAAAACACGAAACGCTTGCGCGATGTAATTTAGCACAGCGCCATCTATTAGTTCATTTCTGAATTACGGTCCCGAAGCGAAGTGAGGGCGGACCACTAGTATTCAATAAAGATAAAAATTTCTATCATTTCCAAGTTTAAAATTGGAATAATTACAAGATGAGGACAGATGACGTTATACGACATTGTTATACTCTGATTTTTAATCATGTGTAGTAAACTGACAGATGCAAATGTCAAGTTTATATCTATACGTTTTGACATTTTGCATCTGTAAAATTGAGTGATAATGTATGGGGATGACACATGGACATGTGTCAGAATACTCCACATGATTATAAACCAGAGTATAATGTCCACATTTTGTCATGCAACGTCAACATTTTTCACGTAGCCGTAACACCATCAGTTAACGGTTTTTTCACAAGAAAAAGCCTCATTGCATTTCATAAAAGAGATAGAATAAAGTTGGTTTGGATATTCGGGTTTCATTCGTCAGTTATCCCGCATCATTTGTTTATATTAAAGAAAAGTTAGCAAGAGTAATAGCTCAAAACTACAAATACAGCATTCATAGACAGCGCATCAGTCCTCTTGGCAAGTGTCGACAGTACTCACTCGGGCAGCTTCTCGATGGTGGGTATGTGGCAGTACTGGTGGAACACCTTGGGGCACTTGTCGCAGCACATGAGCTCGCCGCCGTCCATGCAGACCGCGCACCAGTCCTCGTTGGGGTCGCCGGTGCCGCCCGTCACCTCGCCCACGGCTTTGGCTATACATCACAAAAATACCATTATTACAAACTGTATTCAAATTCTGTAGCCTATGATTATGTATGACGATCTTATTTGAATATGTTTTAAGCTATCGCATTGGAAAAATCCGCTAGATGGCGTACTGTTTAGAAGGTCCAACTTCAGCGTCATCGGTTTAGTGACATTTTGACATCTCACATCAAAAAAAAATTCACAAGCGGTAGCCTAAAACATATTGAAATAAGATCGAGGGGTGTAATCCATCATTATCACTCTCTCATCCCTCGACTCCCCAAATTCTGGGCGTACGACTGAAGCGTACCCAGAGGGAGAGAGAGATATCTGACCGGATGTGGTCGGCGAGGACGCGGAGGCAGGCACTCACCGGGGCGGGTCCCGGGGTCGGTGGAGGAGTGCACGTGGCGGCTCGGGGGGAGGGCCGCGGAGGCAGGCACTCACCGGGGCGGTGTCTCCGGGGTCGGTGGAGGGATGCACGTGCGGCGCGGGGGAGGCCGCGGAGGCGGGCACTCACCGGGGCGGGTCCCGGGGTCGGTGGAGGGAGTGCACGTGCGGCGCCGGGGGAGGCCGCGGAAGGCCAGCACTCACCGGGGCGGGTCCCGGGGTCGGTGGAGGAGTGCACGTGCGGCGCGGGGGAGGGCCGCGGAGGCGGGCACTCACCGGGCGGGTGTCGGGGTCCGGTGGAGGAGTGCACGGCGGCGCGGGGGAGGCCGCGGAGGCGGGCACTCACCGGGGCGGGTGTCGGGGTCGGTGGAGGAGTGCACGTGCGGCGCGGGGGAGGCCGCGGAGGCGGGCACTCACCGGGGCGGGTGTCGGGGTCGGTGGAGGAGTGCACGTGCGGCGCGGGGGAGGCCGCGGAGGCGGGCACTCACCGGGGCGGGTGTCGGGGTCGGTGGAGGAGTGCACGTGCGGCGCGGGGGAGGCCGCGGAGGCGGGCACTCACCGGGGCGGGTGTCGGGGTCGGTGGAGGAGTGCACGTGCGGCGCGGGGGAGGCCGCGGAGGCGGGCACTCACCGGGGCGGGGTGTCGGGGTCGGTGGAGGAGTGCACGTGCGGCGCGGGGGAGGCCGCGGAGGCGGGCACTCACCGGGGCGGGTGTCGGGGTCGGTGGAGGAGTGCACGTGCGGCGCGGGGGAGGCCGCGGAGGCGGGCACTCACCGGGGCGGGTGTCGGGGTCGGTGGAGGAGTGCACGTGCGGCGCGGGGGAGGCCGCGGAGGCGGGCACTCACCGGGGCGGGTGTCGGGGTCGGTGGAGGAGTGCACGTGCGGCGCGGGGGAGGCCGCGGAGGCGGGCACTCACCGGGGCGGGTGTCGGGGTCGGTGGAGGAGTGCACGTGCGGCGCGGGGGAGGCCGCGGAGGCGGGCACTCACCGGGGCGGGTGTCGGGGTCGGTGGAGGAGTGCACGTGCGGCGCGGGGGAGGCCGCGGAGGCGGGCACTCACCGGGGCGGGTGTCGGGGTCGGTGGAGGAGTGCACGTGCGGCGCGGGGGAGGGCGCGGAGGGCGCGGGCGGCGCGGGGGGCGCGCGCTCGGGCACCACCTGCACGCCGTTGGAGTCCAGCTTGGCGATGGTGGCCATCAGGTCCTGCACCGACTCCGCGCACACCTTGTCCAGCTCCAGCGCGCCGGACCCCAGGCCCTGGGCACCAAACATCGTCACGTTATTACACACTAAACACAATGATATGTGATACATGTCAAAAATACGTGTACCATTAAGATATACATTATAATAGGGGCTAATAAAGAATCTGCTAGATGGCGTACTGTAGAAATAAGGTCCATCTACACGGTGCTTGATCATTTTTGATGTGAGTTGTCAAAACGTCGATAAACAACCAATGACGTTGAACTTGGACCTCAGCCTAACAGTACGCCATTTAGCAGAATTTTCATACGCGATAGCCCCAGTCAGGCGTTCCCTCATGCGTGATCGTAGTATACTCACGTTGAGGCTGGGGCTGGGCGTCTTGGGGTTGGTGGAGGTGACGGCGACGGGCGCGGGGGCGGCGCCGGCGGAGGGCGGTCGCGGCCGCGACAGCGTGATCTTGTAGTCGGCGCCGGCGCCGCTCGGGGCGCTGCTGGCCGCCGCCTCCACGCCGCCTGACACAGAGCAACAAGTCCTCAAACCGGCCTGCTACGTACCCAAGATATTATAGTACTCAGACATTGACTCGACTCCGTACTATGTAGCTTAAGCACTTGTGTTACAAATGTCAGACAACAGAGGAAAATACAAATGTATAGGTACTTAAATTCATATATTACACCTACTACTACCTAGTACATTGAACGGGATTGAATCCATGACCTTTGGCGTTAGATCAAGTTTTTATTAGACTAGCTTTTGTCGGCGCAACTTCCCTAAAATGGGAATTAGAAAAGCCAAAAAGTATGTTACTCTCCATTAGCTATCTCAACTTAAAAAATCACGTCATTTTGTCGCCCCATTTTGCCGTGAAAGAAAAACATACAGACAGATTTTTTTTTTGTTTTTTGTCTTGAATTCCAGTTTTGGGTATGGATTAAGATTAAGATTTTGTTATTCTTTTTCTTTTTAAGTTAAAATTAAGATAAAGATTATACATATGATAATGAGTAAAAGTAGGAGACGACACGAGAGCTCTGCCGACAAACTGTTGCACAGTTTGGCAGAAACACATTTTTCACAACTGGGTAAAACAATAGGTAAATAAAAATTAAAAAAAGACAAACTTTCACATTTATAATATTAGTATAGTATGGATGGTAGGCGTGTGGTGTGTGTGTGTAGCGTGCGGTGTGCGGTGTGTGTTACCGTTGGGCTGGTGCAGCTGCGGGATGTGCCACTTGGCGGCGGGCGGGTGCGCGGGCGGCGGCGGCTGGTGGTGCGCGTGCAGGTAGTGCCCGGCCGGCGCCGGCGACGGCGTGCGCGGCCCGCCCGAGCGCCGCCCGCAGCCCCGCCGCCCCCATGCCGCCCCCCCATCGCCCCTGCCGCCCCCCGCAGCCATTGCCGCCTCCGCGCCCGGCGCCATGCCCGCGCCGAACGCGTTCGACGCGTACGCGCCCATCACTGCGCGAGGAGAAACAAAACACATTCATAACCATTGAAGATCTCGAACACCTACGAGACTCGAACAGGCGACAGGTAGCAGTAAATTTTAATGAAAACTAGTACTGAACGCCATTAAATTGCTTATTGCTTGCATTTGATTGAAATTTCATTGGATTGGATTGAAAACCGAAAAAGAAAGAAGATGAAAAGAAGAATGAGACGAAATTCCGTACCAAGAGTCGCGGCAGTGATAGTACCTCCCTCAGAGTGGTCCGATCTTCAACCGACTCGATGAAGATCGCGGAAAGCAAGTGCATAAAATCTCTTATTTTCGAAATCATTAGGAAAAATCAAGCAGTAGATGTCTCACGCTCGAAGTAATGACATTTAATTTCAAATCAATTTGCGATAGTTTACGTATTGACATTAATTATCTCGTATTTTATATGGTGAGTTAACAAGAGCCGATTGTTTCCCGAGCCGGTACTGGCTCGACCGGTCGGTACGGCTCGCAACCGGCTCGGTGAAGCAGAAGGAGTACTCGTAGCGTCATACACACTCACTCTGCTGGTAGGCGTGCTGCATGGCGGAGGCCTGCGCGTGCGCGTGGTGCGCGGCGCGCGCCGGGGTCACGCCGCGCGCCGCCTGCGCGTTCAGCAGCCCGCGCAGGTTCATCTCGTTCATGCCTAAACACAGGCAACCACTTAACACTACTCAAGGGATAAACTGACACCGAACACGTAATTAAAAACTGATTGTTTAGTCAGTTTTAATTACGCGCACACACGAGCACAATTTGTGTCCGTACGTTGTATCAACTTCTCTCGGGTATGAGCGCTATACTCGCTGAGTAATGCTAGGAGCTCGTGGGTCTCCCATTAATTGACGTCATGACATCACGGAAGCCGGATAGAAGTATAATCGTAACAAGGTTTCATTTATTTATTTTGCATATCACATAGTACAATTATAAGATCTTAAGTTTCGTTTAGTAGTCATGCCTTATTCCTAAACTTCTGCTAAATAATGAGAATATTTTGCAAATGACAGATGGCGCTATGTGAGCGTATAAAAACAAGTGGATAGTTTCCGACGTATCGTGCTGTCCGATGACATATATAACAAAATCTACATAACGCTGTCTAACGGATTTTCATAAGCAAAGAAACACTCACTCAATCAAATAACTTTATTGTTCAAAACTGTGTTTCACATGAGTAGGTCTTGTTTCAAGGAACTAAGGTTGAAAATGGATAACACCGTCGAAGTTGGACATACCGTGTAAATGGTGTGGATGCGTGGTGGAGGTGACGTGCGAGTGTCGCAGCGGCGTGTGCGGGCGCGCGCGCGCCTGCAGCGCCGACATGTACCCCGCGCCGCCCGCGCCCCCCGCGCCGCCCCGCGCCGCCCCCCGCGCCCGACACCTGCTGCACGTACGACTGCAAGCCCGGGGCGATCACGATTACAGTAGCCATAAATGTGACGGTTCGCGCCCGAGACGTAATACAAGCCCGTCTCGATTGTAGGCAATCTATCGCACTCGCGATCCGCGACACGACACTGACAAGCGACCATGATAGATGTTATAAGCAAATGCATAATGCTTGTCGCGGTGTCCGGTCGCGCTCGCTTGTCTTGTCTCACGGTCCTGTCACGGACGCCTACCGCCACTGATACCTTCACATTTACTACACAGTTGTACATCCTGATTATTCAAATCGTACATTTGACATAATACACGTTCATTACTAACCTATAACTAGATATTTGACATAATGACTATCTAGAAAGCTAGTTTATTAAAGCGACATTATAAGGTACATGTAATAATTGCATCTAAGTTCCAGTTTACCACAATATGAAGATTCCACGCGATAAGCGAGAGTTTGGACAAACACCCTGGAATGTTTTGGTCCACGTTGAGACACACCTTTCCGACTACACGCAAGATGATTGCACCTGTATGCTAACACTTAAATACTAAATGCTTCTTGACTTTGCTTCCCTTCCATCATCATCATGCTATCCCTTTTTATGTCAACTTTATGACAGATACTACCACATATTCCAGCAGTCCTCAAAGTTAAGCAGCATTTAAGTATTCGCGCGTTAGCCATCTACATCTATTTATGTTTATCTCAGCTTTAAAGTATCCGAATAATTATGAAGTTTTGCTAATAGACATCAATTTACTCTACATACAAAGTTTAATATAGTCAAAGACAACAATGAGGTAACCACAACCAAAGTCATGCAGGATTACTGATGAGACATGAATGCGACTAGTGCAGGACACCAACGCTACGACTGACCTGATACCGCGCCAGCGTCTAGACATGTGGACAAGTCACACCATGTAGTACTCGTTGCGACAGACGCACACTCACACTCACTACACACTACAATAGACGGGACGACTTTATATAATCCCTCGAACCCTTTCACGATTATAGAAACATTGGAAAAATATAGAAACGTAAGAAATTCCCGGGATATCATGATTGCAAAATCACTCTTTTGAACTTGAAACACTAAATTAACACATATGAGCGTGACGTCATTGCACAGTGTTTTCTATGCGTGGCTAACTTTGCTATAAAAATATTGATTTTAGACATCTACCTACCTTGTTAACAAAAATTAATTAAAATTTTAAGGGTTATCAAAACTATAGCCAATTTTATGTAATTACTTACGACCAAAATAATAGCAAATAATTTAATATAATTCGAGTATCAGTCGTCACGCCTATTGAGATACAAATTGTAAATGGTTTCAGGTATTAATAATAGAATATCACAAAGAAAAAAAAAATGGGTTGTGTTAGTAATTATTTTATATAAGGAAGAAATATAATTAAGAAAAAACTTTTCAGAAACATAATATGCGCATGGAGCATTAGATATACTGTGTTATTATTAGTTAGCGTAGCAACAACGTTACACAAATATAGTGACATAAGAAGTAATCTAAACGGGTGAGGGACCGGGCGTCGCCGGACAGATCGAGCGATTAGCAAAGTCGACATCGATCGTCTCGAACAAAACGAATTGATCGATGTCGACTTTGCTAACGATCAGAGGTCAACGTCGACCGATACGATCCCATCACCGGTCGATCGCTCCGGCAACACCTTCAGGGAGCATCTATATCGGTCGTCAGCGTCGTAAGCGCATAGGGTCCGCACGGGTGGAACGAGGAGGAGCGGGTAGCGTCAGCCCGTACTCAGATCAATGATTCATCGACCAACGTAAACGCCTAGGGACCGGGCCGTCGCACGCGGGCGGCAAATCGAGCAACTTCTCAGCAGTAGTAGCGTAGCTATAGGGAACTAGGGCGGTATGATCGGTATCGCACGCGAGGCGCCGAAACGGCCGGCGGCGGGCCTGCCCAGGGAGGATAGTTACCGGTCGGAGTTCGATTAGGTGTTAAAGTCAAAGTCAAAGTCAAAAGTATTTATTGCTTTCATGAATGTAGAAATAGGGTGTTACAATAATTTTCCGGTACATCATGTTACCCTTTTGGGCGTAGCATTTATGAACGTGAAATGGACTAAAAGTGCATTATGTATAAAATTTTAATAATTTCTTTATTATTCTTATCTATATTCTATACCTATGTATCACATATTAATTTTAATCTTATTTATTATACCTATATTACTTATAACTATTCATACTTATAACTTAATCATTATTGAAATGTCAGTTACCTGGTGCATGGCGACATGCTGCAGCGCGACGACGGCGGAGTGCGCGGGGTTGGCGGGGTTGGCGGCGGGGTTGGGGGCGGCGGCGGCGGCGGCGGCGGGGCTGGCGGGCGGCTGCGGCGCGGGCGGGTGGTAGGGCCCCTGCGCGCCCGCGCCGCCCGCGCCCCCGGCGCCGTCCACCTTGCCGTCCACCACGATCGCGCCGATGCTCGACAGCACTGCGCACATTGTACATCTTCACTGTTTATACTCTTATTCGATAAATCGACATATACTCTGGTTCATAATCATGTGGAGTAAACTGACACATGTCCATGTGTCATCCCCATACGTATCACTCAATTTGAGAGATGCAAAATGTCAAAATGTATAGAAACATGACATTTACATCTGTCAGTTTACTCCATATGATTAAAAACCAGAGTATATTGTTGCCGCTAAATAGTTCAATATCGATAGATTATCGAGGAACAATAAAAGTATCAATGCTATTGCTGCTAAATATCTCAGTAACGTAGTTTTTTAGATTTTCGCGTTGCATTATAACTATAAATTATTAAAACGGGAATTAACGCGACGTTTATTTTTAAGTACATTGTATGTACTTACTGCTTGACGTTTCGGCTACGTTGCAGCAGCCGTGGTCACAAGCGAACTGAGTTCGCTTGTGACCACGGCTGTTTTAATAATTTATATCTCAGTAACGATCGATACTATCGATAGTACCACCCGCGACTACGTACGCGTGGAGTTCAATGCACACAATTATATTATTCTGATGTATAAGCTTATATTATTGTATCGTATAGTTTCATTGATGGTTTTTGCGTGAAAGAGAAGCAAACATCCATCCCTCCATGCACGTAAGTGTGGGCACTGACCGCGCACGAGGTCGGGCAGCTTGTCGAGCGCGAGGCTGATGCGCACGGGGATCTCGGGGTTGGGGATGTCGGCGCGCCGGCTCTTGATGCGCTGCAGGTGCGCGCACACCGCGCGCTTGCTGTACAGCACCGCCGTGTCGCTGCCCTGCAACACAACACAGCGGTCAGGGTGTGCGCTCCCATCGTAGCGCGGTCGCAGTGGCGAGCAGTGGTCGGCGATGGCGGCGAGCTGCTCGAGCGCGTCCGTCTGTCATCGCAAGTGTAACGAGCGGCGGTGGCGGTGGCTGACCTGGTCCAGCGCGCTGTTGACGAAGTCGACGCAGTGGTCGGTGATGGCGGCGAGCTGCTCGAGCGCGTCCGTCTGTCACTGCAAGTGTAACGAGCGGCGGTGGCGGTGGCTGACCTGGTCCAGCGCGCTGTTGACGAAGTCGACGCAGTGGTCGGTGATGGCGGCGAGCTGCTCGAGCGCGTCCGTCTGTCATCGCAAGTGTAACGAGCGGCGGTGGCGGTGGCTGACCTGGTCCAGCGCGCTGTTGACGAAGTCGACGCAGTGGTCGGTGATGGCGGCGAGCTGCTCGAGCGCGTCCGTCTGTCATCGCAAGTGTAACGAGCGGCGGTGGCGGTGGCTGACCTGGTCCAGCGCGCTGTTGACGAAGTCGACGCAGTGGTCGGTGATGGCGGCGAGCTGCTCGAGCGCGTCCGTCTGTCACTGCAAGTGTAACGAGCGGCGGTGGCGGTGGCTGACCTGGTCCAGCGCGCTGTTGACGAAGTCGACGCAGTGGTCGGTGATGGCGGCGAGCTGCTCGAGCGCGTCCGTCTGTCATCGCAAGTGTAACGAGCGGCGGTGGCGGTGGCTGACCTGGTCCAGCGCGCTGTTGACGAAGTCGACGCAGTGGTCGGTGATGGCGGCGAGCTGCTCGAGCGCGTCCTTCTTCTCGGCGAGCGTGCGCTGCTTGGCGTCGCACACCTCGTTCAGCCGCAGCACCAGCTGCTTGCCGCGCGTGTTGATCGCGTTCGTCAGCCTGCGCACACATTACAATACGACAACCATCAGTAACGACAAAGAAAACATAATGACTGGTGCGGTCGCCCGGCAGCCCGGGAGGGGGAGGGCAGGGGGAGGGAGGAGGGAGCGGCACTCACTTGACGACGGTCTGCGTGATGTCGTGCACGAGCGCCTTCTTCTTGTCGGCGATGAGCGCCTGGCGGTCGCGGATCACCTTCATGGCGGAGCCCAGCAGCACGCGCTTGTACGACACCTCCGACAGCAGCGCCGAGATGTTGGCGCGCGCCTGACACACGGGAAACAAGCGAACATGTTACCAAAATAATACCTGCGTTAAAAATTAGGACTACACTTTGTACCTCCTAATTTTTAACACAATCAAATGTATCCAAGTGAAAAAGTTCAATCTTAATGCTATCTTTAAGGTTGATTTTTTCATTTTGTAAAATAGTATTTAAGTGTATGATTAGAAGGGCGGCACTACTGACAAATGCAAGGCTGATGGGTGCAACGTTAGAATGGGCTTAGTCGTTATCAATTTAAGAGATCTTACAAAATTTATCAGCTATATAATGGATATAGCAGAGATCAATCGATTGTGTGATGGCATCTTAGACAAATAACAACAACCAACCACACTTATTTGTTGATTCACCATTTACATAAGTGCTTTAATAAAGCAGAATTTCAGGGTAGTGGCAATGTTGTTTTCCCAGATATGGAAATATATTTCCGATAAGTCTAGTTAATACTATTCAAGACCGTCCAAAGGTGTTGTACACAACACCTTTGGACGGTGTATGGTGTAAGCAGTCGCACCTGCGCAGCCATCTCGGTGCTGAACTGGTACTTGTGGTCGCGGTGGTGCTGCAGCTGGCAGTCGCGGCACGTCAGCCGGTCGCACGTCTCGCAGAACAGCGACAGCCGCTCCTGCGGGGACGCAGCTCATTATCACGGCAAAAGTTGGTAAGCAAGTGCTTCGTGATGCCAAGACAAAAACATAAATCGACCTATATCTATACAATTTACAAAGACGTAAATTAAATCTACACATCTTACATACAAACCGAAAAGGTGATCGCTATGCAATTGACGACTACCGCCATCTTTTGGTAAAGAGTGAAACTAACGTCCCGAAACGAAGTGAGAGCGGGCCATTAGTTTCAATCGATAATATAATTATGTTCCTCCAATAACCAGGTCCGGGATCCACACTTTTATCTTGTACTTTCAAGGAAACCTTCAAGAGAAGAGCGTACTCCCTTAAAAGGCCAGCAACACATCAGCAACCTCTCTGATCTCGCAGATGTTCATGGGCGGCGGTGATTGACTTACTACTACTACATTACTATCGGGTAACCCGCTTGCTCATTTTTCGCATCCAGCATAAAGACAAGAAAAACGAACAAAGGTACCATAAACACCCAGACTTTTTTGAGTACAAGTTTGTCATCGAGATCAAGCCCGTAAGGTTACCTGCACGTGGTCGCGGCAGAACATCTCGTGCGAGCTGCGCGCGGAGCCCTGCGCCGCCTGCAGCTCGGCCACGGCCTCCTCCTTGCTCTTGATCGTGTGGTCCTTCGTGATCTTCAGCCTGCGATTTTTTTCAGACAACGTTTAACGTCGTAAGACCCAAAAGCCTTTTAAAAGACATAAAACAAATTATTTTCCATTTGTGTCTGCTGTTTGGGCCTTACGACGTTAAACAGAAAAAAAGAACAGCGTAGTGGTAGGTAATGAGATATGGCAATACAAATCAGTATAATAAAATTTAATTGACATTGGCAGAAATAGCCATTCTTGTGTTAAAATAAATGTAGTTTGTCGTGATATTAAAAAAGCAACTAAAATAACATGTAATACAATAATATCATAATATGATATCATCAAAAAAACTTCATGAAAAGTCAAACAATATTTGTTTTCCTGGTTAAATAATTACATGCTCAGCTCATATCAGCCATAATGACCCGATTTGGTATGACTAAAATGTATCACGCAGAAACGTGCGGTACGTGAAGCGTGACTGATACACAGATACTGTTGTCGTAATCACTGATAAGCGATTTCTTGCTGAAATTAATTGAACGTGAGTTGGGCCTGCTTCTTCGCCTTTTAAGATAACTTATTATTCTGATAAGTGTTTTATTCTAACCGAAGTGGGCACTCATAATTCGCAAGGCCAGAAGAATTATGTAGATGTTATTGCCACAATTTAGTATTAATCAGATTTAGCAATTTTATTGATATTTGGAAAATGAGGGATAACTAGTCAGGTTTTGGGCACTGCATAGGGCTTTATTACATGTTCAAGAAAATTTCTATATTATCACCAGTCTTCAAAAATTTCATTATTTAGCGCTTTAAATAAAATTAACCATCGTTTAACTGAACGCAAGTATAGATAGACAACAATATGTATGTAAGTTTGCGACGTGAATTTGTAGACACTCGTATTGTGTCGGCGCAAGTTGCTTCTCGCTCACCTGACTGAGCGATGGCGGGATAGAAGGATGCGCTGTCGCGAACGAGTGTCGACAAAATTTTGTCGCGGTACGCATGTTAGGCCTACAGGTTACCTCTGATGCGCGTGCACGCAGTTGTCGCAGATGAACTCGGCGCAGTCGACGCAGTAGCTGGTGGCCGGCTCCGTGTCCTCGCAGCTGTTGCACTGCTGCTCGCCCACCGGCGTGCCTGCGCACAGCCACTATACTTATACTCCATTCCAAACAAATTCTTCTAGGGTAAAATTCTTTTAATCCTAAATAATCCTTCTAAGTTCAAACATTCATCATGTCAGTGATAACAAAATGAAACACAAACAATGTGATAAATAAGTACCTAATGCTAGTTTGCACATAGGTAAATAATATCAATTACAACGGTTTATTTTAACCATAGGCCTGAACATGAATTAGACCAATAAATCACAAAAAAAATATTCCAGTCTTTCATCCATAACCTATACCTAATGTGAACAGTTCAATAATGGAAATGGAGGAACAGGCTTACTGTTGGACCCTGCTGGTTCGGTGGTCATCTTCTCGAGCACAAACCGCTGGTCGATCATGTTTGCCACCTGGCACTGCAGCCGGCATGCCGGGCACGTCACCGTGATGCGCTCGGCGCCTGCAACAGCAATGCTTGTGTTGGGATCATTTAAAAGTATAGTTATCTGAATTACCTAAAAAAGTACAATATAGTGGGTCTATAGGGACAAGTCCTGACTAGAGGGTTGTCTTATTTGTTGTGTGTAAACTCTGCATGAGTGATGATGATAATGAGGCACTAGTTATTATATCATAATAAAATGTAATACCTAAAAAGTCTCTGGAATTAGCCTGGCGCTCCTCCACCTTGGCATTGATGCAGGGCTCGCAGGCGGAGTGCAGGCACTCCATGAGCTTGGGCGTGCCGTCGGCGAGCGCGAGCGGCGCGGTGCAGAGCACGCAGCGCGCGCCGGCGGGCGAGCGCGCGGCCGCCGACGGCGACGCCAGCGAGTCCGCGCCCTCCGCGCTGGCCTCCGCCTTGCTCGCGCCGCCCGCCGCCGCCGGCGCGCCTCCCTCCGAAACGCCGCCGCCGCCCACCTGAAAGCATACCAAATAGGACTATTCAATTCCATCTATGGAACTGATTTTATTGGCAATTACAAAGTTTGTAAACTATAAAAAAACACTGCTCTACTATACAGACGTCAAAAAGAACTTGATATGATAAACAGTACAGTACATCGCCACTTTATCACATATTTCTGGTAGCATGAGTGACAGACTTATAAGCCAACTTATAACTTGTATGGGTTCACATTTCGATAGAACCGAAAGAATAAAAAAAAACATAATGGTTTCCTTAGGATAGAGGCTTTTAATGGGTTTAGTCACATTTACTAATTAGTACATCCATTATCTCTAATTATAAGGACGGAAAAATACAAATCCAGACTGGAAAGGCATCCTAACCAGCTGGCATTAGAGCTGACAGTGGATAACTATCAAAATCAACTCAAGAGACGGAAAATCTTACATACAGAAAGGCTGTCTAAACTTTGAAAGATGTACCAAGGTGGTCACATCTTACCTGCCAACTGTCCTACAACACATCTGCTCACAGTCGTTGGACTGATTGCAAGATAGAAAAAAATATATAAGGACAGTTAGTTTTAAGAATCTAGGTATGTAAAACTTTGGAATAATTGTATACCTACTCTGCTATACCGTAAATTGGTGATCCAATAAATAAATAAATAAAAACTAACATAAAACGGAATTAATACTGTATGTTTTAAATTAAACAAATAAACAAGGCACTGCACACCTAATGTTATAATAAAACAAAGCAACAATAAAAGAGAAAACAAACAGGGCTATTCATTCAATAATATGACAATCTCACCGTTTTGTGGACAAAGAGCAGTAGTGGACAAGTCATAAAAGTTCTAGTAATTTGATATAGACCTCAAAATTCATCTGTAAATTAATAAAATTAGTAACAAAATATAAACAAACACACAAATCTTTACTTTAGAATGCCTGCTGTCGAAGCAGCAAAAGAGAGCAGGTCAAAACAAATTTCACCTTGCATGTTTACAAACTTTCTAATGAGTTTAAGCATTGTTACATGGGATGTTTACTCACATTGAGCCGGGCGGCGGCAGCGGCGGCGTCGGGCAGCTCGTCCTGCACCTCCTCCTTGATGGTGACGCCGAGCAGCGGGCCCAGGTCCATCAGCGCCCGCTCGATGTCCTCGCCGCTAGCAAAGTTCACTTTTTCCATTTTCACCACTGTTTCTACACTTCCGTGCTACACTGCTCACTTCATCCGCATTTTCACGACTCAGCCCGGACCCTTACACCCATAACTTTCACCCGCCAGCTTGAGGAGCTGGGCACGTACACATAATTGAGCACTTATCGTGAGATGAAGCAATTTCACAGCGTCCTTCAAAACTAAAAACAAACGGCCTAGCTAGTAATACAATTTGTATCCAAATATCACTTCTAACAAAGACATTTACTATAACAGTTTCCTTAAATCAAAGATTCTTTTAATTTATTTCTCCAAAAATCTCGAAAATTATGACATGCGTCCCCCTGCTAACGAAAACCGAAAACCATTTAGTAGTGATGCGTGTATATTTTACAATGAGAAGCCTATCGAATAGAATAATCCGATAATCAATTGAATAAGTCAAACCAAATTACTTGATTGAAAAGTTAATAAGGTTTTATAGTATTTAAGAGCATTTGAGAGTACTGATAATATATCAAAGATTTCGCCATAAATGTCTACGTTTTCTGTAAGATATCAAACTATGTTTGTTGTATTATTTTACATTATTTCATGTTATAATAATCGAATAATATCCATCAATTATTTCTATATCGAGAAACCCTAGGGCCTCCCTAGCTAGTGTCAGGTCAACAATCCATAAGCAATATAGAGTTTTATGTGATTTGTATGGATTAACAATAAATTATAAAAATAATGGTTCCAAAATGGAAAACTGGGTAAAATTGCTCATTAGAAAATTGTAGCAGCTAGAGGTAAAATGATTTCCCCTTGCGTTATTTTAAAGTTGCATGTTTATTGTTGTAATCGTGACTGAAGATTCATGACTAGAATGATTTTGATTATATGTTTACTAGCCCGCATCACTATAACTTTTTAATTTGCTTTTTGACGACTTTTTTGACATTTGTGTGACAACACGTCGAAAATGGCTGACTCGGGGCCAAGTAAAAGCGATATTGAGGCAGTTTTTCAAAGATTACGGTCTATTCCTGCTAATAAAGTGCGTATAACTTACAGAGTGTAATAAACATGAAGACGCTTTATAAGTTTGCTTACAATATAAACCTCTTCTCAGGTATGTTTCGACTGCAACGCCAAGAACCCTACGTGGTCGTCGGTGACGTACGGAGTTTTCATATGTTTAGACTGCTCTGCGGTGCACAGGAGTCTTGGAGTGCATCTCACGTTCGTCCGATCCACACAACTTGACACCAACTGGACATGGAAGCAGCTCAGGAACATGCAACTTGGCGGGAATATCAATGCTGTAAGTCATCACTCATCATCCACTTACTGGAAGACTCTAAGTTTTGTTCTTTATTGGTTCAGATTCAGATCAATGTATGACCATGTCTGAATTCAGACGCAGTACTTCCGCACTCATGGGCTGGTGACGGACGACGCGCGCCAGAAATACAGCTCGCGCGTGGCGCAGATGTACCGCGACAAGCTGAGCGCACAGTCTGACCACGCCATGAAGACATACGGGACTAAGGTAATGTTTTCGCAGTAACTACTGTATTCCAGATTACCTATACACAGACATATTAACATGACTAAAGAAACATGATAGAAAAATTAAAATAATTTTAAATCTTTAACAACATTTTTATTCCAGCTTGAGCCTAATGTGAGTCTTTCTTAAATATTGAAACTATAAGCATTATGCATTATTTGTAACTCCACATACTCAATGTTTATATATTAATATCTGTTTAACATTTGTAAGACCAAGTGAATCCTACTTATCACTTTTTGTGGAGAAACCGTTGTACTTTTGGTCCTGATTGTGTTTTACTATTTATTTTCTCCTATAAGATTTAGCATTCTGTTGAAATAAAATAATTGTCTCTGTTCTAGCTACACCTGGATGCGGCGCCAGTGGAGAAGGAAACTAAGGAGCGAGAGGTAGACTGGTTTGCAGAGCACGGAGACTCACCCACTAACACTAATGCGCTTGCTCCTGCACAGGTAACGCCCTCGGCTGACACTGGGCTTCCATACATGCCATTTTCTTGCAGACTTATCTTACTTGTGCAACTTTTTGTGTTTATGTAATTGTTTTTACAAACATATTTTGTTCTAACTATCATTATTTGACAAGATTTTCTACATAACTTTTTTGAAAAGCCAGTGTTTAAGGGAAATTTAAATTTCAAGTTGAAAATTAATAGTTGTGCATATTAATGAAAGACATATTTTTCTTTTTTATTGTTGTCGTTTCATGACAAAAAGGTATGTTGTTTGATATCAAAATTTTCACTAATTTTGTGTGGTCAGTTTTATCTGCAGAACCGTGTAGTGTGATTAATGACAGTTCACCTCACTACAATCATGTTTTTGTTTTGGATTTTTCTTGATTCATACCATTATTAGCTTTAGCAATGCTACATTTTGTAATTACTTGTATGATCATCATTGTATCTTGTAGTGACTGACATCTGTTAACAATGAAGGTGAAGAACAGGCAAATAATGTAGACATATTAACTTATAATTAGTAATTATTAAAAGTTTTTTTTTTAATGATGGCTCCACACTCCCACAACTCACCTACCTATTCAATATCTTTCATGGATAATGAACTTCTTGCAAATTTTTGTATGCTGTAAGATTGTCTGAATTATAGCTATGCAACATAGTCATAAGTATTCTGTATAGAATAGTTTTGTTTTGAAGCATGGGTGTTGTTGTGTGTTCAGCCAGCTAAGCCGGAGGAGCTGAGCTCGGAGGCGCGGCTGTGGGACGCGCGGCCGGCGGGCGCGGGCGGCGCGGGCGCGGGCGACACGCCGAGGATGTCCTCCATCGGCGCCCGGAAAGCGCCTGCCAAGCGCCAGGGGGTAAGCACAACTACTGATAAACAGAAGTTGTTATGAGTATAGAGCTGGTGCAATCTATCACGTAGTTTAGGGTTGTTTGGATAGGATTTATGTGTATAAACCAAACCAAAATGATAGCTCATTTTGAAACACAAGAAGGCCATTAACTAAAATATTTCGATAAATATATCAAATTTTGATAAGAACATCGTAAATTGGATTAAAGGATTAGTACTGGCTTGTGCGAAGTTTGTATAATCGATTATAATGTTTGTGTTTATCTTAAAATATTTGTAAGTTTATAAGAAGTCATCTTGGATAACTTGCCATGGTAAGATCATTTTCTTTGTCGCCGTTGTCGATGAGTGTACATAAAAAAGTGGCTGTCTTTTAACTTTAGAAAGCCTTCACATACAAACAGCATATGATTTTTATGTGTGTAGTTGGGCGCGCGCAAAGGCCTGGGAGCCACCAAGGTGGCCGCCAACTTCGACGACATCGAGCGCGAGGCCATCATGGCCGAGAAGCTCAAGATGGAGGTAAGCCAACTTCACATCTTACTTATTTTTTTATATTTATTGAATTTGGAGATCTCTTTTATGAGCGAAATAATTTCTAATAGATATGTATATAAAAAAATAAAAATAAATAAATAAAACTTTATTAATTATAATAGAACTATTTAACAATATAAACTTTATACATAGGGACCATGATATTTACCTGTACTAAGAATAATCTTGTCTCACAGAATAGAATCAAATTAGTGAATTCGAATTTAATATTCTTATTCAGAGAACAAAATAAGCATATTCTAAAATGTACAGAAGTCTAGTAGACTACTGGCCCGTGTTAAAAAAATGATGGGTCATTTGAACCACCAGATGACCTATGTAGAACGATATAAGAGCATAAAATAATAAGATTCAGCATTATGCCGTCACTTGTAAGCTGTCCAACTGAGTGCAGGTGAGAATTCAAAAGTACAGGTAGAGTGGGTATATTTTGGTCATATATTTTTGTACGGCATTCTTACTTATCGATAGATCCATGAAAAATAATAAGACAACGCGTAGTGCCGTACAAAAATGGTGGTCCAAAAAGTCGGATTTTTCTTTTGATTTTCCGACAATTTCCACGGTGAATTTGATCATTTGATTTTGTACGGCATCAGCTTCATGCTATTTCAGTACTGCTTCTAATACATTATTTCGCAACGCCGTACAAAAATCATGCGACAAGGGGAAAAAAACCGAGGGTTGCAACCCCCTCTCTTTCCGTGGTACAAAGGGTGATTTGAAAAAGTACGGCTTTGGTTCCAAAACATTATCTGACACTTAAAGTACTATTAAAAATAATGCCGTCAACAAGTGATTGTTCATTTGAATGTATATCAATAATTATCTTAATTTCATCGTATTCTTGATTTACAAAGGTGTAAAATCATTTGATCCTGTACGGGAACTTTTTTTTTAACATGATAATGTAAAATACAATTGTTATATAGTATTGCCGTTCAAAAGAAACTGTTCTGAAAAAAATTATAGAGAAACACAAAAACTGTAATTTTTCAAATTATTGAAGAAATTTAAATATTATACATTAATGAAATATAGCAGTTTTCTACATTGTATCTCATGTTTTAAATAGTATTAACATAAATAAATTAGGAAAAAATGATGCCTTACATTTTAATGCAGACCATATCTTTTAGGCTGATGAAAATGACGCTACTATCTAAAGGGTACTTTATGGCCATCTGATACAGTACGGCATTAATATATTTTTGAAGAGAACAATTGATAATATGATTAAATCTCTGTTAAGTGAAACGGTGTGTATATATGTATATATATATACAAAAATTTTAACTGTCAACCACAGTATCAACAGTTTTGTATACTTTTTGGTTTACTATATACTTCGAACATTATTGATACATATATATAATTGATTTGTTTCATTGTAATGATGTGAAGAAATAAAACAATTATTTTTAAGAAAAATTTGATATTTTAATAATGATGATAATACAAAATATGGTTTTCCCCTTTGAACCAACGAAAATGTACGGCATATGAAAAAATATTATCTATGCATAAAATACTTTCGAAATAAATTAATTTGATGTTGTGTCAAATCACCCCGTGGACCACAGAAAGAGAGGGGGTTGCAACCCTTGGTATTTTCCCCTTGTCGCATGATTTTTGTACGGCGTTGCGGAATAATGTATTAGAAGCAGTACTGAAATAGCATGAAGCTGATGCCGTACAAAATCAAATGATCAAATTCACCGTGGAAATTGTCGGAAAATCAAAAGAAAAATCCGACTTTTTGGACCACCATTTTTGTACGGCACTACGCGTTGTCTTATTATTTTTCATGGATCTATCGATAAGTAAGAATGCCGTACAAAAATATATGACCAAAATATACCCACTCTACCTGTACTTTTGAATTCTCACCTGCACTCAGTTGGACAGCTTACAAGTGACGGCATAATGCTGAATCTTATTATTTTATGGTGTTATATCGTTCTACATAGGTCATCTGGTGGTTCAAATGACCCATCATTTTTTTAACACGGGCCAGTAGTCTATAGTTTTACGCAAAAATATTTTTAACAAACAATGCTATGATCAAACCAAAAAAGTAATACTACAACGCCCCAACTTTTCGAACATAGCTCGGATTTGTCTTGAATTAAATAAGCGTGGTTTTTAAGGCTGATCCCGTCATATGTCTATATAAAATTAAGAGCATGACCCGTCCCATGGTCCCTCCCGCCTTCCCGGCATCATACGGACCGAATCTTAGAAGACTCCATCGGCACTCGGTCGAATAATCTAGTTTGCTTGATAAAATCAAGAGCAGTCGATTCGTTATCGTCGGGAGCTGTTAACGCATGGTGCGTGTGCATGGTTGCAGTCGGCGGCGGCGCCGGCGGGCGGCGCGGGCGGCGCGGCCACGCTGGCCAGCGTGGAGGCGGAGGTGGCGTCGCTGCGCCTGCAGTACCGCGCCGAGCCCGCGCGCGACGCCGACCGCCTCGGCATCGCCGCCGCCAGCAAGGCCAGCCGGACGTACGTACCGCACACCACACACCACACACCGCACTCCTCAGCCTAGCGCACTCCGCCGTTTGACAGCTCTCCAGGTGTTCCCGCTCAGATTGATCTTTGTCTCCTCGCATTCAGCGCCTGCGTTGTAATTTGCCGCAAAATGTTGTTAGGGCACTTGTGACTCCCCTGGTGTTGGGTGTCTATGAGCGGCGACGATCGCTTACCATCGGGAGATCCGTCTGCTCCGCTGCCACCTGTCATATCTATACATAAACAATACAAATATTGCGCAAATCATCACCCCATCTGGCGTTTATCGGGACACAGACACACCTGTTCAAATATGTAAACTTAAAAAAAAAACTTTTTTTCACAATATTTTTGTATTTTATCCTGAATCTCTCTAGACCCAGTCGTATGGAGATTGTGACTGAATGTCATTATGTGAAGAAACAAGCAGTTCGCTTACCTGATAGTAAACGCCACAATACATCTGCTCATGGACAGTCAGACACAAAACAATAACCAAACGTCGGCTGACACTGCGCCCGACACGCTAACGACAGTTATTAAATGTCATACCCTAATTAATTAAATTAGCAATAGTGCTTTTCTCCCGAAACACAAAAATACTTACTTAGGTACTTTTATTTCACGGGGAAATATCTGGCAAAGCGGCAGCACCCATCGAATACGGAAACCCAAGTGTAATGTATTCTGCCTGCGCAGGGGCGTGTCGCACTCGGCCACGTCGGACATGACGGTGATCGAGCAGGAGGGCGTGGCGCCGCCCAAGCACATCGACGACGTCGACGACTTCAACTCCGTCTTCACCATGATCAGGTCAGCATACATTACAATACGGATATGTCATTGCTTGGTGCATAATTGTTTAAATAAATACAAAAGTGTTTTCTGTAGTTATTCTGGCTTTTAATACATGGTTATTGACATAATCAGTGTTCTAGAATTTGTAACTTTTTAGTAATGGACCGCCCCCACTTCGTTTCGGGACATAGCTCCGGACAATACCAATAGATAGCGGTGGGTGTCGATCACATCGCGCGTCCTTTAGACTGGACACGCTGTGTGTGAGTGAAAGTATCATTTGCGCAGAAACGAGCCGTACAGCAACAGCCGGGGCCTGGACAACCTGCTGGGCGACAGCGCGCGCGGCAAGCTGGGCTCCTCGTGGGAGAGCATCGAGCCCGAGCCCCCGCGCAGCCTGCACACCATGTTCGGCGACCGCGCCACCAACACCAGCGCGCCGACCAACGCCGGCGCCGCCACCAACGCCGGCAGGCCGCCGCGCGGCCGCCGCGCCGAGCCCGTGGAGGACGACTCCGCCGTCAAGAAGTTCGGCTCCGCGAAGGCCATCAGCTCCGCGCAGTTCTTCGGTGAACAGGTCACTTACACAATGCTTTGATATATTATTAATATTTCTAGTGCATTTAGTGATGTCCTAAACCTAACTCAGGTTAATATCAGAATTTAAATGTCAGAAGTTATGACTCATATGTTACTTTTTTAGTGCTGGTTTGCTTGCTCTGGGTTTCTGATAAGGAAGCTGGGAAGCTTAACCGAATAATGTCCCAATATTGGTGGATTAAGCGCCAGTTGAAACACAAATGTTTATTGATGAAACATATATTTGGTCTGGTCTGGGTGTTTACTATCTTTGTTTCTGGTTTCCATAGTACAAATGAATAGTTTGGAATGTATGTGATGTTACCTCAATTTCATTATAAAATATAAGGCAAGCATTATTATTTTTAACATAGGGTCGGAGCCCTATGTTTTCTTGTTCCGTATTATGTATTGCGGTGAGTCAAGATGAGTGTCGTTGGCGCAGGACTCGCGGTTCGAGCGCGACGCGAACCTGTCGCGCTTCCAGGGCAGCTCGAGCATCTCGTCGGCGGAGTACTTCGGCGGCGAGCGGCCCGCGCACAACAACAACCCCTCCGCCTTCACCGTCTCCGCGCCGGACCTCGACGAGGTAAGACGTTAGACGTAGCTAGCTATACGGCGGCATGAAAGAATAGCGATAAAAAAGAAGACTTTCTATTAAAATTGGTTTCTACGCACTCAAGGGCATAACTACAGATTCTTGCCGCAGACTATAGAGGTAATAGTTACTATTGCAGCCCTCAAAATTAGGTCTGAATTCCACGTCGACTGCTCATCCAGTTGTCAGTGCGAAATCTCTATCATCTTAGAATTTAATTCCCGTTTACGTCCAAAGCTGTCGGTTCTACAAGTTCGGGGTTACGATTAGACCATGATTTAGGATGTGGGGAGTCAATCACAATGAAGCAACATTTGACGTTTTGTTTCGTTTTTTAAGTTGATTCGACTCGTAGTCAAACCCGAGAACTCTCGTGCTGGGATATAACACTGCATCCACTGTTCCATTGAGTAGATGGTAGATTAATTACTATTATGCTAAGTTACTAAAGTATGCATCTTTTTAGAGTCAACCCTACCTGGTGCTTCTGTGTCAATTTTTTTTTGTTGTCAATACGTTATACCGGTATGTATGTGTGTGGCAGGTGCGGGAGAGCGTGCGCGCGGGCGTGACGCGCGTGGCGGGCCGGCTGTCGTCGCTGGCCAACGGCGTCGTGTCCTCCATACAGGAGCGCTACGGCTACTGATAGCGCCCACACCCATACCCGGCCACACGCCGGCCGCCACCAACGCCACCACACGCCGGGACCTCGCCTCGCCGACATATATCATTTATCATCCTATATTTCTCATATCTCTCAGTTTCCTTGGGGGCAAGTAGTTTGAACCCGAATACTAATCTACTTATCCGCTGCCCCGGCTTCTAAAACATTTATAGTGAGTGCTAGTTTCGTCGTGTTTAACAGATTTCAATAAAATGAAGCTTTTGTCCGATAGAGACCGCCGCCCCTCGAGACGTTTCACTCCGTATCGCATTAGAGTCTCGTTCGCCGTCTCCTTGACGCGGTGGATGTCGACTTTCCAAAATTTTATACTTGTTTTGTGCAATAAAGTTATAGAAATAAACATTCATATTATTCAATAAAATGTAGCAGTAATCTTTCGAAAAATATCCCATTACTAAAAATATCTACTTTACAAAATTATTGAATCGGAGAAATTAATAGTTGTTATCACTAAGTATTCAAATGTTATTTATTATAGACAACACTGTATTCGGCAGCGACGACTTTGAGTTTCTATTTCGTTTCGACTTACATACATTTTACAACTGATTTGACATGATCACGCTATGAATCGTCCTCTACACATTTTCATTAAATGAAGTTTTAGTTAGTTAACTTCATAATTGTGATACCGCCCGACAGACAGACCGTACAACGACATTCATCAGCTAAACATCATCTGATCGTAAACCTGATACAGTATAAGCCACGAATTTTGTCTAGGTTTGTGTAAATATTGTAATATAAAGAAATGTTTATATCGATAGTGTTCTATATGCTCCTCGCACCAAATATGAACAATTAGGTCATTAGAGTCATTCATCACTAGTGAAGTCGTTTTTACTAATGACGTAAAACGCCGCCATATTGCGGCGTGCGATCGAACTAACTCGTCCCATCCCATGACAAAATCGATTAGTTAGGCCAATATTCAGGTCCCCTAATAACTGATCAGGCCCTGCATCACGTTACTTTCGAGGGTAATTTATTTATTCCGGTGATACATGATCAAACCATTGGCATTCCTTGAGACCGGCAGTCGAGCACAAACCGCCCTCACCGCAACGACCGCCGCAGAGCATTTAAAATTCATTAAATTTATATTTATTTTTGTGTATTTTATAACTAAGTTGTGTTTAACGTTTGTTACATAAGTCGATGTTGATTTAGAGTATTTATAACGCGTACTATGTGAGTAGGGACCGTTGATATCGCTCGGCGCCGCCCGCGCCTCCGTAGCGAAGTGTTATTTTATAGAAATTATTTTTTATCGTACTAGTTAAGTCTGTTATAGTTTAATGGCCTACGCGGCGGCCTCGGCCGGGGAGGCCGCGCGGCTCCGCTAGCTGTAAGTAGGACAAGTTAGACGCTGTTGGATGCAATGATTTCAAATTGTTGTTACCAGTATGTAGATCGTAATTAATGTTACACAGCATCGAGTGTCGGGGCGCCGCGGCGCTCCCGGCAGTCAAGCGGCGCCGCGGCGCCCCACGAGTCTTGGTTTAGGTAATATTGTCTTGTATTTAGTGTTTGCGCCGCTTCGCCGCCGCGAGGCGAGGCGACGCATTTCCGCTGATCAGAAGTTTGTATAAATCAAAATAATTTTGTTTTAGATTTTAATTATTGATATAAATATACAAAACTATATTTGCATACTGACGTTTTATTCTTTACTTCGACAGTAACCCCTGCCCCCTGCAAGCTTCCATCCGTTAAAAATATTTTATTATGTTTTTTTTCTATTAGCAAACAAGACAAAGTCCATTAAAATTGGTTTAGCCAATTTTGAGTAATTGATTTAGTTTCCACTCCACCAATCTTTATCCGACGGGAAATCTATGGTATACATACTATACCTAAGGCTGTCGTTCCATACTGTCGGAGGCTCGGAGCGTTATACCATAGATTTGTCTTCGGATGAAGATTGGTCGAATCGGCCTTAGTGAAGATACAGGTAGATAATATACAATTAAACTAGTGCTTGTAAAAATAGTACAATTTATTATTCAAAAATAAGTTAAACTATCATTTCCACTTAAATCCATTCTGTCAATATAAAATCGTATAATTTAATCAAACTTAACATTTTTTATGAAGTCTGAGCGCCTCCAGTTAAATAATAAAAGTAAACATGAGATGAAAGCGATGCGTATGCGCGCCTCGCCGTGATGTACAAAATGAGTATATGGACCTCAAAAACAATACCGCTAAGTTCACGACCTCATCAAGACTCCTCGATAATGCGTCAAGAAAGTCTCGAAAGCGGATTTTTGGGGAGCTAAAACTGAGTTCCCATGTTTTTTAACCAAAGGAGTACATACAAATACTCTATGTCATACGTGGCAGTGGGCCAGGGGGCTATCGCTTGTGAAAAATCCGATAGATGGAGTACTGTTAGACTGAAGTCCAGCTTCCACGTCATTAGTTGTTTAGTGACACATCAAAAATAACCAATCACCGTGTAGATGCACCTCAGTTCTACAGTACGCCATCTAGCGGACTTTTCGCACGCGGTAACCCCCATTTCATGACTTTATTGATACATTATAAATGGGAGACACCTTGTAAAGAAGCACGGGTCGGGTGGTGGCGGGCACTTACACTCTGATTTTTAATCATGTGGAGTAAACTGACAGATGTCAATGTGTCATCCCCATACATTATCACTCAATGACAGATGCAAAAAGTCGAAATGTGTAGAAACTTGACATTCGCATCTGTCACTTTACAATCTACATGATTCAAAATCAGAGTACCTATAGGGAAACTCACCGTTCCCACGGCCATACCAACACTAGGGCCGGCTAGGGTAGGGCGGCGTCCTGGCGCACGGCGACGATGGCGATGTTCTCGGGGGACACGGCGGCCGGCACGAAGCGCGCGAGCCCGGCGCGGTAGCCGCGCGCGCGCAGCCGCAGCACGCGGCCCCAGTCCAGCAGCGCCTTCGCGCGCGCGCCCGCCGAGCGCCGCCGCGACGCCGCCTCCGCCTCTGCGTATACCACTACCATCACTACAGACACAGCGGCAGTCGATGTTACCTACCGCTGACGACCCGAACACCGCCGTCGAAACACTTATTACTGGGTGACGGGCGATGGTTGGCACTGGTGACTCCACTAATATTGAATGTCACCTTCCAGTAAAATGTCTGATCGTCTGCCACCTATCACTTAAAAATAATAACTCCTTAAACCGACGCCATTACTATTAACGTCAAAGGTTCGAACGAACATTCATGTGATAAAAAAACATGTCTCAGTAGGTACTTAAAATACTTAGTACGGACTCACGGACTCAGATCAATACCTATATGAAATACTAGCGGCCGCCCGCGACTCCGTCCTGCGTGGAAAAGTAACTTTTTACCCCCATTTCAACCCCTTACAGCCCCCTTTTCGCAATAAAAAGTAGCCTATGTCCTTTCTCAGAGTCTAGATTATCTGTATACCAAATTTCATTTAAATCCGTTGAGTAGTTTTAGCGTGAAAGAGTAGCAGACAGACAGACAGAGTTACTTTCGCATTTATAATATTAGTATGGATTGTTTGAATGTATTTGTTTCTGGTAGAAATCATCTTGCATATGTAATCAAATTACTTAGTAACTACCATACATGTTATTACAGTAACAGACTTAAATAACTTCCAAGCCCCACGCTACGCCTGCTACCTCACCTGCTTGATCCTGGTGGTGGGCGTGGAGGCGGCGCGCGCGGGGGCGGCCGTCGCCGCACGTGCCCCACGACACGATGCCGAACAGGATGTCCATCTCCTCCACCTCGACGCCCAGCTCCTGAGCCACAGTGACACGTTCACATAGGTATTGGAAACAAGTTGTCAGTTATCACATGAACAACTTGCTTTAAACTTTTTTTCCTTAAGAGATCTACAGAATCCAGATTGATGCAGCTTCGACAATTGTGTTCCTACATTTTATTAAATTATTTTAATTAGACTAATAACAAAATTACAAAACAAACAGGAGCGCATGGGCAATAATAACTTACAAGAAGGGGTCGATAAATTCGTGAAAACAAATGATGGCGCCGCTACATCACAGAAAGTTGCCAAATTGGTTATACTTATATCATTTATGTACTCGTTAGTTACTCAAACATCCGTTTTTTACGAGTTTCTTGATGCATTATGGCCGCAACTTTTATTAACTAACAGGGCAAAAGTTTAATTAGATTGCACCAGTTGGCAGCACCGTCGATATGCAGGTTCCCTACAGGATGCAACGGACAAACCGGTACTCTTGCAATGAAAGTATGAGGTTGAGTTTATGTCGGAGCTTGAGCTCACCATGAGGTGTTCGAGGCCGAAGTACCCGTGCGCGTCGCAGCGGTGGTGGCAGCACGTGGCCAGCACCGCGCCGCGCGCCGCCGCCTCCGTCACGCAGCGCAGCGCGTAGTCTGCGCGCAGGGAAACGCAACCATTATCACAACACATGACGCCTCTACGGAGGGCACCTCGTCGAGACTCCCACACCGACACATCTATTCTAATCTTAAGAAAGCTGTCGTGTCTTAAAATGAAAATTGTGGATTGAAATGGAAAAAATAACCACATTACACAATAATTATGACTGAAGACACCGTCCGACCGACTATACATTAAGAGGCGATAAATTGGAAACGAAAAAAGAATTGGATTTGATTTGGTGAGTGTCGATCGACTTTTACGAGAGGATCTCTAATCGAAGTACATAAGCAGTTTTCAAAAATTTTAAAGATGACTACCAGAAGTAATGCTCCACGCATTTCGCGTTATAAATGTTTAATTTTTATATGATTCCTTTCCTGTTTGACGTTAAACTAAATCTTTAAGAACAATAGTTAACAAAACGAAGAAACATAATATCTAGTAAGTTAAATTAAATTTTTATAAAAGAACATATTCAACTAGGGAAGGCTCACCTGTGGCGACGCCGCACAGATGCTTGGCGAAGCCCACGACGTGCGCGGCGGCGCGCACGGCCGGCACGCGCGACAGCACCACGTCCGCCAGGTCCGCGCGCAGCCGCGTGCACGTCTCCGCCGCCTCGCCCGGTGCATGCTGTGCATGCTCGGGACTAGGCTGCACGCAAACACAGGCCTTGAAAATACATTTTAGCAATTTCCCAAAATGGGCGGTAAAACCCCCTCATGGGCGCCGTAGTCCTAAAGGAGGGCGGTAATAGACCATGAAAAAAAATAACAGACAACACTCCAATGCTGGTCAAGTGGGTTGTACCGGGCCGTAATCTCCTATTCCTGGGTTCGATTCCCGGGTCGAGTAAAAAGTAAGTATGTTTCGAATTTTTCGAATATAAATCGATTTTGTGATCACCAATCCGCATCAAACTGCCGGCCCGCATCCGATAAAATCGGTATCTGATTTATTTATAGGCCAATAAAAAAAATAAAGAAAAAATAATCACGAGTATAGGAGAAAAATAGAATGTACTTATAGCAATCGAGCAACGCACACACACATTCAACAAAAAGTAGGTCAAAAATAAAATCGGTGCATCCCGACCGATCTGACTGTAATGTATGCAATGTATATCAACACTGAACGCTTACTACTCATCGACAGTCGGCCGCATGCACTTATTAAGGTAGGATTTTCAGTGGGTATGGACAACGATAAAGGACGTAAAGTTTTGAAAGAACAAAATGAATATGGATAGAGTTTGTGTCCTCACCGCGGCGGAGTCTGGCTGGTTGTCGGCTTGCGCGCCGCGCAGCTTGTTGTCGCGCTTGTGGCGCAGCGACGCGCGGTCCAGCAGCAGCACGCGGCTGCCGCGCGCGCCCGCGCACCACGCGCGCCACGCGTAGTACGACAGGTGCCCTGCACACACACACACACACAATACATGCAACCACTGCCTCGACATGTTTGTGTATCTTTTCAAACATTCATATAATAAATAATTAACTAAATAATTTTAACTATATGACTTTGAGTGAGTTGAAGTAAAAGACTTCTATGGTGATAGATATACAGAAGTGATACTCCACTTGTATCCTAGAGTGAATACTCTTCTTCTAGGGTTATCAAACACATTTAACTCAATACCTATCAATTCAAACTAATGACAAATTGTAGTTTTTTTTTATATGATATACTAATACCTACCTGGTTGTCTGCATTAATAAATGAGACAGTACGTCCCATTGGTTAATCTATTCTTTTATCACAGTAGACAGTACAGTTGCTATTTGTAAGTTACAATTCAAACAAATTGATCATGGCGTTCTTCGATACAGCATGAAGACGTTAAAAGTGTAAAAGTCTCAATTCGCAAAAAAGCATTTTCGGAACTTAAAATATCTATTACTGTACTTACTAACTAGTGGCATGCCCTCATTGTTGCATGCCTCATGCTCCTCTTCGTTCGGGACATTAGTTCTACCAATACCAATAGATGGCACTGGGCGTTGTTTACATCGCGCAAGTGTTTTACCTTTTCGCTTCAGCTACAAGCGTTGTCTTAATTCATAATGGAAATGATAATATAGGTAAGTAAAGGCACCTTTCCCCGCCCCCAGCTCCACATAGCAGGTGGAGTCGTGCACCAGGCCCTGGTCCTGCGCGAGCCACAGCAGGCTGGAGGCCTGGCGCAGGTGCCGAAGCGAGCTGTCCGCGCGCCCCGCCTCCGCGTACTCCGGCAACACCACCGGGTGGATCTCGTGCTCCTCCACACTCGAAATGTTGTCTTTTATGTGTTCTGAAAATATGCGTTCAACTTGTTCGCGTTCAAATTAATAGACGCCCACTGCCACACATTGGCCTCCCCTAAGAAATTTTAAACTTATGAACCTGGGCCGTCCCATTTAATAGATTCACACAATCTTCAACAGTCACCACATTCGCCACACGGAGTCGTAATGGCCTCCACTCGAAGATCTTTCTGTGTAAACAGGTACATCGAGTAACTAGTATTTCAATCCCTATGACAGACCATACTCACTCTCATAAATGGCATTGACTTTGTGTATGAGCCGCGCGAGCGCGTCGGCGGGCACGTGCGCGAGCGCGCGGCGCGGCGGCGCGCCGGGCGGCGGCGCGGGCGCGTTCACGCCGCGCTCGATGTACGCCGGCTGCTCTCCCTCGCGCGCGTTGCAGATCGCGAGGTGCTTCGACAGCTTGCTTGCATAACAAGTACTGGAAATATTTACTTGTAAAATGTAATTTTATCGACAGTTTAGTATGGAAAGCAATCTGTATTGTGAATTTTGACGACTTCTTGGTACAAGTGGGGTGAATGATCTTTATTGCAAGTTTAATTGGCACGAACTATAACCAATTAGTTACTGTAACAGCACAATTTTCACTGAATTAAGGCTTATTGTATAGTAGTTATAAGTTCCTGTTATCTGCTACAATGATCCTTCTTTCTTTATATAATGTGGATATAATGTGTGTTGAAAGTCAAAGCCGAATGATCTACAGTTAATTGAATAATTTTGAATTTATTGCTGTAGTGTAGGACGATATGTTTACACATCTTTTACAAACATCATAAAATATATAACTTCATTATTTATTATTATTATTATTTTATTATTGAAGAGTTAATATATCTAGTCTACAGATGAATTTATTCATCATTTATAGTAGTACAACTAAGTACCTAAGTCTGGCTAAATTAATAAACCATTTACCAGCAAACATAATTTTAGCAAAAAGAACAAAAGATAGATTGGCTAGATAGTTTGTACATACTGAAAACTTTAATAACTTACTGCTTAGGATCGTTTGGACACGGAATACGGGTGTCATTCTGAAAGAAACATTTAATAATAAAATAATAATAGAGTAATTAGGTCTACCACATTACACATAAATGAGTATTGTAAAAGTATTATTTCTTAAATTTTATATCCATATATACTTAAAGTTATGTATTCCATATGGTAGCCTATTATATTCAACACTATTAGAGTACATAGTAACTTTGATTATAGTAGTAGGAACACACTCAAAAGTTGTTAATGTTTTCCTCTTTCATAAATAAAAAACATTTTAATTCAATTAATAAGAATTTTCGTTCTTAAGTGTAGACTTTTCTACGAGTTTTCAGCTTAGAAATAGAGCTAATTACCTCTCCAGAGTCCAGTTTAGGCTGCGGCTCGTGTTCCCCGCAGTAGTGGCGGCCCGGGCGCACGGTCATGCGGCACAGCCGCTTCTTGCGCACTACGAAGAACTGGCACTGCGGCGCCTGCACCTCCGCTAATTTATTCATCGTAGATTCCTGCCAATCGGGCATCGTTGTGTTTTTGGTTTGTTTGTTTACAACGATTTTAGGTTATCTTTTAATTGACAGTAGGTACGTCAACGCGACGTGTCGTCAGCTGTTATTTTTTTTTCTTATACTGCCACAGATACTGTGCATGCCAAGAAAAAGTTTATATTTCAAAAATATTCATAATTTTGCACAAAATGATTGTAAGAGTTTAATGTTTATTATTATGTATTGAAAGAAATATTTATAAAGTAAAAACAATTTAAACATACATACATGAGAGGCGAATTTGTTTATTATTTTTGTAAATAATCAAATACATACAACATCTGTCTGTCATGTCATCTTGTCAATGTCAAAAATTGCTCGACCAGCGTATGATCTCACGAATTTGTTTTGTTTCGTGTTTTACGATATTTTAGGGATAATAACTGTGAAAAATCAACGAATTCGTGGTTAAAATTATTTAAAGGATGGTTTCAAATCGTCACTAATTTCTACACGGCTTTAAAAGACTTATTGTAATTAGAACTTTTCTTCATATTTGACCTGGTGAATCATCGTCCGAAAAAGGTAGATTTCTTCCTTCATAGCTTAATCAGTGTACAAACTAGTCTGAATTTGATTATATTTAGCCTAATAATAACTTGTTTTAGACCGAGGCTCTTAAAACATAACTTCAGTAGTTAGTAGTAGAAATGATATTGGGGGCCTTATTTACTTTTGATTGCTAGAATCGTGTTGTCGACTTGAGTTGAATTTAGATTATATTTGATCAGTAAGCAGGATGGAGTGGCTGTTCGGGCACCGCATGACGCCGGACGAGATGCTGCGCAAGAACCAGCGCGCGCTGAACAAGGCCATGCGCGACCTGGACCGCGAGCGCATGAAGATGGAGCAGCAGGAGAAGAAGGTCATCGCCGACATCAAGAAACTCGCCAAAGAAGGACAGATGGTAAAGTGGACTCCTGTTTCTGCACTTAGACTCCTACTTGGTTCATTGTACGTGTAGATATAATGCACTGTACTGTAAAGTGGACTTGAAGGACAGATGGTGCGTGACTACTACAAGTCCCGCCATGATGAGTATGACCCATCCATAGTCCCTCAGCCTTGACCAGATATGGCTGTGAGAAGAGATTTCCACAAATCTGATTAACAGATAATAAATTGTGATAGCAGTTTAACAGTAATGCTATCATTTTGTTCATATACTTATAGATTTTTAGATGTAATTATTGTATGTATGTTTTGTTATTTTTATCTTGCAGGATGCAGTGAAAATAATGGCGAAAGATTTGGTTAGGACGCGGCGGTATGTGCGCAAGTTCATGCTGATGAAGGCCAACATCCAGGCAGTCTCGCTCAAGATCCAGACGCTCAAGTCACAGAACACCATGGCGCAGGCCATGCGCGGCGTCACGCGCGCCATGGCCACCATGAACCGCCAGCTTAACATGCCACAGATCCAGAAGATTCTGCAGGTACACTCTCGCTGACATCTACCCACTGTGCACTTTATTTTTGATCTGTCATTTATTTATGTCAAGAAGAGTTAATTGTTTTAATGCCTCTTTATTTCTTTATGGCAAAATCATTAAAACATGTCAATGTAAACACATTAAATGTTGCAGGAGTTTGAGAAGCAGTCGGAGATAATGGACATGAAGGAGGAGATGATGAATGACTCCATCGATGAGGCCATGGAGGGTGACGATGATGAAGAAGAAAGGTACAGTCTAATTTTAAAACAATTTTTTTAGTGTGATCTAATTTATCTTTATTTCATATATGAACAGTCTGAATACTTCCAATATTTTTATTTTTATGGACTTAAAAATCTAATGAAATATTTTTAAAATACCTACTAAGTTTTTCCGAGCAATGTTTGTCAACATTAAGAATCATGGCAATATTGTATCGTTTACAGCGACGCGGTGGTGGGGCAGATCCTGGACGAGCTCGGCCTGCAGCTGAACGACACGCTGTCGGGGCTGCCGCAGGCCACCGGCTCCCTCTCTGTGCCCTGTCAGTATCACACACTTTTCTGCCAAACATTCACTTAATCAATTTCTTTAAGTCCAGGACACTAAAGTGTTTTACTCACGTGGATGTCGTGATAAGTGTTTCGTCGGTTACAGCGAAGACGCCGCAGGCCGCGGGGGTGGCGGCGGGCGCGGGCGGCGGCGCGGGCGGCGCGGCGCTGTCGGACGCGGACGCGGAGCTGCAGGCGCGCCTCGACAACCTGCGCCGCGAGTAGCCCCGCCCGCTCCGGCGTGTGTGTAGCTATGTGTGTGTGGACCTGATACCCGTTTTACCGGTTGCATCGCGCAACCCACCCGTGCACTCCTTCGAAGTACCTACGCTTTGATCGGTTTCTCTTCGGGTTCTCGTGCGGCGAAGGATTCTATGTTGGCCTCCGAAACTCGAGCCGTCCCGAGCTAATTATAGAGCTCCTCCACCCCGTTGTTGAGGGCCTCCCGGGGACGACTGATGTTAACGAATTATTGTATCTATTCTTAGATATACACCACCTAATGCTGAATAAAAATGTTAACTTGGTTCCAATTTATTCATGTTAGATGCAAGGGCGTCTTACACGTAACTTTTATTTAATTTTATTGTGTTTTGATCAGGTGTAGTTTTATTATTTTACCGACTTCAAAATTAGGAAAGTAAAAGATATTCAAAAGCCAGTTTCATGCTAATTAGTTATATTATTTGTTTTCCACATTAAATGTATATATTTGAATCGAAAACTTTTGTTGCAACTTACATGTTTTAGTATTTGCACGTGCCTGCGTGGAGGTTGATGTTGCCTGCACACACTGCTCGGTGTTGTCACCTGACAACCACTATATGTCCTTAGCATCCACACACATTTGTGGCGAAGGTCGCTGCGACTGCTTCTTGTACAGATTTGTTGTTATAGTAATTTTAATTAAGTTTATCTAAGTATATTTTAATAAATATTTTTATATTATCCATGGAATTTTATTCATTATTAAAAACCAAAAATATTGTTTTGACTGATTTATTTGATACACAGTATAACTAGGAGTACAATAGGATGTATAACATTTAATAAAATATTACTTTACATAAAATAACATTATTAATAGTTGATCTAAAAATGACATCACTAACACCGAAGATTGTATATTAGGATAGAACAAAGCGAGCCGCGCGCTCGCGCCGCGCCCGCAGCGGACCGTTCGGATATGTTTGCAGACCTTGTACGAGCCATCGTACATGCAACAGTGTGCCGCCTTTATTCTGTTTTACATAGTAGCAAACTAAGTTTCAAAATCAATCAACAAACAGTGTTTTACCGCACGGAGAGGTTTGAGTTAGAACCCGCCTATGAATACCTACAATCCAAGATGTAGGTCCCTTATTCTTTCGAGTCAGATAAGCAGCACAGTCAAAATCCGGCTTGAAGGACCAGAAAAATTTTGAAGTTGCTGAATTTCCTAGGGTTTGGAGATATGACACAAAATCGGATATTATATTATTATGACCTACTACTGACTTGATTGATTTAAAAATGTGTGATTGATTGTAAAGGCTGCTTCATATGAGCTAACATTATTCTGTATACATGTAGATAAACTCGTACAGACCTTACCGTTACGCTACTGTACAGTATTGGATCCACTCGGAGATTCATTATTTTATTCTTGCGTTTGAACCCAAAAGTTAGTATTACCATGAAAAGATATTAAAACACCTACACACTGAGCTAGTACAAATATTTATCAAATTTGACTGTTAAAACTGACTAAAAATGCATTCAAATACACTAGATTGACGTGGAATACTTTTGTGATTGCTCTAAGAACATACAGTGCGACAAGGGCGTCGTATAAAATTGGAACGAATGCGAGCTAACTGCTAATACTGTCGTCTAAGGAAGTTTAGTCAAACGAGGGCCATCTTTTCACAATGAGCCAACGTTAATAAACACTTGTCGCACTGTAGCGTACACACCTACCTACTGTGACAATACGTTGATAAATTACGTGCCAACTTGTTATTCAGTAGTGTTAATTTGAATCTAAATACTTACTACAAATATGTATCTACTTTTCATTTTAACATGTAATTTCCAAACGTACCTAATTCACGTCCGTGAATTATAGGTATGTTAAGTAAACAATATTTTAAGATAACAAAACCTTTAGTTGCATGTGACAAATATAAACAGGTACACATTAGATCCGCATATTTCGCGAGAAAATGAGATGATCGCGTAATCCAGTTGTAGTAAAACAACGTCACGAATACTCTACATGACAAACAATAAAAATAATCCAGTGTAATCCACAGCCGCCGAGCCGACGAGGCCGACTCCTGCGCACTCTATTCTAAAGGCGGACTTACATTATTTTGGGTATTTTAAAGTAATAAACATATGTATTTAAATGCGTGAAATTTCGCATTTATCCACATGTAGCACTAAGGGCAGCTCCCAGAACCTCCCGATTCGAGAATAAACCAATATACGAATATACTTATTGATAACTGATCTCCATACATTATATTAATTAATACATATAAACCATACAGTTTTAATAAAATAACAAGTTATACAATCAAATACATAGCATTCATGCACAAGTTAAAGACTCTTTGGCACCGGCTGACACCCTTCTTTGGATAAATGTTTAGCCAATTTATGAAACAATAATAACAATACAACATCGCATCTTGAGCCGTGTCTTGTCGTAACAACCAACAAATAGACAAATGCATAGAATCTTTGAAGATTTTTCAATGATTGGTTACCACATTGAATGGGATGCGATGTGCTTACACTTTATGTTAATTTAAAGATCAACAAATTAGAAGACAGTAACTGACGTATATCACAGACCGTTTCCATGTTGTGCCCCGCCCTCCGCCCCCGGCGCACCTACCCTCCCTCATAATACTACATGTTATGTCTATCTACTTAATTCCTATAAGTAAACAAGTTATATTCAACGATTCTATAAACCTGTAGTTTCTAAAAACCGATAAATTCCCGCTTAAATACTAGATAAAGGAAGATTTACATATAAAAATCGCGTGATGTCGCGCCCCGCGAAGGTTGAGCTTCCTGCAGGCATCCTCCATTAGAGATTCTCGACCTCAAAAATAATTATCTATACTTTTATATTAATGAACCCACTGCGCGACACATGAATGAACGTCATTTACGCCTTGCTATTTTTCATAACCGTGTTTTTAAGACGTTGTTGTCACGTCAAATTACTTTCCGGAAATTGGATTAACAGACATTTTTCTTTATGAGCTGACTAGGTATCTATAGTTAGGTGGGTCCATAATCTATAAATTTTGGAATATTGTTCCATATCAATGAGCTGTAAACGCATAAAAGGGATCGCCTGCAGCACTCGGCGTGTACCGTGGGCCTAGGCCCCGGTCGTTAGGCAGTAGGTGGGAAGACGAGTGTGGCGCGGGCGGCTAGCGCGCGGCGGCGGGCGCGCGTTCCAGCACGCTCAGCGCGATGCCGAGCTGGCCCAGGTAGTACGTGGACATCACCAGCACCTGCACGCAGGGGACCTACATTAATGATTGTGTACACGACAGTCAGCAACAGCTCTTATTCCGAGAAGTATACGAGTCACTAATGTATGCAGCATCAACTTTTGCTGTTGACCATATTATTATAAGGACTTCATAGAAGCGATGCAGATTAGAGCAATAGTGGATAAGATGAGAATATTAAGTGAAACCATTATCCGATCCTTTTCTACGGGTTGTGAAGACCAGACGGGCGTAGTTTCATTGTGAATTATCAGACTTTTCATATCCTGGATCATGGTCCTACCGTACTGGAGGTGTCCCGCCGGGACGATGGAGGAGCGCTGTGGTTTACAACCGGCATCGGTACTCGCCTGCTTGTAGGGCACGCGGCCGCCGAAGAGGCTGTAGGCGAGCAGCGCGTCGGAGGCGAGGAACAGCAGCGCGCCCGCCGCGCCGCGGCCCCCGCGCGCCAGCGCGCGCCACGCCATGCTGGCCAGCACCAGCGCGTACAGCGGCACCAGGTACCGCAGCACGCCTGCAGGCAACGCACAGTCGTTCGGTTACGTTTCACTCAGGCGTCCGAGGCCGTGTACGTACATGCGGAGGCCTGGCTTTATCATTTTATTTTTTTCTACTGTGTGAGGAAATGAGGAAAATTTTAAAATCGTAATGGTTCTATGATAAATCTTGCTATAGACATGCGAGTTATTGTAGTGCAAATGACATAATAATAATAATACTGCTTACAGCTTGCTTTAAATTATTGAAAAGACAAATGCATTGCTATATATTGCTTTTATTACATTGAGGTCCCCCATGTTACGGTATACGCTCTTTTCTTGAAAGCTACCAAGATCGTTTCCATTCGGAAATGCCATAAAGCATCATCATCATTTCAGCCAATGGACGTCCATAAATACACCTACGTAATTGCAAGGTTTTCGGCATCGTTCCTCGATCACGCGCGCAGCGTACCTGGCGGGTCAATGAAGGGCAGGAAGAGCGCGGCGGCGGCGTAGCAGGCGGCGGCGAGGCGCGGCGCGCGCGGCTCGAAGCGGAAGGCGGCCAGGTACGCGCCGTGCGCCGCCGCGAACGCGCCCATGCCCGCCACGAAGTACGCCGGGAACACCAGCAGCGCGTCGCCCAGCGCCGACAGCGCCAGCCCCAGCGCGATGCGCCGCGCGTACTTGCTCCTGCACACAACACGTAACAAACCTACTTAGTTCAAGTTTGATTCACGTTGCATTATGATGCTACAACAAAAGTGACGCATTCGTGTGACTTTGACTGTGTTGCGACTATGCAATAGGCGCAGCCCGTGTGGCCATCAACCTCATTAAACTATAAGTACTTACCACAATTTACCTACTATTTTTGATTTCAAATTGCAGCAGCATATTTTCTAGCTAACCTGATCAATTAAATAGACTGAGCGACTTTCGAATTTAAACCACTCGCATCCTAGGGATCCCAGGGAATCCCTAGAATGTGGGTGGTAGAGAACTGATTTCGAAACTGATCGGTCCTATGGACAATATTATAGACCTTCGGACATAATGGGCTTACTGGTCGGGCTCCGGCGCCGGCTGCAGCAGCACGAACAGCAGCAGACAGAGCACGGGCGCGCACTTGGCGGCCACGGCGGCGGCCGAGGGCGCGGCGTCGCTGGCCGCCACGAAGTACACGCACACGCACTTGAAGAACGGCACCAGCCCGCCGCCCACGCCCACGCGTTTCATCTGTACCAAATGTGCACCAGAATAAGTGTTGATATCTAACATCAATATCTGTTAAGTTACCGTGTTGTTAGAGTTACCTGTGGTGATTTAATGTTGGTGTCCTATAGGAAAAAGATGCTATCTAACCTAAAGTAAAATGTAGCCTATGTAGGTATACCTTTGGGTATACCCAGGGATAACATAGTAATAGACAGCAAGATAGGTTTTATTGAGTCTTTGGGCGATAGCAAAAAAGAATAACCAGAGTCGCAATGAAAAGATTGAGAAAATATATTTCTTCTTAGCAATTAGAACTGAAACATTTCGAAAGAATAAGAAACATCTTTTTATTTAAATTGTGAAATGCCTTTTTTTTACAAAATGTTTAATATCAAAAAATTTTTTTTACACAAGCTTATATTTTGTAAAAAGAAAAAAGACATCATTGTTAGACTGCATGCATTTCGTTTAATTAAATTTATGTAATTGGTATTTACAATTTTTTTTATCTACGAGTCCCACTGCTGGGCAAAGGCATCCCCCAAGTTTCTCCATAGATCTCTGCCCAACGCTCCTTCTTGTAAAGCTCATACATACTTATAAAAATCGTCACACCATCTTTTTCTGAGCCTGCCCCATTATATTAAAATTAATAAAATAATATAGATGAATAATGTAGATTTGTACCTCCTTACCCAAACACTTAAGATTACAAGGAAAGTTGTTATTTGTTTATATACCTATTTATTTATTTATATATATAGGCTCTCGAACTTCAGTGAGAGAGGCTACGCAATCAACTAGTTTATCATTGTTATTATAGTTATGAACCTGCTAAGTATGTAAATTACTGTATATTACTATAGAATACCTGCTCCACACAGGTAGCTAAAGTAAATAGTAAACAAAAACCTTCATTCAAACTACTTACAAAGCGATAACTAACGTTTTAATAGTTCTTCTTGAAACTTTCTTACCAATTGTGACGGGGATATCATGGCAGTTCAGGCACAGGTTCAAGTATATTCCGGATACTTATTGCGACGTAGTCCGAAGGAACAAGCGCGCAATAAACTAAACGATATTTGCTAGTAGGGTCACGGTTCCCCGCGGAAGAAGCGAGTCGCGACTACTCCGATTAAAAATAAGGAATTGTTTGTTTTGTTTGATTGTTTTGATAACGAATGTGCGCAACTACAATATTACAAAATAATCGTTACAGTTAGATAAAACTAAAATCCATACAAATTGACGTAAAAGCTGATCATCTAAATTTGGATGGATTATTTTCGTTCAGGAACGGATGAATGACATTTCAAATTTATTGTCATTGAGTTTATATAAATCGATTTGGTTTTTGGCCGAATGCTAGGGTCTATTATACAATACAATACAAATACAAAAATGTAATGCGTCTCGTCTTGAAGAAGATTTTTGAGGAACTTTAACTATTTGGCGAATAAAGGAAAGCAACGAGGAATAATATAATGTGTCAATAAAGACATGAAATTAATTTAGTAGCGCCACTGCCACTTATGTCTTGGGGTATGGTAACCCTACTAATTTAAAACATGGGAACTTCATAAGTTCCCCAAAAATCCGTTTTAAAGACTTTCTTGTTAAAAAAAACATTGATTTAGTGTGAACCGACCTTTACTTTTGGAAAGTGTCAATCAGACAACGTGTCACTGTCAAAATTCATCTGATTTTGACGTTTCGTCCAGTTTCTCGTTTTCGTTTTAAAATATTGTAAAATCTCAAATTCATTAAAATGCCGAAGAAAAAGACAGGGCAGCGCAAAAAGGCAGAAAAGCAGAAGTTGCGGCAGAAGGAGATACGTAACGCGCGCGGGCACGCCGACCTGGCGCAGCACCCTTGCAACCTGCCCATGGAGTGCGACAAGTGCCAGAGGTAAGCCTACTAAATACTGCTAGCAAACGCCTGCCACCACCTCTGACCTATATACGTCGCGTGCAGGGGAGCTTGTCTCCAAAAGGTTCTACAAATTTGCTGGACTTCTCTTGAACCAATGTAACTGCACTTATTTAAAGAGTAAATAGAGGTTAGGAAACTTAATTACTCAAGTTCCCTTTCAAAAGCTTGTCGCCTTTGATTTGTCAATCAAACACTGTTGGAATGAGGCAGGGTCACAGTCAACCCTAGACCTGAAAATAAAATGAATTTCTAATGCATTAGGTGGTGGTTCTAAATTCATTTCTTTGATATGCTTTTCATCGTATCTGGGCCTGGCTTTTCTTCCTAATTTAAGAACAATGTTATTTGTATGCATGCAGGAAGCAGAAGAGCCGTGCGTTCTGCTACTTCTGCCAGGCGGTGCAGCGGCTGCCGGCGTGCGCGGCGTGCGGCAAGGTCAAGTGCATGCTGAAGGCCGGCGACTGCGTCGTGCGCCACCCCGGCGTCTTCACCACCGGCCTCGGCATGGTGGTGAGCAATTCATCCACTACCTATTCTGATTAATTAAGATCAAAAATTCCCAGATTTTTTAGAGAATTGTAAAGCTTAATATAATATGATAAAAATATGTCTAAACTACACACATTCTGTTTCTGTTGTGCAGATGATGATGATATAGAATTATGTGGATAAATAGCCACTTGTTACAAGATATAAGTTGATAAGGATCTCTACAACAATAATTACAAGCTAACAACATCTGATCTGACCCTGTGTTAAGTAAGTTAACTTAGTAGCACTTGTATTTCAGATACCAGACAACAGAGGCATTAGAAATGTAATATCAAATACATAATACACCCAGACACTGAAGTAGTTCATCACACAAATGTCCATTACCAAAGGCAGCACTGGGCCAGTCCACAGTGGATAAATGATAATTACTGGTATGTTTGGTTTGTGTCAGGGCGCCATCTGCGACTTCTGCGAGGCGTGGGTGTGCCACGGGCGCAAGTGCCTGCAGACGCACGCCTGCTCCTGCCCGCTCGTCGACGCCGTCTGCCTCGAGTGCGAGCGAGGTATCCTAACTGGTGTTCATTTTGAGTAATCCTAACATTGGTTATAAACATATGTGATTGTTAATTTTATATAATTTTGCTTATCTACCAAACCTTGATTTTAGTTTAAAATGTTTAGGAGAATGCATATTTTCTAGTTTTCTCATTGTGACTAGTAGCAATAACTATTTAAGGGAGTTTATATACTGAAACCTAGCAAGGCGGCTTTATTTTATTTATTCTAACAAACAGCATTTAATTGATATTTATGGTTGCAGTATTTTTAGAACAAATACGCCTGAAAGAGTTTTCACAAATAACAATCATAATTAACTGTAAAATGCATTTACATGCACAGGATATACAAATTAAAAGGATTTTAATATGCTTACACAAAGAAACAGTGAAGAAAACAAATAACGATAGAAATTATCAATTTCAGTGCCAGTTAACTGAAATTGATAATTTCTATCGTTTGACGAGAATTAACGACGGTTTCGGTGTGTATATCATACCACCCATAAGAGTTGTTAGAGAAGTATAAATGACGCGAGACGTGGGTGTTGCGCGTGCGCAGGCGTGTGGGAGCACGGCGGGCGCGTGTTCCGCTGCTGCTTCTGCCAGGGCTTCCTGTGCGAGGACGACCAGTTCGAGCACCAGGCCTCCTGCCAGGTCCTCGAGTCAGAGACCTACAAGTGTGAGTATATCTGTTTCAAATCTGAACTGAACATCAATCATTGAAGTAATCTTAAATAAATTAAGTAACATTTTTACATAATAACAACAATACAAGGAAATATTTATTGTTCTCACTCTATATCTTATACACATTACACATATTAAGGAATAACATTGTGTAAAATTTGTAGTTGTGATGGTGGTACCTAATGTCTTTATAAACTTGTGTTTAGTTAGCATGCTATTTGCGAACATCGAATTCCCCTCGGTTGATTTGGCATAGATTCATCAATGGGCTGCGTGTTGGATCCCCAGGCCAGTCGTGCAACCGGCTGGGGCAGTACTCGTGCCTGCGCTGCAAGACGTGCTTCTGCGAGGAGCACGTGCGCCGCAAGCTGGCGCGGCCCGCGCCCGACCGCCGCCTGGCGCCGCCCTGCCCGCGCTGCGGACACAGCACGCACTTCACCAACGACCTCAGCGTCTCCAGTACGTTATACCTTATATATATCTACCTGGACAGTAGTGTACAATTACATACTTACTTTGAGATTTATAATAATGTCCTCCTGATACGGCTGCAGCGACCGCTACAAGCCGCCGTCGACACAGGACATTTATAATGTGCGCAAACACAGGTGCACTCTCTATTCCCTTACTCTCATATTTCGATGGAATACCAATATTGGACACGAAGGAAGAAGCATCTGAGATAGATGCTATAAGACAAGGTGCTATAGTACAGACAATTTTCATATTCAATACCTTTTATTTTGTTCTGTTCATTCTTTTTAGTTGAATAATTTCGAAAATACGTACTTACGTGACGTCACGTTAAGGAAGGAGAGTCTCAATAGTCCGTGCCATTTAAACGTATAAAAGTTTAGTCAATTCTTCTTTACCAAAATGTCAATATTGCAATATAGATCGGTTGGTATACAAAACTGACCGTAAAATTTCGGAATCCAAATTGCATAATACTAGAGCAAGACTAGGTGACACGAGATGCTCGCTTACTGCGTACACAGTACAACCATTCGATTTCGATGACGATCCGATTAGCGCAATGGTTTGAGCGCCAGTTGAGACGTAAGGGTCATGGGTTCGATTACCGCACCAACACAAATATTTGTTGATGAAACAGATATTTGTGTTGGATCTGGGTGTTAGTGGTTCCTTCGTTGTTTCTGGTTTCCATAGCACAAACCATAGGGAAAACCTTAGTTTGGGACCAGGACAGTGTTACTTATGTGATGTTGTCTCAATTTATTTTTATTTTTTCATATCGTTATGTATCTTCCAAAGATACATAACGATATGCCACTAATGCAGTCCTGGAGGCTGAGCATGACCTGCGCCAGTACATTGGGCAGTATAACTGTTAGCGTCGTGTCTGAGCGCTGTGTTGTTGCAGCGCGCACGCACCGCTACGGGCGGCAGGGCGCGGCGCAGCCCGACGACGACGGCGACGCGCCTGCCTACTCCGGTGAGTTCTCTACGCTACCTGTACTAACACTAAACAATATTACCACAGGGTTATATTAGCCCAGTCATTTTATAAGGGGCGATAACATAGGGAGTTTCAGCGCCGCCGCTCATGGACACTTGCAACACCAGTGGAGTAACAAGTGCGCTGCCAACCTTTTATACCCTTCCCCCCGGGTGGGCCTCCGGTACCCTCACTCAATCGGTGAAACACAGCACAGGGGCTGCTTCACGCCGGATGCAAGGAGGATGGTGCAAGCCTAAAGGGGGGATTTTTAAGTTTAATTTAAAGTTATACTTACGAGATTTTAAGTAGTGTAACGGGGTCTTGATTTTGCTACTTTTGTAAACAGGAAAAAAAGGCAGATGACCATGCATGCATGAGTGTTTAATTCACAAATACGAAAGGTGGGGAACCACTTCCCCTACGTTATTTGGTGAACTTTTTTTTTCTATTTTTTGGGAACTTAAGTTTGGGAAGTTTCGGGTCTACTCTCAAAGTGTCAACGTCGTTTACAGTACCCGACGACGAATATATACGAAATGAGATGAACACACTGTTTCTTACTTTGTCAACTAATTTCATTTACAAATTCACATACAAGTTAATGTAGGTACAAAAATATATTTTAATCCTGAATTGATCCAGGTGACTACGAGGCCGAGGGCGGCGGCTACTCGTACGCGTACTCCGACTCCGAGGACTCGGAGGACGACGACGAGGACGACTCGGAGGACGAGGAGGACTCCGACGACGACGACGACCCCGCGCCCGCCGCCGGCGACCCGGCGCCCAAGCCCTAGCTCCCCGCGACGCTTCCCATCAACGATCGGCCCTTTTGAACTACCACTTCTAGGTGAAACTGGTCACACGATATTGTATTTTATTATTGTTCATTTTTAGTTTTTAACTTTTTATAGAACTGTGGGAATGCCATGCTTTGGCAAATGAATGGGCTGGCTCGAACGGAGACGACACGGCTCCACGGAAAACCGGTGCGAAGCAATGCGTGCGCTATTGTTCGCTGAGTGATTGAGGGTACCGGAGGACATTTCGGGGAAAAATACTTTTACGTTTCAATTCACTGTGTCAGGTTCCTATCGAGCAGGTGTATTATTTTCGATTTAAAGCAGAGTATGTCAGTAGTAACTTTTTGAATGAATTGTTTGTGTGCAATCGGCCATACACTAAGTGTTCATGGTTGAGCCTTACGTCTTATGAAATTTGAACCAACAGTGCAGTTAACTGTGTGCTGAGCCACTGTGCCTACGCGGCTGGTGCATATCGTGAGGGGATTATGTTGCAATTTCAACTCTGCAATTTATAGGTGTAATATAAGTAGGTATACTCATATGTGTATACTGTTTCCACTGTTTATTTACACTAAAATGTATATGTATTGTATTATAACGGAAAAGAAATAAATTATATCAATGTAATCTTTTTATTTCATACACTGGTCTTGTAGACGCTTACTATCAGGTGATCCATCTCTCTGCCAACCTATCACATAAAATAAAACAAACCGACAAACTAAACGATAATATTAAGTACGATATAATAAAATTAGCGGATTTATTAGCGGTTATTTGCGGATAGTTATTAGCGGATGGAGCATTTGGTAGTGACCCTGCCTCATACGCCAAAGGTCGTGGGTTCGATCCCCACCCTGGACAAACATTCGTGTGATGAACACTTGCGTTTATTCAGTGTCTGGGTGTAATTTAAGTATTTTAGTAGTGTTGGTGTTTCCTCTGTTGTCTGATAATCTGTAACAGTACGGAGTCAGGTCAATGTATGAAAAGCTGTGAGAATGTTTCTATATTATTATTTATGATGGCGGTATTGCGCATCACCGCGCGTCGTCGGCGGCGAACTCCAGGTCCATGCGCAGGCAGGCGACGGCGCCGGCGCCGCGCAGCACGCGCGCGCTCGCGCCGAACACGCCGTAGATGCTGTCGCGCGGCAGCTCCTCGTAGTTGAACACGAAGTTCTGCATGTCGTACGAGCCCTGACACATACACATTATGACATAGATGGTATTCTTCTCTAGTTGGAACCAAACTCCCTCCTCCATGAAATTCCCCAAAAAATTTTTTTGTAAAATGCCAAACCTAGCCATATTTAATCGCACTCTGACAAAGTTATTAGGTAGGTATAACTACCTACATTTTTAATTGAAGCAACCAAGTATTTAACTCTACACGCTACAAGACCTAAATCTAGATGACGAAATCTTGAAGACCTGCCGGATGAGGCTGGGACATAATCGTTGTAAATGGCGAGCAAAGGAGGAGGCCTATACCGTGCAGTGGGATCAAGATACAGGCGGATGATGACTTGAATCTGCATAGATTAGAATGCAATAATGTCTCACTGGCTGCACGGGGAAGTCGGGCGGGTCGACGCCGCCCAGCTCCAGGAAGGCGCGGACGTTGTCGCCGGCGTACTCCTGCACGAAGTGCGGCAGGCTGCGGTCGGCCAGCGTCTGGTACGGCTTGCAGCCGCCGTCCACGTGCTTGCACACGTCCACGCGCACCTGGAACAGATACTCACTTGCAGCCACTTGTGTGTTTGCTGGCTTACTGGACACCCGTCGAGTTAGTCTGCACATTTGCCGCCTATTACAAACACAATGCATTTCTGTCTTATTGTGACCAGTCTTTTGTTTTGGAAAATGTATGACAATTCCCCCCAGGATATTTTTCTCGAAAAAGTGCCGCATTGACCCTCGCACTTTCTACGGTACGTAGTACGCTACTGGGTCTCGTCCTTTTTTCGCTAGCAGTTCCTGAAACGTGCATGAATTATTTATTAGTGAAGGGATAGTAGATTCTGTGTGTAATTCTTCAAGGTGGGGTGGTGATGGCTCACCCCCAGGCTGTCGTCGAGCGGCGCGTCGTACTGCAGCTGCACGTTGAACCCGTCGTGCGTGCGGTTGACCTTGCGCCGCGCCACCACGAAGCGCAGCGGCGAGCCGCTCGCGCACGGCTCCACGTTCAGCACGCGCCACAGCCCCGGCCCCTGCGACACACGACATGATTCCTCACCGCTAAGGCGCTCCGTGCCCCTATAAGGCACAGGTAGATAATTGGGTCACAGTGATTGTACGGGGCCAGCGTTTTGCAACGTGTTGCAAACATGTCGCAATGGTCGCAAAGTAGAAAAAGTACCTATGGACAGACAACATGACAACAACGTTCTTCGTTGCCTTACTTTTCGGGTGTCATAGTGACTGTTCTTAGGGTCATCATAAGTGCCGGTTTTGTTTGCATTCCTACTGCAAGCGCAACTGCAGCTCTTCGTCTGTCGTCCGATCCGTCATTTGACCGACAAACATTATACCTATTATAAATGCGAATCTTACGATCATTGAGTCCCCGTAGCCATCAGTCGTCAATAAGCCCCCAAGTAATAAAAAACTAATGTAAAAAAAAGTAGATAACATTGGCGATATGTTCGGCTCTTGCGTGTGGAAACGGAATTGTCCAGGAATTAAATAAATAGTGCCCTTTATAATATCTGGCTATTGTTATTTATGATACGAGTAATAATAGAAAAAACATGGTACATCAAGTGATAACGATAAAACATAGATGGTCAATCATGGATTCCTGCGCGAGCCTCGTTCACAAGGGGGGTTCTTCTCAGGGTGGTACTTTTAGACAACCCTTCTTCGTCACTTCTATATACGCGAGGTGCGCTGATGGCCCGGTTTGGTCTGCTATTTTCGGCAATACATATGTCAGTTTCTATGAAGGATTATTAATTACAGTCAGAAAACATATCCTACCAATAGGTAAGTAGGTAATGAGTTGGTATTAAAAGGTTCGGTCAGCCTAGGTAAGGTCAACGTAAATTTGCCAGCGAAACCGCTTTGGATTAGCTTCGCCCATCCCGCTGCGTACTTATGCGAGCGATTTTCGCCTACTTCTGTGAGTAGTAGTACCTACATCTTAAAATTCGTCCACACCGTACCTATAGGTAGCCATTATGTGCCTATATGTAAGTAGTTTTGCTAACTGCACGCACGTACCTACGTAACGTGTAATATGTTCATTGAGAAGTTCAGTGTGTACCCGCCTTCGGGTGGTGTGTCAGCAATGCGTGCTGTAAGTATTTGTTTAGCTGGTGCTACAGGAGACGGAAACGCGCGCGCAGTTACGAATGCCAACATATCGTCCGAGCTCGCGGCAGCTGGTATGCAAGGCCGCGCGGCTTCCGGCTCCTCCGGCGCGGACCTCACGTAACCAACTTTATTGACAGAAGGCCTACAATAAAACGTTATTCGACGACCGAATCAGTGTCCGTTTCACTCGTGAGTCTCTTTTGTTTATTTACTTACAATGCGATATCACAGGCCGCCATGTTTTTTCATAACAATCAGTTTTCTCGTTCGTGTCCCTTAATGAACGTTTCGTGTTAGGCCCTCAGGATTCGGATGTTCAATGGTAACCATTGTATTTCCTGAAAGATTTTAGGCTAGTCTATGAACTAAGTATGTTTATTTGGTAGGTTAACACTTAGGTAGATATTGTTTTAACGGAATCAAGGATTAAATTGGAGGTTCTTGATTACCCCGCGCTTTTAGAGCGGCCATTGAATTAGACAAATAAATTATGGAGATATCAATATTTTTCATCATTGATGCTACTAGCCGACAGTCTGACCTCTGAATCCATCCAATTGGCGCAGAATGACAATACCTAAGTGTATAGGTAGATTACCTATACCTACCTACCTTTGACTGGCCTGGTGGGACATGGTAGGTAATAGTCAGTGACCCTGCCTCGTACGCCAAAGATCGTGGGTTCAATCTGCACCTTGGACAAACATTAGTGTGATAAACACCTTGTGTTTGATAAATGTCTCGGCATAGGTACATAATAATCTAACTGTATTTAAGTAGGTTAAGTATTATAGTCATGGGATGGTGCTAGACGAGCGAGAATACGGATCACCTGATGGTAAACGATTGTCGTACCACCAATGGAGTCACAAGTGCGCTGCCAACCTTTACCCCTTCCCCGGATTGGGAGGTACCCTCACTCATTCGATGAAACCCGACTTCGAAAAGGCTACTAGACTGCATCAGTCAGCCAATCTTGTAATGGCAAACATTTGGAAACGAGATGATGATTGGGATTTTGTTGCGGTATACATACTTATTTATTCTTATTATTATGTATATTATTTGCTGATCAACAATAAATAATCATCACATAATAATATTTTATTAAAGTATGCTTGAAAAGGAATGCTTCGGTCAATGTTGCTACATGACATCATTAAAAACTATTTGGTAGATTTTTTATTCAAAATGCATATTCATATTGTGATTCACAACACAACTACACAGTGCTTAGAGCAGACAGCCACTGGAGATGCCCTAACGTCCGCGCTTCTAACAATTTTTTTCACCATTTTTTGCGGGGGACGAGGTAAACACGTACAGCACACCACCAAAAATTTTAATACTCAACAGTCACAAATTTTGCTGTCACGATAAACGCACACTACAGAAAAATTTAACACATCAAAAAATACACGCTCACAAATAAAGATTTCACGTAACTATGCAGCATACATACGAAAAAGACAGTGATGGGACACAAAGAATGAGTCAAATCAGTTTGGTGAATGAACTTATACCTATATAAAATTGTAAGTGTAAAATTCTGCACATTGAAGATAAATAAATATTTATTTAGTCAGTTTGTAAAATAAAACCGGCCAAGAGCGTGTCGGACACGCACATGAAGGTGTTCCGTATCCAAAAGATGGCCCTTAAACCTTATTTTCATAGTTAAGTTAGGTAGTTATTTCCATACATTACCATTTAGTTAGGGCAACTGCACGTCATAAGTTGGTTAAGTTGTATTAAAAATACTATGTATGATACAGAGTCCGCTAAAGTTTTCGTTAAAAGTACAGTCAGCCACACATCAGGTTACCACAATCTGTCAAATTTCCTCAACTGATATTCAACTTAATGTGTATGACAGTATTTACTGTGAAGTTGGGGGGGGGGGGGGGGGGAGGAAGATCTAATTTTAACTTTGTATTAATATATCTCGAAACTGGGGGGTTTGATCCACATTATGTCAAGGCAATTTTTGTTGTATTTAAAGATACCTTTTTAACGATACCGACCAGACGATTGGGTAAGTCGAATTTATTTTTCGAATTAACTTTTCGCTGTATGGAAAAGGGGGTGAAAAATAATTATTTTTCAATAATGTTAATAACCAATTTTTGGATTATCAGTATACATCTCTTTACCAATTTTCAGTGGCAATCGGTGCAGAAACGGCGGAGAACGAGCCAGGACAGACAGACAGACAGACGGACAGACATTACGAGTAGACTACGGAACCCTAAAAAATGGTGAAGTTGTGCAATACATACTAAAACGTAAAAAATTACAAATGTGCGCTAGTTTGGGGTTAAACATTTGGACAAACAAAGGGAGAGTAAATGAAACAATATATTTTTAATTAGAATGATTTATTGAAATATTACAAAAATTCCTTATTACGCATTTATATTGATTTTCAAAATGAATAAGTTTATTGTACACGTGTCGAATATATTTCTGGGGGTCTAATTTTTTTGAAATATTGGATAAACGAACATTCGTATACTTTTCTATATTAAAATTAGCGAGCTCCAATTATGGTTTACTATCTACTCCGTTATCATGCATGATACTCCCGGACCACATATTTTATTCCTTTTACCTCGAAATATTTTATAGCCACCAATTCTTTTTATTTTTAGAATAAATTCCAACATCGTATGACCAGAAGAAAGGACAGTAATTTCTCTAATTCACTTTACAATGTTTTAATATTATAATATACGTCTATACTATTTTATTCAAAATATAATGAAAAGAACGGATTTTGAAACTAACTGCAGTGAGTGAATGATTCATTCAAATGTCGAGTTGATTTTAATTGGTCCCATCACTAGGACCGATACCACGATATCATTATTAAATTTTTCTGTCGTTTACGTATCGTAACGGTTTTTTATTAAAATAGATTTTCTAGTTTAATACACATTTAATAATTAATAAAAGTCATTACTTATGATAGGAAACGCGATCTTGTTGCGAATTTTAGCTGTCAGATCGCCTTTTACATGAAAATACTGCACAATTCACCATTTTTAAGAGAAACGTCACGCGACACGGAGCGATGCAAAATGGCGATGTAGCGACATCCAAGTAGTTTTGTATAACTTAGTTGACCAGTTCCGAAAGTTGACCAATGTACTTTGCCGGAGGGGAAACGCCCGGTATGGCATCTCCAGTGGCTATATACTCAAAGACACAGTGCGAAGAGTCTGTTTTGGTTAAAAAGATTAAATTATGGAGTAGCGATGATTGCTTAAATACCACACTAAACAAACAACCAAAACCTGGTAACTAGGTACCAAAAGCAAAGTTTTGGAAGCAATTGGAATAAAGGGGGTGCAAAGCAACTAGAAATGACGGTGAAGGCGTGGGTTTATCTTCTTTCTTTCTATAATGTTAATGACACTACTACAATTTATACTAGTATTAGGACTTTAAGCTTATTCTTAAGGTATCGACGGCGGCTACCATGCAATGCTATACCACGTATGACGTAAGCGACAGAAGCGCCATAATTTACTATCAAGGCTTTTTTGACGAATAACATTGTAAATAAGTTAATAAAATATTTTGAGCTACTAGCTTTTGCCCACGGCTTTGCTCACGCCCCCTACTTCCCTAAAATGGGGGTTTATAAAGGAGCAAAAAGTACCCTATGTTACTCTCCATCCCTTCAACGCTCCGTTTTACCGTGATAGAAAGACAAACATACAGACAGACAGACACACTTTCCCATTTATAATATTAATATGGAAGTATGGATCATTCTTCTTATCATGAAAATGTCATCATAGTCAAGCTTTCTATATGCAGCCGGATACATTTTAATCACATACATACCAATAGGGTATTTGACTAATCTCGATATAGTAAAAAATATTTATACTTTTCCAAAATACTGGTAAATAAGAACCAATGGCCAAAATTTTCAGTTAAAAATATAACGTCTAGCTGGTTTTATGAGCATTCAAAGTTTCATGGGCAAGTCCATTTTTAAAGTATTACAATTTAAAAAAATATATAATATCATTGAATTACCTGTACATTTTCCACCAACTTTTCTTATAAAACCATTTACTTAAACGAAGCATTTGATATAGCTAACAAACAAAAATTACAAGTCGCGCATACAGGATACAAGCATGTGACGTCACTCGCCTGTAGCAATTTGTATAGAGCGTTTTTGGGCTTGCCCAAAATATGTGCTCTTAAAGTTATGATATCTCAGGTACTTCAAATCAGAATCGAGTAATTCTTTCAATGATGTTTCTTAAATTGAGAGGTTTTTTGATTAAACACATCAAAAAATTTAGTCAAATACCCTATAGCAGAACAAATTGAAGAGATAGTTGTTTTATACCAAGTGCACTGTTCGATCTAATCGTCTTTTATATAGTAGTAGTTTAAAGTGCCATATCATGGCAACATTAGTTCTCGCTATCTGACAGCTACGCAACGATTGCATATCAGCTTGACTGAAAAGAAAATATTAAATTTTTATTGTTTTTTACTAGTGTAGAGTAGTGTGTGTCGTTTGTAACTGTTCGTATTAGTATTCGTATTCCGTCCTTGGAGTGGTGGAGGGTGCTGGACGATATGCCCTGGTCTGCGGGCGGTCGGTGAAAGTGCATGGTGTTGTGACCGTGATCGCGGCGGCCCGAGCGGGCGACCGAGGATGGGCGTGGGCCTGCAGCCCCTCGAGTTCACCGAGTGCCTAGCGGACAGCCCACAGTTCCGCGAGAACTTGCAGCGGCATGAGAAGGAGCTCGAGCGCACCAGCCAGCAGATCAAGCGCCTCATCAAAGAAGTCAAGGATGTCGTGCAGGCGGCTAAGCGTGAGTACCACCCTCCTCGACCACCAAGTCGTCGCATACTGCTCGCCCTCCGATTCCTCTGGCCGTTTTCCTCAATGGTTCCATTGTAGTAGTGTTATCAGTATCTGTACAAATAACAAGGCCAAGTGCTGTGTTGTTTGTGGCATTGAATTGTGATTTTCATTTATTTCTCACCATTCATAAAATATTAGTTTGCTAAACTTCAGTTTACATGTGACTGTGGTTAAGTAACATTTAGAAAAAGACAAATTTGTTATATGTTTAGTTACTGTTTCTTGTTCAATGATAGAAATGTTAATTAATTACTTGATAAACACTGTATATAGTTAAATGAGAGTATAATCAATGATTTTTATTATCGTCGAACGCCCATAAGCCTTTTAAAAGGCATAAAACAATTGATTTTCCATTGTGTCTGCTGTCTGGGCGTTACGACGTTAAACCCTCTATGAAATTCATTCAACAATTATCTTACAATTTGAATAGTACATTTCACTAGACCTAGTGTCCAGGTATCAATTAGTTGTTGTACATACAACTACTGCCACATTAACATTAATGTGGCCTCAGGGCCTATCCAATGGTGGAGGTATGTGTGTCAATGGCTGTCTTAATGGTTGCTTGCTTGAAATACATAGGTCCATAAATTATTTTCAATGCAAGTGAAGACAACTCGTAAGTTTGCTAATGTACCAAAAACAATACCATAATATTGAACAATAAAGCGGTGATAGTGCCTAGCAGCTGGCGTGTAGTGTAGGTGTTTATCAGTTGCTGTGTGTTGTGCCCAATTTGTCATATTTACACATGTAGTGTGGAGTGAGTCACCTCTAGAGCGTGGTTGGTTGCAGCCCATAATGGGCTGGGGCAGACACAGACAACGACGAGTGCCCGTGCTCATTAGAATGTTACCTTATCAGCATCCACCTACACACATGTTTAATGTTTTTGAATACTGATGTCATTAAGTGTTATGAACTTATATGATTAATACAGAAATGCATGAATGGAAAAAATACTTCCTCAAATATGTTTTTATTTTTACTTATTCAATTTAATTCATAATATTTGAAAAAAAAATACTCCTCATCATAGGTACTTTGGTAGTTCAGTTTAACAGTAGGAGTAATCATATTTTCATCACATACAATGGACCAAAAGAGAGTCTAAGTGCGTAAAATGGAGTCCACTTTACATTACATGTTTTTAGAAAGAGCATGCTAATTAATATATTAAAAATTACTTATTTCAATATTATTTTATACATTACATGTTTGCATTTTAATAACCTGTGTTTGCATGTTAATAAAGTGAATAAAATCTTAAACTGCAGGTAAAAAGTAATGCGAGTAATTTTATTTACTGTATAATTTTTTGATTGACATTTAAATTTGTGAAGATTTACTCCTGAGTTTATCCTGGAGATAAAATCAGACAATAAGAAGTGTCAGGGCAGTATGTTGTCCCTGTGAGAGTAACCAGCACTAAGATGACACCACTATCTCACACCAAAATAACTTAGTTTTCAAGAATTATTTACCTTGTTACAACTATAATAAACATGTTTCATTAGAAAGTATTTTTGCTGCATTTTGTGCAAATTCAAACTGTTTTATACAAAGAACGTCGGCGGTTTTCATAGAAGTGGTGACTTGAACTAAAATCTCCGCTACCCTTAACGACCTAGGTATCAATGGATTGCTCATTAAGTAAATAATCTAAAACAGCATCACTGTTTTCTTGTAAAAGCGGGAATTTCTTATATTACCGATGTTTTGTTTAGAGGTTATGTTGTATATTTACAAGAATACCATTCCTTAAAATGTAAATAACGAGAATACCATCCTTTGACAGTAGGTCTAGGATAGTCTGTGGTTGGCGGCGCTAGTTTCATTCGTATTGCTTCTTTCATGGGCTTCTTTCAACACAGACTATCCTAGACCTACTGTCAAAGGATGGTATTCTCGTTATTTAGATGAAGATTTGGCTGTATGGACCGTTCCGAAGCCGTAAAAATATTATAAAAAAAAAAAAAAAATCTCGTTATTTACATTTTAAGGAATGGTATTCTTGTAAAATATACAACATAACCTAAGAAGTAGTAAGAAGCTTTTTTTTTTATTTTTGCTAAAGTAGGCAGACTAGCGGCTTAGATTGGAGATAATTATTTTGTTACTCAGTGTTATTATATATACAGTTACTTGGTGTTAAAATAAATAGATTCAAGCACAATTAGTACTTTTATTAAAGGCCAAACCAAACAGGTTAGAATAGAATAAATACCTATCTACGTCCCTAAGAAATGACTTAAACCGTTATTTGATTAGCTGTCACCGTCTTTATCTAGCGTCAAACGCGCTACGTTTCGTTTCATCAAATTAAATCAAAATACTTTTTTGATGAAACGAAACGTATTTCGTTTCATCAAAAAGTATTTTGATTCACCAAAAAATATATTTCGAATTCTACGAATTAACTTGACAAAGTAGTTCTTTTAACAAAAAATAAATGTTCTAAGTGTAGGTAATGAATGACGTGGTAAATGGCGATTAATATGAGAGACTACACCTGTAAACGAGAACAAAAACCACAAAAAAGTAATTACGTGAAAATAGGTAAATAAAACAATTTGATAATAGTCAGACGACAACCATTTGACACCTCGAAAAAGCATAGATAAAAAAATTAGGTTGCACCATGGTTGCACAGGTTGACAGCCAGTCGCCAACAAACAGTAAGATTAAAGCGTGGTTTGAACTGATTTTATGAGATACTCCCGCTTTATCATATTATAAAATATTTTGATATAAATGTCCTTTTAATCAGCTATATTGTCATATTTTTTTCATCAAGGGTAATTGTTAAGTCTTATCCCGCCGTAGTTCTTTATACATAAATTGTGCATAATTTTCTATTCTTAATGGAATGACATTATCAGCTATGATAAAGTTGTATGCTTGCTGAGCATGGCCAGTTATTAGACCAGTATGTTCTGCCCCATTGTGCCTTTGTGGACCTTTTATTGTTGTTCACTGATTCATATTGATGTTGATGTCATAGATGCACCTATTAGGGAACCGCACTTAATTATGTTATTACATTGTAATATTTTAAACTGATCATCTTCATTTAGTATTATTTTTTAGATTGCAATAGGTATTTTGGCATTAATAGTGGTTTAAATAATTATTAGTTAAAGGCTTTTTAAATAAATCAATTGAAGTAAGTACTGTTTTCGGTTTCAATGTAAGATGTATAAAGTCTATTGATTTATTTATGATTCTGTTGGTAATTCTTACTCTATGAAGCAAGTGAGTAAGCCAACAATATTAATCTTCATGAACCATGGGGGAGCCACGCTTAGGCCTCACAGAAGACCGGCGTGGAGCAGCGCCTGCTCTGTGTTTCGTCGAGTGAGTGAGGGTACCGGAGGCCCAATTGGGGGCATTTGGGAGCTCAACTAGTGTGTCTATGAGCTATGAGCTGGTGTGTCTCAATCGCTTACCATCAGATGATCTGTCTGCTGGTCTGCTACCTAACACATGCGGCGGCAATCGCTTACCATCAGGTGATCCGCCTGCTCGTCTGCTTCCTAAAACATGCGGCGGCAATCGCTTACCATCAGGTGATCCGCCTGCTCGTCTGCTACCTAACACATGCGGCGGCAATCGCTTACCATTAGGTGATCCGCCTGCTCGTCTGCTACCTAACACATGCGGCGGCAATCGCTTACCATCAGGTGATCCGCCTGCTCGTCTGCTTCCTAACACATGCGGCGGCAATCGCTTACCATCGGGTAATCCGCCTGCTCGTCTGCTACCTAACACATGCGGCGGCAATCAATTACCATCAGGTGATCCGCCTGCTTGTCTGCTACCTAACACATGCGGCGGCAATCGCTGACCATCAGGTGATCCGCCTGCTCGTCTGCTACCTAAAACCAAAGATTTAAATCATAGATATGCCCTGACACCTAAAAACGAGGCAATATTTTGATGACATGACGTGTGCGTGTTATCGAAAGTCACTATCTATGAGGATAAAATACGGTTAGCAAAATTTTCATACTGGGAACTAAAAATAAAACAATTCCTAAATTTAAAAGCAATTTTTTATGGGACATTTTATTTCTAAATGTTACTTTACATTTATCTATTTATTCAAATAAATTACTCTAAACACAGAGCGAATATCGGGTTTGATCACAAAACCGCATAAAGAGTGGTGATTATGCCTAATCCCATCATAGTAGCTATGACTTGATTTTTATGATAAAGGCCTTTGCCCTAAGCAAATTCGACTAAATTGTCCAGGTAACCTGTATTCATCCCTTCGATCCCGCTGGATAACTTTGATATTTTTTTCTTTTAACCGCGGATCTTGCGGAAATCTAAAACAATAAACGTTCACTTAAAAATTATACGTAATTATTATTTGCATGTTTATTGATTTCTAGTCGAAATAAAATTGCTATTTCATATCTGACCGCTATTAAAACAATGCCTATTAAAACTGCTGACGCTACCGTACTTTTCCCGGTTATTGTAAACCATTGACAAATGAGCTGTTATCAACTGAGTTCTGAGTACTACAGGCGGGTCTAAGTATATTGGCCACCGAGATAATGATTTTGTCTCATTTTTGTCTCACAGTAATTGCCAATACTACTCTCTCTGTCACGCGCTGGCCGATCAGATTTTGATGTTTTGTCAACAAAATTATTGAATAATAAAATTATTGATGAAATATAAATACTTACGAGTGAAATGTTACACCATTCGCTTTATTTGAATTTGTAGTATTTTTCTTGCACAATAAAAAGGCACATGAAGGCATTTTGAGTGCTTTTTCCTGCCAAAAATCCAGACAGCCGTATCGTACAACTGTCACCGAGTGCAAACGGCAACTAATTCGTGCTAATCCCAGTTGAGCAAAACTAGGTTATTTGAGGTGCGACTCAAATCGGCGCGGTCAAAGTATGGCGAGGGCATATCTATGATTTAAATCTTTGCCTAAAACATGTACCAAGTGACGATAATTAATTGGGGGCGTCAACCCAGAACACCCAGACCCAAGAAAATTAAGAAAATGTTGTTTCCTAAATTTACTTGACCGGGAATCGAATCCGGGTCCTTTCGCGCTTTGGGCGAAAACCTTAGCCACTGCGCTATCGAGGGCGTATATTGTACTGCACGTTTATTCTTCTTGGTGTAGGTGTAATAATGGAGGCTACCGCGTGTGGAAAATCTGTTAGATGGCGTACGTGTAGACTGCAAGGTCCAACTTCAACGTCATTCATTGGTCGTTTAGTGACATTTTGACATCTCACATCAAAATTAATGACTAATCACCGTGTAGTTGGACCTCAGACTACACGTACGCCATCTAACGGATTTTCCACACGCGGTAGCCCCCATTGGCAGTAGTGTGTTGAGTATTGTGATGTGAGTATGGCGGTGGTTGCAGGGCTGGGCGCGGCGCAGCTGGCGCTGGCGGCGAGCATGGAGCAGTTCGAGTTCGCGTGCATCGGCGCGTCCATGACGGAGGACGAGCGCGTCATCAGCCGCTCGCTGCACCACTTCGCGCACCTCATCCGCACCATCGAGGACGAGCGCGACCGCATGGTGCGTACGCTCCGACGCCTGCCCTAGCCAACACACTAACTTTTACCGTGGGAGAGCCACGCTTAGCATGAATGGGCCCGCTCGACCGGAGTGATACCGCGGCCTCACAGATGACTGGCGTGAAACAGCGCCTGCGCTGTGTTTCGTCGAGTGAGTGGGGGCGCCGGAGGCCCAACTTGGGGGAAAGCGGGCGAAAGGTTGGCAGCGCGCTTGTGACATTGCTGGTGTTGCAGGTGTCTTTGGGCGGCGGCCATCGCTTACCATCAGGTGATCCGTCTGCTCGTCTGCCACCTATAACATAAAAAAAACTTAACCTTTCGTCTGCAGAACCGGAACCAAAGGGCCTACAACAGTAGATGTATTTGTCATTCTTTATGGGACGGTTTAGTTGTAGGTTGATTGAAGGTACTCCCATGGTCGATCGATGTCTTTACTTTTTGATGGTAGATCATCTTAAACAAAACTACATTTGTACTCCCGAAATCCCGCCCGTAGCCCGTCTTGTGATTGAACAAAATTTGATTAAACAAAGTGCCTATATAAAAATCATCAGAATCATCCACTGACGCCACATCTGATAGACATAATTAAATTAAATAGCTCCCGCTATATTAAAGATCCCACACGAATAAGATATGAGTAGATTTCCGCTAAAAAGGATTTTCGAAACTTTTAGAAAGTAGTTTTATTTATTTATATGTCGCTGCTCGCTTCCATTCTTGCACGCTTTTATGTGCTCTAAAAATGTAGTTACGTACATATTTATATGCTAATATGTTTAAATACCGTTATAATGTGACAAACGAAATAATAGAGCAAGCTCAAACAAAGCACTGGATTTGTTTGACAATGATAGATGTAATGAAAGTGATAAGGGGTATTAAAGGCTAAGTAATCGCATTGTAAGAACGCAATTTGTTTTAATTTCGATACGCGCGAGTAGTGGGCGTGACGAACGACCTCTCGCGAGCGAATCAGCGTCGGCGACACAAGTGCCTACTATACGAAGTCGAAGCTGAGTCTGCCCTCGATCGAAGACTTCGAGGTCTGATGCCGCAGAAGTAACTTTGGAGTCGCCTTGTCGCGTCGACACACGTTACTATTGCACTAGCTCTATCAACATAGGTAACATGTTGATGGTAAACAGATAACGTTTTTATTATTGTGAGGGATGCTGCGCCCTGCAGTCACACATTTATAATAACTGAATTGATTTCCTTGTCTCATCATAATAAAAACTAGCAAAGAAAAGATGGGTGGTGGGCATCATATTTTAGTGTTTATATTACTATGGTTAGTTCATTGTGTATTCCATCACACTGACTATTCCAACAGCAGTTTGTTTCAGTAGTGAACCCTAACATAAAGGTACTACTATGTGAACCAAAAAATAAGTCTGACATCTTCTGATCTGGCATATTTCTTTCGGCTGACCAATGCGAATTTTGTTTAAAACAGAGCTTACTATAGGTTTGTATATTTACGCTACTCGCCCTACTTCGCGGAAAGTTGTATAATTTGCTGTCTGCCAAAATTAACAGATCCAGTTAACATTATGCTCATTTAGATTACGGCCCCTTCACTTGTCTGAGTTCCTTCTCTACTTAGAGTATGATACAGGCAAGAGGTTGCTCAGAGCATAGTTATTTAGTTCCAAGCATGAGTATAACATTCCGAATTTGATTGATCGGTTAGTTCAACTTAGGACGCGTATTACGTACGTTTTACGAAGCGTGTAATTAATATATTTGAAAATAGTAAGTACCTACCGAGCTTCTAGCTGATTCTTCCTAGTTTCTACCAGAAAAAACCAGCAATACCAGAATAAATCGACCTTCCGAGTTAGTGGTAGATTCTGTTATAATATTCATCATTAGTTATGTTGTCTATGGATAAATAAAATTATTTCCTCTGAATAATTATTGTACCACGTTCCGGCTAGAAGCCCTAACTGGGTGTGATTTTGGATTGACATATTTGTGTATTTTTTGCGCCTTTGTAGGCATGTCTCTTGTTATAAATTGCGCATTTATGTACTTGAATCTGTCTGTCGAGCCATTGGTGCGTAACAGGCACGCCTACAGAGTGCGACAGGTGAACGCGGGCAGGCCTACGCGACGCGACCTGCATTGGAAACGCAAGTAGGCTCCGGCGGGTCGCCGGGGCCCTCGCGACCTTCGAAACACTTTCTCGTGTCCGTTATCGAGCACTTTTACTCGCGCGCCTCGGCGCGGGCGCAGCGGCGGACGCGGCCAGCGCCGCATCGCACGCCTCTGAATATTAATGAGTGCATGGACATAATTACTCGATTGTATAACACAATGTAACGGTGAGGTCGGCGCGCTCGCCGGAACGGACCTTGAATGTCAATGCGGATATCGCGTATCGGAGTCCCGCACGCCACCCGAGCGACGTCCGACGGTTTTAGAATAGTAAACACCATACCCTAACGCAATCGCGTCGATGTTGTCTGACGAGTCAGGCCGACGATCACACGAGAAATTAAAACGATCGCGGTCGGTTACGTCACGTGTCCGAGTTGTAAATACAAAATACGTATCGGCGGGATCAACGATCTCGGAGCGACCGCGACGCAACGGAACCTGTTTAATGGCCGCGCTCCCGCGAGACAAATCTGTGACTCGCGGCGCTACCTGCGCGCCGCGCCCGGCGCACCGGCCACCGCACTCATCAGCGCGCTTGCCCAATACGCTTGCTTTGCATACGGCTCTCCCGACGCCGTCGCACTAGGAAGTTCATAATGCAATTAAACATTCATATTTGTTTAGCATATTACCCAATAGTTGATACCTAGTTTATTTTGCTTTCATCGGTGCCGGGTGCATCGGGGGAGAGGTTGACCGGTCTGTTATGGCGACTGTTTATATAATTACGTCAACATTCATTTTCGTCGGAGCCACGGACTGCATTCGCGTGAACTTTGATCTAAATGGTTTTCAAAACCAGATTTTAATTGTGGTTCTATTGACTGACATTATACAACACATACCTACATATTACACAGATTTCAAAGTTATATTAGGCTTTGATTTGTTGACATTAACAAAGTAAACAAGTTGACGTGGCGAGCGGCGAGCTCTGCGCCCGCGCCGGCGATGACGAAACTTAATAAAAAAACACGTGCCCGACGTTACGTGCGCGATTGTTGGTGACATTGCTCTAGCGCATTGTGTTTACAATGAGGTTCGATCGGCTCCAAATGAGATTGCGATTACGACCCATTTGCTACGATATTGTTTAACCTACTTTGTTACTAGGGCAATATATTTGATTACTTTGCTTTTAATGGTCTGGAAAAATACGAAAACGTGTTATAGAACGTAGGTTTAACTTTCTATAAAAAATAAGATGATGTTAATAAGTACATTTAGGTATTATGTAAAATATTTTTTACACAATATTTTTTATTTATTTAATATGCTTCACTTTATATGCCTACCTACATTCGTATATGTAGATCTAAATGTGTATTATTTTATTGACATAGTTATTGTAATATTAGTGTAACGCAGTTGGTTGGAGCGTGTTTTGTTGATCATCGGATGTGTGGTTGCAGCTGGGGCGCGCGCACGAGCAGATCATCCAGCCGCTGGAGAAGTTCCGCAAGGAGCACATCGGAGCCGTCAAGGTAACCTCCTCTCCATATAACTTGTAATGTTTAAAGATTATTGTAAACATGTCTTGTTGGATCCCGCATGGACTTGCTCAAAATCTTAAGTTAACTGTTTACTACTGTTACTGTTTACCAGTTCAATCTAATTAGAATAATTAAAATAATATTATTCGCCTGAAAATACACAAAATATTATTCATGAGCTCAAGTTTCATCAGAATTGTCTACAACTTTTGCATTTACTTTTCTCTTACAGTGTATATTAATGCACACCGTTCAATGTATACTTGAAGTTCAGTTCGATTTCACCGTCATAACAGTATATCCGGCGGCTGCCGTCGCCACCGGCATTCATCAGGCAGCTAATTCGGTCTCTGCTTTATAGCCTCACGTCGCGGCTCAGGCAAGCGAACGATGGGCATACGATAAAACGCTCCTATAATAAACGACAACATCTCTATGGCATCCGAACCTAAAAGACGCACCAGTGCGTGCGATAGGGACGGAACAACGATTCTGTCATGAATTGCCTTTCCACTGTAGAGCCCCAGGGCTGGCTGAGGCGGCGGGCTCTAGCTTGACACAAAGCTCTGCAGTCTGCGCGTGATCCTGCATAATACGCTGCCACCCTATTTCAATTATTTCAAAGGGATCGCACACAAACATCCGACTATAATGTATTGAATTAGAACGTAGGTGATCTACGAGTCGCGCGCGCAAATCGAAATGAAGCGGCAATTAAAAAGCAATTAATATGCGTTCGTATAATGGCGCTTTCAATTAACAAAGATAACATGGGAAATGCGGACAATAAATAAACATCCGTCGTTAATTTAGAACGCAGCGAACCAATCATCAAGAGAAACGAGTTGATTTATCGAACGTTAGCGTGTGTGTGGGACACATCAGAGACACAAATAAATAGGTTCGGTCGGGTCTAACTTATACTGATGTCGAAGAGTTCGTCATATCGGATTGTCTTCCCCGCACAAGTTCCGTACAATCTTTCTCACGCTGAACCACGCCGAGATCACGGTTCGGATGTGTGTTAGTGTCTATTTAGTGCCGAAGGCGAGCGGCGCGGGCGCAGGCGCGGGCTCAAACCTAATTATCGGTCGCCAGCGATAATTAGCTGGCGTCGCGGCCGTCGCTCACATGCGGGGATCATGTACCTGTCTCGCAGCCACGCCCCAGCCTGAAGCTTGTAATGATTAGCTACTCGTGTTTCTCTAACCCAGGCTTTCGTACCTGGTCTATAATAATTCCTCCCAAGAATATGTGATTGATATTTTCATTTACTTACTAATGATGTATGTAAATTGGCTACTTTTTACTTGAGCAATCCTACATTTCTAACCAATCACTTCATACTTCACTCGAAGTGGAGGACTTTGGTGAAAACTAAAGTCCGAGACTTTGAGGTACAGCGGCTTCGTGAGCTTGACTCTACGCGTGATGAGCTAAAAGCCCGACCACCCGCGGCTATAAATTATAATTATGTTGGTGGCGTGCTCACTTGCCCACAGTGTGCGAGAACAGTGTTCGTAAAGAGGATTGGGTACGTAAGCCATATGCGAGCACACCAACGACAAATGGCCAGGAGTTGAAGCAGTCGCCATGGTCGAAAACGGCCGGACTACATCATCATCATCATCTTCACCTGAACATAGCAAAAAATAATGTATTTATTTGCTGTTGCAAACAATATTTACATAATACATCAACTTCTTCACTCATCTGTCCAAATTCGATTCGAGTCGGATTCGAACCTACGACCTCGCGCTCAAATGGTGAATTTTCTTATAAACTGAGCTACCATCGCCCATTTCTTATTCATCATTTCACACCCATAGATCAAACTATGTACAAATTTCTGGTATCCGGGACATGTTCGACGCATTTAACATTTCTCGTCGAGTCTGTATGGAGTTTCTAATGTGTAATAATATTAATTAGTCTATAGTAATAATGTAGAGAAACAGCTGAGGTGGAGTAGATCGCATACTGCAGGCGCGGCGGCGGCACGGCAGCTCGCGTGCGGAAACCGCGGTATTCACTAATTAGGAAAAGTTTAGCATTCGTCCCCGCGAGTCTGGGCGTTTGGGACGCCGCGCGCGCGCTCAATCACTGGAGCCATTTAATAAGTAGCAATGTATTGTGCGTTTTCTCCTGTTACGCACTACTGCAGTTTACACTAGCAATCTCATCTGTCGGAAAATTTTATTCCTACTTAACTGATTAAAATGGTTGCTTATTGTGAATTTAGTCTACGTGAGATTCCTACCAAGTAGGTAATCTTGTTTCTGACTATAATTGTTGAGTAAGCAGTAAGATTTAATATAACCTAACCAAGTAATGTATGTCTTTTATTCATGGTGAGGCTTTCCAAATCAAATCAAATAAACCCTTGAAATCGGTCATCTAAAATGTAGTAGAGTATTCTAGCACTTGTGTGCAGTAGCAGAAATAATAAGTGAAAATAAATAGTAGATAATTGTTATCGTGTGATAACGTGGATATCGCGTAATCGCTGCGTGGAGATAGACCGAGTGATTGAGTCGCGGCGCCACGGCCTTGCGCCCGCGCCCGCCGCCCGCGCAGCTATTGTGCTCACTGATCTACTGGCTTATTCCTTACAAAACTTATTTATATATTTCTAACTTTATTGCACAAAACTTCGTACAAGTAGGCGAACATAATGCCAAAAGACATCTTTTATCAGTCAACCTTTGGGTCAGGCAGAAATGTTAACTCAATCAAGGACATATATAATAAAATATATTTGTTTATCGTCGTAATCTCAATTCCGCTGTGGTAGATACTAGAGCCTGTGACTGCATGCCTAAACAATTATTATGGAATATGACCCAAAGAATGCCGAGTGCTTCGTCACCACAAATCGCTCGGTTTTCCTTAACAAGGCTCGTGTTACTCGAGAGACGAGTAAGTGCCGAGTGATATGATTTCCCTCAGCCTAACAACACGTCGCGACGCACACACGGAAATAGTTATTTGCATTGATTCATTGACATTCATTAGCATTGCTTTTTGGTTTGACTGTTCAACCGTCTAGTTTTGAGTTCATCACGTGCGGCATGTGGTAGATAAGATGTTTAGGTATGTATTCATGGGTAGTTCGGCTAAGCAATATTTATTTACCTTACCCAATACTCAATATCTTTATTGCATCCATAGTGTATACAGTAAGGTAGTGAAATTACTCGTTTGTGTGTTATTTCGATGATACTTAAGTATTGCAACAAAAAGTATAACACGGGACTGAGTGGCTATATGATGAAGGAATAAGCCATGGTCTAATGCATAAAAGTGACTGTAATAAATAGCAGTGAGTATGGTATATGTAGCTGTAGTTTGGTCACGCTGCACCGATACTGTGTGTGCTATTGATCTACCGTGACGCGCGTCGCGGCAACTATCTGCGCGTCAAGGGCGCCGAGCGCCGGCCGCTCTCAGCGTGCAAACACTGCAGGCGGTGACGAACACCTCACAGGCTAACACTCGTATGGTGGAGCAGTAGGTAATGGGTCGCACTCTAAAGCGATGGCTGCGCTTGGGTTCGATCCCCGGGTCGGGCCAAAAAATTGTACCTGAGTTTTTCTGTTCAGAAATTCTCAGTGTCAGCGTGTAGTGTGAAAGTGGTCTTGGACCCCCGTGCCTCGGACAGCACGTCCTGCGCCCGATATCTCTTCGGTCGCATCACACTGGTGTCCCATCGAATAAAGAGGAGGAGGGAGTTGACGACGTCGGCGGAGTTTCGCGCGCCGGGTATTTGTTCCTATTGGAAAAGAGTGAGTAGAACGCTTTTTTAATATTCTCTAAGTTTAGTGACAAATAGTGCGGTCGCTGAATAGACGTTTTGTGTTGCAGAGGCGTTCGGGACGACGTGGAGTAAACAGTATTGTACATACGAGCGCAGCTCACGGACGCTCTCGCTCACACCTTACAATCAAATCAACGTAAAAACGGTATGTGTTTCATGATAATAGTATGATAAATTATTATGAGTAATAGGTTTTTAAAGTTTGCCGTCAAATAAATGTGTAACCAACAATGTTTTTCGTATGTCAATAATTTCGATGTTTTTTTTTCTTTGTTCACTCTGTTCGAAACGTAACTCCGTCAGTAGAGATTTCATATGTAAGTGATATTAAGTGTGGGCGTGTCTACAGGGCGGCGGCGGCGAGTGCGTGTGCACGTGCGGCGCGCGAGCGTGTACGGAGCCGCTCGAGCGCCGCTTCTGCTGGGAGGCCGTGCCCGCCGACCGCGAGCGCCCGCCGCTCACGCTGCAGGTACAGGGCCCCGCCCCCCACACCACACACACACTAGCGCACGCGCGGAGCCGCTCGAGCGCCGCTCGCTCTGCTGGGAGGGCCGTGCCCTCCCCGAACGCCGGATGCGCCCGCCGCTAACGCTGCAGGTACAGGGCCCCGCCCCCCCCACACCACCACACACACTAGCGCACGCGCGGAGCGCTCGAGCGCCGCTGCTGCTGGGAGGCCGTGCCCGCCGACCGCTGAGCGCCGCCGCTCACGTGCAGGTACAGGGCCACGCCCCCCAACCACACACCACACTAGCGCACGCGCGGAGCCGCTCGAGCGCCGCTGCTGCTGGGAGGCCGTGCCCGCCGACCGCGAGCGCCCGCCGCTCACGCTGCAGGTACAGGGCCCCGCCCCCCCACACCAACACACACTAGCGCACGCGCGGAGCCGCTCGAGCGCCGCTGCTGCTGGGAGGCCGTGCCCGCCGACCGCGAGCGCCCGCCGCTCACGCTGCAGGTACAGGGCCCCGCCCCCCACACCACACACACACTAGCGCACGCGCGGAGCCGCTCGAGCGCCGCTGCTGCTGGGAGGCCGTGCCCGCCGACCGCGAGGGTCGCTAACGTGAATGACCCGCCACCTTCCCGATCGGTCCTTCCCGCCTTGCGGCATTACGGACCGAATCTTGGGAGACGCCATCGGTACTCTCTCGGGGCTCTTTCCCGGATGGCGTTCTCTTGACTCCCCACAAATATATATTTCCCCGTCCCTCGTCTGTTTCACTTCTCTCCATCCGGGGCGTGTGCGATACATCACATGACTTCGTGCTCGGGCAGCAAACTCCGCTTAGTCCAGCTCCTTTCTCTTACCATGCCATCTGTATGCGAATACTCGCAGGCGGAGAAAACCTTCTTATTTTGAACTACTTCCTTGCGCGCGTCTTTCGTCTTACATCCACTCACATCTTCCCTCTCTTTCACACCCATCATTCCCTCTCACTCGCTCGTGTGCGTCTCTTTCCACTGTTAATATTGACATAGTCGTCATCCTACATACACCAATCGTACATGTTTGCGTGCGCAGGCGCTGTCGGAGCGCGACCGGCTGGGCTGGCTGCGCGCGCTGGACGCGCCGCCGCCCACGCCCGGGGGTGTGGCGCCCGCGCCCGCGCCGCGCGCCGCGCCCGACGACCCCGCCTGCGTGCTCGACGACGCCGGCTTCGCCTTCGTGCGCCGCCTCATCGCCACGCTCGAGGCGAGGGGGCTGGAGGAGCAGGTGACTCGACGACACGTGACTACTCCGATGGCGACACGACCCAAAATTAATCTTAAACTTCGATATGAGACGTTATTTGTCTGCAGGAGACCTATTTTTGAATTGTCGTCTGACTAAAAAATGTGTGACTCGCATGATTTTTGACAGACGCATTTTTAAAACATTCAAAAACCAGCGATAGGGTATTTGACTAATCTCGATATAGTAAAAAATACTTATACTTTTCCAAAATATTGGTAAATGAGAACCAATGGCCAACATTTTCAGTTAAAAATATAACGTCTAGCTGGTTTTATAAGCATTCAAAGTTTCATGGGCAAGTCCATTATTAAAGTATAAAATTTTAAAAAAATAATTATATCATTGAACTACCCGTACATTTTTCACCAACTTTTATTATGAAACCATTTACTTAAACGAAACATTTGATATAGCTACCAAACAAAATTTACTAGACGCGCATAAAAGATACGAGCGTGTGACGTCACTTGCCTGTAGCCATTTGTATAGAGCGTTTTTGGGCTTGCCCAAAATGCTCTTAAAGTTGTGATATCTCAGTGATTCAAATCAGAATCGAGCAATTCTTTTAATAATGTTTCTTAAATTGAGAAGTCTTTTGATTAAACACATAAAAAAAAATTGTCAAATACCCTATTGCAACGAGTGGTGTCGAGTGGACGCATTTACGTCAAATTTATTTTTCTTTTTCCCTTTTTCTGTCAAAATATTTACGTTCCGTTATACGTTACACCGTATAGTCTTACAATTGTAATACCGATTATAATTTTTTTGTGTGAAACAAGTTAACACTATACATTGACAAGCTTGGCAATACCCTAAGCGAGTGATTTCAAAAATAGGGAAAATTATGAATCATGCGACTGCCGAGACGACGTGACTTGCAAAACGAGTAGTTTTGTTTGGACGAAGCTAAAATTCAAAACTAGGTCTCCAGGTGGTCACCGATCTACTGTTTCCAATTCTTCAGAAATCAGATTTTTTTTTTTCAACGGGACCGATCCATCGGCGTATGTCACATCACGTGACTACATTATTATATTTTCTAACTACACTTTAGCCAGAACCTCTTGGTAATATAGTGTGATATGGTCGCAGGGGCTGTACCGCGTGGCGGGCGTGGCGTCGCGCGTGGCGCGGCTGGTGGCGCAGTCGCGCGGGGCGGCGGGCGGGGGGCGGCGGGCGCGGGGGACGCGGACTGCGAGACCAAGACGCTGACGTCGGCGCTGAAGAGCTACCTGCGCGCGCTGCCCGACCCGCTGCTCACGCGCCACCTGCACAAGCAGTTCATCGCGCACGCCAGTCAGTACTCGCACGACACCCCCTCCGATAAAACCTTCACACGATTCAATGAGGACTATCGCGTGTGACAAATCCGCTAGATGGCGTACTGTCGAGCTGAGATCCGTTACACGATGCTTGATTATTTTTGATGTGAGATGTTAAAATGTCATTAAACAACCTTTGACGTTGAAGTTGGACCTCAGACTAACAGTACGCCACCTAGCAGATTTTTCATACGCGGTAGACTCCATTGTGTTTATCGAGCTACGCCCCGTGGACGATTGCGTGAAATTCAGAGCATGCTTAAAAGAGTATGCTCTGAATTTAGCGCAATCGTCTTTTAAAAGTAAGAGGTCGGCAATGTATCGACACTGATCTGATCTCGTAGATATTCATGGGCGATGATGATTACTTACCATGATGCTCCCGAGTCTCAGAATTTTCGATACGAGATGGCGTATTGTTGGACCTCAGTCCGACTGATTCGCATCGATTATTTCGTTCCGCTCGATTAATGTTTTAAAACTAAGGTGAATTTTACGACAACTAATGGAGTTTTCCCATGTGCCACCACACTAACAGGGTGCTAGCGGTTTTAAAGCGGAGCGGCTGCGCAGCGCTACGTCTCCGTGGAGCTCGCATTAAACAACGGATTCACGCGCGAGTCCGCGCCAAAACGTAGCTGCTCCGTTTTGAAAACGCTTGCAATCCGTCAGTGTGTCCCCTCTCTAACGTAGTGTAGTTGGCAACGTTTAGAAACAGTGTGGTTGTGTACAGAGTGCGAGCGGCGCGCGGAGCGGGCGGCCGGCATCCACGCGCTGGTGCACGCGCTGCCGCCGCGCAACTACGACATGCTCAAGCTCGTCTGCGACCACCTCTGCAAGTGCGTACCCCACAACACACACACACACACACACGCAAGCTGTTCAAACTTGTTGACGTCTCTCTTAATCTAAGTCAACTTGACGAAGAAAGACGTGTTTGAGCAGCTCACAAAGTTACAACGAAGAGTGTTCCGGGGCTCAGTCTCCGACCCAAATCGATACATGCATACACATGAAAGCTTTTGATTATGACATTTGAATATTGTTAGTATTAAGATTTATAATGGAAGTTTACTTTTATCCAAATGCAAATATGAGAACCATGTTTATTATCCATCTTGACGACGCTTCTTTGTTGAATTTTTTGTTAACAGATTTATTTAATTATCGGTGATCCGCTTGCGTTTTTACCTCCCTTCCTCACAATAACGCTTATCAATATGGCATATTAACATATACAATTATTATAAACGGTCGCTAGAGCGCGATCAGGTGGCGAGTAGCATTGTATGTGCGTGGTTGCGTCTGGTTGCGCAGGGTGGCGGCCAAGAGCGACAAGAACCTGATGTCGGTGTCGAACCTGGCCGTGTGCTTCGGGCCCACGCTGCTGCGCGCCGAGCGCGAGACCGTGGCCTCCATCCTCGAGCTCAAGTTCTACAACGTCATCGTGGAGACGCTGCTCGACCACTACCACGAGGTAACCACCACACCACCCGCACACACCCCACGCTGCTGCGCGAGACCGTGGCCTCCATCCTCGAGCTCAAGTTCTACAACGTCATCGTGGAGACGCTGCTCGACCACTACCACGAGGTAACCACCACACCACCCGCACACACCCCACGCTGCTGCGCGAGACCGTGGCCTCCATCCTCGAGCTCAAGTTCTACAACGTCATCGTGGAGACGCTGCTCGACCACTACCACGAGGTAACCACCACACCACCCGCACACACCCCACGCTGCTGCGCGAGACCGTGGCCTCCATCCTCGAGCTCAAGTTCTACAACGTCATCGTGGAGACGCTGCTCGACCACTACCACGAGGTAACCACCACACCACCCGCACACACCCCACGCTGCTGCGCGAGACCGTGGCCTCCATCCTCGAGCTCAAGTTCTACAACGTCATCGTGGAGACGCTGCTCGACCACTACCACGAGGTAACCACCACACCACCCGCACACACCCCACGCTGCTGCGCGAGACCGTGGCCTCCATCCTCGAGCTTGTGGCACTGATGTCAGACAACAGAGCGAACAGATTCATTACTCACCGAACAAACGCAAGTGTACATGTCACGATTGTTTGTCCAGGGTGAAGATAGAATTCAGCCGCGTATGAGGCAGGGTGTTTCACCAAATGAACCACCGGGTAATGTGTAGCGGAATACGTCGCTGGTTCAAATCCGGCTCGAAGGACCAAAAAAATGTGAGATACGTCACACTTTTGAGGTCACGATATTGATGAGGGTGCTCGAGTGCTGCTCTTCACTGATTTAAACTACCTAGATGCAATGGTTTAAGATGCAGGGACTATAACACTTGATCAATCAAATAATTTATTGCCTCAGTTACATGTATTAGATACAATAGTATTAAGGTGGTACACAGTGTGCTCAATGTGGATAGTACACACATTGAGCAGTATACATTCGCGAGTGTTCAGTGTAGCGCTGTAACAGTGTGTGTGTGTGCAGATATTCGAGACGCCCCCGCCGGCCGCGCTGCCGCCCGCGCCGCCGCCGCACGCCGCGCTCGCGCCCGTCGCCGCGCACGCGCTCGCGCACAACGGCATCGTCAGGTGAGACCTTATGCACTTGTACCCCATGTTGTGTAATAAACATCTACCTAGTAGTAGATGAGCTCTCATACTGCCTGCGTGTTAGTGACTAAAAGGATAGGAAGGATCCCACGGGAAGCATAACACTTGGCATCGACATATCGCGACCCTATTTTGGCCAAGACATTGCAGGCTTGAATCACCTGACTGTCCGAAAAATATATTGATCTTACCGTTTATCCTGCCTTCTACTGGTTGTTGTATACGACGCGACGTACCAAAAGAGTATTAAATTATTTAGATTCGCATGTCAGCACATTTTGCCGACGACAGTTCACGTTCAGAAATCTACGTGTTCTCCTCTAATCTATCTAATAATATCTGTTATGCCTATTATTTACCATAGCATGTATTATGTACGTTGGATTTACACCTATAAAATTTTGGTCCTTCGAGCCGGATAGAAAGTATAGAAAAGGAAATCCAAAATAGAGTAATGATACTCCAAAATAGTATCACTCCTACAGGTGAGCAGGTGTATCTAGGTTTATGTAGTGGCTACTCTATGTAGTTCAAGGTTATGCTATATTCGCTGGAACCGAATTAGCGTTCCGCTTCGGTCGACAGTGTATAATAGCCTATAATCCCACTGTTCAATTTGCATGTACTTATCTGGTTTTTTTTAAGTTTAGTATTAGCTAGTTAAGTATTAGTCCCACTGCAAGGCAAAGGCCTCTGTCATATAAATCAAGTCATCGCTATTATGATAGGATTAGGCTAAGACTAAGCGTGGTGATTAACGCTTGCCTAATGCGGATTAGTGATGTGATCACAAACCCGAGCTATGTTCGAAAAATTCGAAACATACTTTTTACTCGACCTGAAAATGGAACCCAGCACCCCAAGCGAGATCACGGCCCGGTATTAAAACCATCAGATCATCGAGGCGTCATGAAGTTAATATTTAATTTAACCAATTAGCGATCGCCACACAGGTGGCCATACTTTAACAATCTCATTTTTTGTTTGCCGTCGGTTGAGACACCATTAAGTCCTCTTTGCAAACGACGGGGTCTCAGTATTTGTTTATTTACTAAGTCACACACAATTAGACGCAGCGCGAGTAGTCCGCGCAGACAATTAGTCTCGCTGTTATTGTGTTTACGCTTTTTGTGCGCCTCGCTCGACTCGAGGATACAACTGCCCGTCCACACGTGGGGCGGACTCCTCATCGCTCAATGTTCAATTACTTTTCAAGAAATTTCACAATACGCGCCCGACTATTTCTTTCGCCTCAATGAATATGTTTACTCATTTAAAACGAATATTTACGACCTGCATTGTTTCGTGGAAACCGTACAGCGGTCAGGTCCGCCCTTATTGTCCACCGGGCAGAGCAAATTATGCACCATATTTTATCTGTTTCGATGAAATCGGGTGACGCGGCCCCCGCTCGACAAATAACTTACGAATGTCGTTTGAAGTGTGAAGTAAAGTAATGTTTCCGTGAATGTTGATAATGATGTGCATTGAGTGAGTGTCCGGCGGGGCGCGGGGCGGGCGGGGCGCGGGTGTGGTGCTGCGGCGCGCGCCAGGTGTGTGTTTTTTGTGCGGCTCCTTATGCGCTATCTACGGGCCGCCAGGTGTACGCCCGCGTCGCGCCATTCTCACCCTTATCCCCGCGGCGCAAGGACCACACCCGCGTGCGGGACGCTCTGTAATTAACTCGCTGCAGATGTTCAGCTATAAGTCTTCGCTCAGCCGAGATCGGGATTGTATACTTTAAACACACTTCACAATTTTATATGAGTTTGTACAATATAACGTTCGTCTTCCTTTTTTTTCAACGGCCATAACAGTTTTAGACGTTCTGGAGTGTGACCATTGTATTCTTCCCTATCTAATCTTTTGCTAAAAAATTTCACTTCTTCTAGTTGGTACGCTCTTAAGGACCTTCTTCTATTCATGTGGTTACACATGATGTTATTAAATAACAAACTGTTAAATTTTAACAGTGTTACACAGATTTGCAGGTCACTTTCATTACCAAGTATTTTTCATACTTGGTAAGGAGTTGTGATTGATAATGCGGACGTTTATTATCTAAACGTGTCATTTTTTTTATTTAGCCTATCCTATACTGTCCCACTTCTGGGCAAATGCCTCTCCAAATTCCTGTTGGTTCTACTTTTGATACAAATGTTTACTTGTGTGTAAATTTTTCCACCAACCACTTGTACAATTTAAATTTAGTGGAATATTGCATATATTGATTTAATCGAGATAACCTACGACTAGGGCAGGAGGGATATGTATTTCTATTATGATGTACTTTAAGTGCTTGACCTACCCACACCATATGGCGTGTTCGGGTTGCATTTTACGATGGAGCAGCAGATCCTGGGCGGACTGAGCAGGTAGAGGCTCCGCTAATGAGCCTGCCGTGTCCGTGTGTGCGTGACACGCACGTGGCGCGGGCGGACACGTGCGTGCGGAAGTCGGCCCATGCGGCACTGATCCCAAAGGAACTCGAATAAATAGGCCCCTTATAGTACCTTACAAGTTGCACAAAAGACCATGTTTTAGGGGTCACCACTTAATTTATACGTATTTCAAAACCATATTAGGTAATTTGTTAATAATAATAATAATCAACAAAACGTTTCAGGTCGTAAGATCCAAAAGCATACGAGGCAAAAACAATTGATTTTCTATTGTGTCTAGTGTCTGGGCCTTACGACCAGTGATTTAAATTTTCTTACGACGTTAGATACGAGTTGGGCTTTAACTGATGATTACCTTTTGTAATTATTAACAAGTTACTTTAAGAAGAAATGCATTGCCAAAGATAGGCTTTCCTCGTAGATTCGCAGAGCAGCCGGTTTGTTAGCAGCTTGCATCAAACAAAAACCTGCTCGCGCTTACTAGCTGGCCGGTACGCTTGCCACCCTGGCCTTACGCTATATATTTTATTATTAAATATAAACATATACCTACTCCTTGTATCCATTGTGAACAACTGAACATGTTCAGTTTATAACACGAAAGCAGTCTCGTTTGTAACCGGTTTTTTGATTCGCGAGTTGACCTATAAATTGAATGACCCATAACGCCCAGAACAAACCAATTTAAAAAAATCGAATTCTTAAGTGTAGTATAAGTAAATCAGTAGCCTTGTATATTAAACGCGAAGTATTATTTTTGTGTCGAACAAAGCGGCACCCGCTGCTACAAAAAGCCAAAATAAAATCCCCGTGTCTCGCTGATAACATTACCAAAACGAGGAAAAAAACGAGACCCCAATCCGGCCCAATTGAATAAGGAATCGTAACGGATGTCTCGACAATACCTCCGCGTAAAAAGGGCGCAGTAAGATAATGCCATCGCGCGGGGAGCGAGGCTGCGCGCGCCAGCTGTTCGCGGCAAAAACGCGCACAAAAACAAAACGAAACCTCGTTACTGCGCGCTGCGATAAGCACTAAATACCTGCGCCCGCGCCGCGACCTCGCCGTACCTGCCGGACAAAAGGGAATCCTCCGGACTCATTAGCTAATACCCCTATTGTTCCTTTAGCTGGAAAATTTTCGACTACCCTAGTTTTACTTCCGTGAACAATACTTATTGATAAGTCCCTTTTTATGTAAAAAACAATGAGAGGCAGGTTGGTGCGTGTTGGTCTTGATCTGCGCGGCTTTTCGCCTAATTGCGCTTCGTCACGCGCCACCGGCTGCGCCCGCGCCGCCTGTGGGCTAATACGCGATCACCGTTTATTGACCGCGCACTTCAGCTCTCAGAGATACTATTGTTTAGGGAGTGTTTTGGAAGAATAGAACAACACGTGTTATTTCCAACTATGGGTTCTATATTGTTATCGGTATAGCAAGATAACAAATTTTAAAATATCCTTGTAAAATAACAGTCGGTTAAAACAGTTTTCTCTCGCCAGAGCATTGCCCTGGAATATGTAATAAAAGGTTGTATGTGACTAATAGTAAAATGGATCTTTGTATACGTAATGTTACGGCTTTGTTTGGAAATTCTTATCGGCTAATTTTAAAAGAAACTGTCCTGCCTGGCGGAATGTAAGACTTTTATGCTTGGCACGTAATGATTCAGGCATCGGAGATAGCTCGAGGGCAGAGTGCCGTTGGGGTAATAAGCGGCTAATAATATGGGCCCTGGTGGTCGGGGGCGCGCGGGGGGTGCGGGGGGCGCGGGGGAGGGCGCGGGTGAATCCGCACAAAGGCGCGGAGGCTGCGCAGATACGGAATGCGCAGCTGCCGCGCGGAATGCGCACCTGCCGCGCGCCGACCTGCGCCGGGCACTGCGGGCCCAGGAGTGGTGGTCAGGTCCTGGGGGATAAGGGACGTTACCCTTTCTCCCTCGACGCGTACGGGTGGTTACGTAACACACCATTCCATAACAAGAGACTAACCAATAAGATTATCACTAACCATTCGATTAGTTGCGTTTAGTATTTTTCCGTTTCTTTGTAAATTATTCTAAATACTACCTTACCTATATAATTTACGAGCAGTTTGATTTCACGATTATAGCAACGCCTAAAAATAAAAATGTTCGTAAATAACAAAAACATTTGAACAAATTATCTCTTGGTGATGTTTTAGTTTTGACTATTTATCAGTTTTTTCATAAAGGTGTCTTACATTTGGAATGCAGTATATTGTAATAGCCCTTGTTCAAGCCGCCCAATTTACTACAAATGTATTATCGAATTATATTTTGAAATATCCTTTACCTGGAGGTTTTTCTGGAAGACATCGCTTTCAGTGATGTTATTGTACACTCATTATACTATTTCTTGCCACCTTCTGTAACATATAGAGTGCAATAAAGAATATCAATGTGAATATGACCATCCAAAATGTATACTATGCCGTATATCTATCTATTATCTTCACGTAAGCTTAGCTCTAGCACAGCATAGCCTGCGCTCACCGACGCACGGAAGGCTCCAAGTGTGATTCCCGGACGGGTCAATTAAGGCAAAGAATGTTTTTAACTTGTCTTGCTCCTGGGTGGTCCGAGATATTAATGTTCCCCGTGATCGTCATATTTTGGTTGGTAAAAAGTGGAGAAAACCAACGGTCAGATCATTAAGAGGGCAGTAGGTAATGGGCAATACAATAAACAATAATAAGTCAAATAAATTCTCTCAATTTTGAGGATAAAAATAATAACACTTTTCCCTAGAGAACATAGGGTCTAATCTAAAAAAAAAGTCTTCTTCCTAAAATTTTATGTAGGTACTCAAAGAGATTCATCTCAGGGGTATTTAAAAAATCATGGTGTATAGTCAGTCAGATTATATCTGAAAAAAAGGTTTAAGTTTAGTGCATATTGGTGGAAGAAATTAATTAATTGAATATCGATGCGGCGTTCTTAGATAGGTAGAGGCGCGGACTTGTCGCGCGCCGGTGCCCCGCGACAGGTGTGCTGCGCGGCGTAGGGCTGCCGACGCGGCGCTCCATATTGCTCGTAACACAGCAGTCACTGGAGTGCTAGTCAGCCGCAGCCTGTCTCCGTCCACTATTGAACGTAGGCCTACCTCATGCTGCACGAAAGATATCCCGAGCTTTGAAATTATAATTCCATTCAGTTAAACTATTAACTTACATTACTGAATGTGGATCGATCATAGCGTCGTAAGGCCAGACAGCAGACTCAATAAACTGTTTATGCCTTTTAAAATACTTTTAGGCCTTACGATCATGATGGCCTTACATTTTTCTTAAAAAATGTATATCACTACATCCTTTATTTATGAACCTGTACGTACGTGGTGTAGTTCATAAGTCATAAGCCCGATTTTTATATGAACACCAAAATATACCAGTCAAATTCTATCGGATCAATGGAAAGAGGTAACCCTGCGCATGCGTGAAGTCGTATCTGCGCGTGCGGCGGCGCATCTGCAGCCGCGCGCCAATCACGGCGCTCCCAGCGCGTATATAGCGCGCCGCGCGCCGCCGCCCGCCATTACCTGCCGGCACCTCCGTGCGACAGGACCCCACTGTGCGACCTGTACTTGAGCCCTACGGCTCTGTGACCTGTATCTGTGATTTAGTGCTAGTGAAAAGTGTTCAGACTATTGACAAAATGATTATCTGCCTCTCCGGATTTGTGATTGCTGGGTTGGTATTTTAAGTTACATTTTTTTTAATGTAAATTTTACCTTTGTTAAAATAATTAACATAATATTTTATTCACGTAAAAATCTGCTTATTATTATTTTATCATCAAAATTAACATTTGATTTCTGAAGCTGAATAATCTGGAAGATCTTGTATAAAATATTATAAACAAATAACAAATCATTTTGAAAATGTGATTGTTACAATCGTATTTCCATTATCACAATTTATGTGTATATTATTTCCATCGTATTTGTTAACAAAGTATATTATGTATATTCACATGGGTGTAAGAATTCTATTCATTATCTGTAAAATTGTCGAAATCTTAAGAAGAATAAGGATGGTCGCATACCTCATGGTTATAAGTGTAGGGCAAAGCGAACCTTATCGCCGGGCAGCAAGGGCCCGCGCGATCAGCTGGCGCGCCAGGTGCGACACTTTTTGCCGAGCTTTACGAGGGTCCTGGCCTTTGATTTATTTATATCCATTTTTATACTATCCGGCTTCGTATTATACTATCGGAATGTTACTGCAAAATGTGATAGCAACAATAAGATTTTTGTATGCTATTGTGATGCTTACCTATTTACAAAAAAATATAATAAACAAAATTCTCGTTTGTAAAATATCCAAACAATCAATAGGATTTATATTTTTCCTTTCGTGATTATGTTCTTTTTTAATAGTAAATGTTTATTCGAAGTCAATCAGCCTATCGTCGTCCGCTAATGGACGTAGGCTCCTAATCTGGACCCGAGCAGTCTGCCAACTCACACCAGCGGATATCTCTCTCAAGTCTCATCGTGCCGCAGGGCGCCTGCGTCGGATAGTATATCTCAAAGTGGCATTGAATTAACTAGGTATAATGTGTTGTTCCAGAACGTCCCCAACGTCGCTGCCGGCGCCGGCGCGCAGCGAGCTGGGCGTGCTGGGCGCGACGGCGGCGACGGCGGCGACGGGCGCGGGGGCGCGGGGCCGGAGCGCGGCGCGCGCTACTCGCCGCACCACCACCTGCTGCTGCACCACTTCGCGCCGCCGCACACGCCGGGTCAGTACACACCACCACATCATCCTCTACACTAGGGTTGGCCAACCGATCGCAAGCGACGCGTATTGTGGGCACGTCACTGATCATCACTAAATTCGTTATGCAAGAGGCTTCATCCTAGGGGGAGGAGGGGGGCCTCTTCCGTCGCGGTGAACGATCGAACGCTACTGAATGTGCAAATATTTTGTCCACATTTGAAGTTGGACCATGTATGATCCTTTTCTACTAATGTAATGTATTCCCTATTAACAAAAACCCTCATTGGACAGTTCCAAATTCTTACTTTGTCCGAAGGTTTAGGCCGAATTACTGTAAGTATAGGATGACAAAGCTGTAATAACTGAGTGACGATGGTATTTGCAGGTGTCGGGCGGTCCAGCAGCAGCTCCGCGGAGTCCGTGTCGTCGCACAGCGCGTCGCCGCCGCCCGCGCTGCTGCAGCGGCCCATGTTCTACGGCCGATACACGTGAGTACCGTGCTACATCTATTACTATATACTATATGCCCGATGGGGGTTACTAGACGGGACCCTAGCCCCGTCTAGTCGTCCAACATGCCGCACTAAAGGCTTTCAATATTATTTTATTCAATCGAAATACCACTCGTGTATTCTCGGGGATTCGAATTCCCAATGTCTGTTAGGATTCGACGCCCTAACTGCGGAGTCGGTTATTTATAATACATTACGATGGCGATAACAGAAACGGGACCATGTCAATTGTTACGTTACGAGGATTAGCTGCGGTGCGACCCCATTCTGAGTAATGGATTTAGAATAACATCTCAACAGTCTCGGTCATCGCAAAGTAGGTCCCGACTCGCTTCGCGGGTATCATCGTAATGTAGTGTGCAACAGCAGCGTGTTGACGTGTCGTGTGTTGCAGGCGCGTGCGCACGCTGTACGCGTGCCTGGGCGAGAGCGAGGGCGAGCTGTCGTTCGAGCCGAACCAGATCATCACGAACGTGGCGCCGTCGGGCGAGCCGGGCTGGCTGCGCGGCACGCTCAACGGCAAGACCGGCCTCGTGCCCGACAACTACGTGGAGCCGCTGCCCTAGCCGCCGTCGGCCTCCAGCCCCCGTCTACCGTCTGAGCTCTAGTATTACACCTTGTTGATTGTTTTTGTACCTATTTGTATATTTTGTACATTGTAAATAAGAGTCTGTTGATATTTCTATTTATATTATACTTATGTTGTGAATTTTGTACCAAATATACTATAATGTATTATTATCCTCTCGTGGATTAGTGATTATAAAGATTATTTAGAATGTAGACTTTTATTTTTGCAAATGAATTCCTGGTAAAATACGAATGGGAAGATTAGTTGTAAATGTAAGGAAATTGCTGAAAGAAACAAGTCGAGGGGTAACTACATAATATTTAGCCCGAGATCCCACCACTTGATCCCGCAGGTGACTTTATTTTGGTGCATCGCATAACTTCGTCGCCGTGCTGTTCCCACTCTAACGAGTAAAAAAAATAAATGAAAAACCCATAAAGAGTAAATTGTCACATTTTATTACAACTAATGCGATACAATACCTCACATTACATATAAAAATATATATTCACAAAAACTTTCGACACGCCTTCCAGCATCAAAAATTAGAGCCCTCGCGCGAGTTCCGAAGAACAGGGGGCCAGAGGAACTTCATGAAATAATCCTATGACGATAACCGTGCGCCATCCGCACTCCTCCAGGTAGTGCCGTCCTGACGACGTCATACAATGAATTGTTTAATTTTATATGAATGCTCAGATTATTTCAAAATTTCCTCTACCCCTGATTCCTCGGAGCTCGCGCGCGGTTCACAGGATTATACCAACGGTGATTAAAGTATAATAAAATCAAAGTATAAAAACTAACCAGACTGCTAAAACACGCTCTCAAAAGTACGCAACAAGATTAAAGTCTCCACTGAATTTATATAATTATAAGAGATATGTTTAAAGGATAGCCATGGTCTTATGCCATCGTTTAACAAAAAAGATTCATTATAATATTATATAATTTCAGCGGGGGCTTTATTGTGTTTTTTAGTAGTCTGGTTTTAGTTTTAAAACCTTTTTTTATTCAACTTGTTTTGGAGTTATGTGGAATCGTGTTAGGTACAATTATTATGCCTAGAGGGCGCTGTAGTAAATTGTAAATCGTGACTTATTGCAGTAGATCGCGAGCGGATGATCGAGGCTTCCAACAACGACATCTGATTTGTTAAATTATGATATAATATACCAAACTAGTTTAGAAATGATTTCATAAATTCAGCATTTATCAGGTGACTGCAAGCAAAGCCGTGAGCAACAGCTAATGTTCTAACAAAGTTCGTTCATTTGATACCCCACACGACCCTGTTAAGAACTATTGAAGTCCCCCTAGGGGGCGCGGCAGACAATTTAACGTGACGTCATGTAGCCTATAACTAGCGGTCGATTCAGAGACATCCAATGATACCTGATTTGTCCAATTATGTTAACTAGTTGAAAGGTTATGATGAGGGAACAGATGAACATCTATAATGATCCACATACATACAGGTCACGGTAAGCATTATATTTAGTGCCAAATAACTCGATAACAAAATTGGATGAAACGTAACAAAGACTTCGACGGTGCCACCACCACGCGACGTCACTAAATTATTGTTCAGAGACAACAGGACCAGAAATATTAACATAACATACAGCATTGTTTGCTACAATGTAATGTATTAACATCATTACTTTTATTTCTGGTTTGACTTAAAACTAGAAAAAATATTATACAATATTTAGGGATTATGACAACACAGTTAACGGTAAAAACGTCTCATGTTTTTAATATGGATTTTATTTTATGACGTTACATTTTCTTGAAGATTAACATCATAGAATAAAAACTATTCGTGCCAGCGAGCCATGTTCAAAATGGGTTATTTTGTCATCATGATTACCATGAAATTAAAGGTACTTCATACATATTCTTACACAAGAAATCATGGTACATATACTGCAAGATAAGATGCAGAAAGGCCAAATTTAGTGAATTTTTAAGTTTAGGTCTTTCAACAATTCAAACTCCTAGGTACATCTTAGTTAAAATGTTATTTACAAAAACTAACTTAATATAATATTGTTTAGTAATATACCTTAAACAAGTCCAACACTAAATATTAGCAGACAGGTAAGCTTCGGTGCAGACTAAACAAGTTATCAAGAGTTTGCTTTCTCAAATACATATTTACCTACTGTGACCACTCTACATGCTGTGTCAACATGTAATATTTCATTTATTCGGATAATCAATACCATACAATGATAAAAAACAATGTATTTTGTAATGATACAATTTGACGACATCAAGTATAGTGATGTAGCAAAATACAGTTCTTGATCATTTGAAGTCGTGAGGGACCATGGGCAAAGAAATCAAATCGGTACAAAAATATTATAGGAAGTTTTGCGAAGTACGCAATTTAACGCACACAGGCACGGATAATATTACAAAATGCATTAGAAGTAATTACAACATTTTATGTAAATAAAAAAAAAAGCGAAAATATAACATTTCATAGCGATTATACTTTACAATAAACGACAGTCCATCGAATACGCCCTTGACATTACTTAATAATTTACATTAGCTGAGCACCAGCGATTTCAATATAAGCTTTAATAAACCAATATCGCATTTTAATTTACAACATGAGATCAACAGCGGGGATAGCTGCTGTCGGTAAATTTGGACTAGACCGATGGTGCGCGACACTCTCGAGACGAAACCTCGCGGGAGGCTCAGACGCGCTCCGCCTCGTCCTCCTCCGGCTCCAGCAGCCGCCGCACGCGGCTGCAGTCCGCCAGCTGCGGCGGCGACGCGGCCACGCCCGCCCCCGCCCCCGCGCCCCGCCCCCGCCGCCCCGGCCACCACCGCCCGCGCCGCCGCCCGCGCGCCGCCCGCGCCCGCGCCCCGCCTCCGCCGCCGCCAGCCGCTCCAGCCGCCGCGCCTCCGTCGCGCGCACCACGCGCAGCAGCGCCGAGTACTTGTCGCGCACCGCGCGCAGCCGCGCCTCGCTCTCCTCCGCCGCGTGCCGCGCCGCGCGCTTCAGCTCCGCCGCCGCCGCGTCGCGCGCCGCCAGCGCCGCCTCCAGCTCGTGCGCGCGCGCCGCCGCCGCCTCCGCGCGCGCGCCCGCCGCCTCCGCGTCGCCCTCCGCGCGCGCGCACGCCGCCCGCAGCGCGCGCGCCTCGCCCGCGTCCGCGACGCTAGAGCCGCCCGCGCGGGCGCCGGCCGCGCGCGCCGCGCCCGCCAGCCGCGCCTCGCGCTCGCCCAGCACGAGCAGCTCGCGGCGCAGGCGGCGCACGCAGTCGGCGCGGCGCTCGGCGTGCAGCGCGGCGCGCGCGAGCGCCTCGGCGTGGCGCGCGGCCTCGTGCGAGTCCTGTCTCGCGCGGCGCAGCTCGGCGGCGTCGCGCGCGCGCTGCGCCTCGGCCTCGTGCAGCGCGGCCTCGGCGCGCAGACGCGCGGCGCGCTCGTCGGCCAGCGCGGCCTCGAGGCGCGCCTCGCGCTCGGCGGCGGCGGCGGCGGCGGCGAGCGGCGGCGCGGGCGCGTCCCGGGCGAGCCTGGCGCGCAGCTCGTCGCGCTCGCGCTGGGCGGCCCGCGCGCGCTCGCGCAGCGCCTGGTTCTGCAGCTCGAGCGCGCGCGCCTGGCGGCAGCGGCCGAGCAGGCGGCGGTTGCGCTCGGCGTGCGCCTCGCGGCGCCAGCGCTCGTACATGAGCTGCGCGTGCGCGAGCGCGAGCTGGTCGGCGAGGTCGCCGCCGGCGCCGCGCGAGCGCCCCGCGTACAGCTCCGCGAGGTACTCGTCCAGTTTCTCGCTCGGCGAGTTGCTGATTATTTTGCCCTCGCCGCCTCCCTGGAATCGAGGAAACGTTTCATGGTCGATGACACGGTCCGATCGGCAACTTTGGCACGCATATCATCTCTCAGTCACAACGTCGAGCCAAACCTTTTTGGGTTTAGAACCCGGCGGTGATGGCATGGCCAGACATTTGTTTCCCCCTGTTTTTAGCTTTTCAGTTTACGTGGCCGTACAAGCGCAGTCGAATCGACACTCCTACAGACCTGAAGGCCGATACGTATGTGTGTTTCCCAAGTTCCCAAACGTACGTACAGACTTTGTTTTGGGGTGCAGCCGTTTAACCCATGCTGCAGTAATGAGTGACATCGTAATCAACGAAACCATAGTGTATCAACCCTTAACCATATATGTAGGTGCTATCATCAATAAACTTGTTTCTCTTTACCGACTCCACACAAAACAGTTACAAATAGCAGGCCTAGCCTTTCATAAGAACAAACATGGATAGGCAACATTACCTGTCTGCGCTTCTCCTCCGGAGGGCATCGATAGAAATCAGCAACGATGAACTCGTAGGGCGCCGGCCACACGTCGACGGTCTGCACGGCGACGCTGCAGCGGCCCGAGAGGCGCGGGCCGCACGAGGCGGCGCGGCGCGGCGGGGCGGCGGCGGCGGCGCGGCGCGGCGGCGGCGAGCGCGCGCGCGGGTCCCGCGCCGGCGGCGCCGGCGTGGCCAGCTCGCGCCACTCCGCCGCCGGCGCCGCGCGCCCGCCCGTCAGCTCCAGCACCTCGCGGTCCTCCGCGCCCAGCGGCTCCGGCGCCGCCGCGCTCGCCGGCCGGGGCTCCGGCCGCGCCAGCGCCGCGCCCGCGGGCGGCGCGCCCCCGAACGGCACCGGCGACTCCGCCGCGCGCCGGTCCAGCGCCACGCGCGCCAGCTTCGCGGCGTACGCGTCGCCGCCGGCGGGCGACGTCTCCTTGCGGCGGCCGATGGCGCGCGCCGCGCCCGAGTCGGCCGGGAACCGGAACTGCGCGCGGGTCTCCCGCGCGGGCGTGTTCTCGGGCGTGGCCTCGACGGCGGCCTCCGGCGGCTCGGCCGCGTCGGCGTCGGCCGGCAGCGGCGTGTGCGGCGCGGAGTCGGCCCCGCAGCGCTCGCCGAGCGGGAACCAGGGCTCGGCGCCGGGGCGCAGCGCGGAGGCGGCGCGGGCGGCGTGCGCGCCGGAGCCGGGCGGCGCGGGCGAGGCGGGCGCGGGCGCGGGAGCGGGCGCGGGCGAGGCGGCCGGCGCGGGCGGCGGGCCCGCGGCCGCGTGCAGCGACAGGCGGCGGCACTCGGCCAGCACGTCGTGCGGCTCCAGGCGCGCCCAGCGCGCGGCGTCGGCCTCGCGCTGCCGCGAGCCGGTCACGAGGCTCGGGTGCAGGCGCACGGAGGCCAGCAGCGGCGCCACGTCGCGCTCCCAGGCCTCGCGCTGCGCGGGCGGCGCGGCGGACAGGTCGGCGCGCAGCGCGTCCAGCAGCGTGCACGGGTGCGTGGCGTACAGCGCGTGGAACAGCGCCAGCTGCGCGAGCTGCAGGTGCTGGCGCGCGGGCGGCGGCGGCGGCGGGTCCAGCGCGGCGGGCCGCAGCAGCGCGTCGGCCAGGTCGGCGGCGAGCGGCGCGGCCAGCGCGGGCGCGGCGGGCAGCAGCGCGGCCAGCGCCAGCAGCGCGTGCAGCAGCGGCAGCGGCTCGCGCTCGAGGCGCGCGGCGCGCACCAGGTCGCGCGCGAGCGGCTGCGCGGGCAGGCGCGACAGCCAGGGCGGGCGGCGCGCCAGCAGCGGCGCCAGCGCGGCCAGCGCGTGGTGGCGCGCCGGGCGCTCGGCGCGCAGCTGGTCCTGCAGCGCGTCCAGCAGGTGGCGCGCGTGCGGGTCGGGCGCGCGCGCCAGCAGCTCCAGCACGCGCGCGGAGCCGGTGCGCGCGTGGTACTGCAGCAGCGCGCGCGTGAGCCAGGGCTCGCGCACGCTCTGGAACACGGCGGCGAGCGCGTCCGCGGCCTCGCGCGCGCCCCGCGCCCCCCCCTCCAGCAGCGCGAACACGTCGCCCGTTTCGCACGCGGCTAGCATCTCCGACCACCTGCACGCGACCATAAAATATGCAAATTATGTTTGCTGGTGTCTTTAGTGACATACATGCATTCGTTTTTTTCTTTATTATCCCTTTGATTTTATTTTTATTTTAAACTAAATAAAATAAAAAATTGTTGTAAATTGATGTTTTTTCTCTTGGAACTCGAAACTCCTAAATAAGTGTGTTGAGGAAGCTTCTTCTAGCACAGATGCTGTTTTACCAAAAAAAAAGAAAAACTAAGTTATTTTACTTGCTCCATACATGATTAAGACTATGAATAATGATACGACTGCCTTATTGTACCGTCTGTTGTCGTTTTATTTTGCAATTGGATCATCATTACATAATGTACCAAATCTGTATTTTGTTTCTGTGACCAGTTTGCTTGTCTGCCACTTATCACATAAAAAAAAGAATAGACATTCTTTATAGCACATAAACGAAAAATATCTTATCTATGATTATAATGGGATGCAGAAATCTACCACATTACATTTTCCAACTTTTTATGAAATAATTGGCATATTTCTGGACTCATTTTAAATTTACCATTTCTGACATTAACATTTAAATTAATAACCATAGCAATGAATCTGTTTTATGAAAATTCGCGTGACTCAGTTTATTCCCTGCCCAGAGTACCTACTAATATATCAATTGCTTTTTTTCTTTAGTTTCTGTTCTGATTTGGAGCAGGGAGATTGTCCTTTCCTAAGCCTATTAAAGGTTTCAAGGAGCAGGGAGATCAAAGTCCTTTCCTAAGCCTATTTATTCTACTTCTCACTACTCTAGCTTCAACAATCTAGCATTCAACAAACTTATAAAAATTAAATATAAAGCCTTAGAACTTTAATATACTTAGAACTTAAAATTACAGTTAAATAATATTAGAAACATGATAAATAGTGAACTTTCAACACTTTGATAGGGAATATTTTAATTAGAGACAAAACTATTTACAGAGGTAAATAAGCACTTTTAGCACAATAAGATTAACTTTTATTAATAGATTTTGTAATAGTACCTATCTAGAAAAAAATCAAATCAGAAAAAGTACTTATGTAAAACATGGGAATGGAATTTAGAGGCACAAGTGATGGAATATTTGTTTTTTCTATTAATAATAAACATACCTACCTCTCTCTAAGCAAGAAAAATAATGTAGGCCTTCATTAGAAGAATTCCCTCTCTAGCATAAATGCTATACATTAGACAAGAGATGTTGAAAAAGATCTTATACGACGCCTGAAATATTGGTTCACCGAGTAGGTATGCAAACAAGCAATAGTTTAGGTAGTGATAAAATAGTGAGTGTGCGAATGATTCTCTCACGGCAAAAGTAATCGTAATGGCAACGTTTCAAGCACCCGGTGTGCGCTTAAAGGCTCCGCAACATATTTATTTATTGGAACACCGATTTCCAATACCACGCAATTACTATTAGGAGTGGTATATACCAATTAGCAGTGCGGAGAGATGATCCCTGTGGCACCGAGGCTGGAGGAATTTTGGTTTCGGGGGTGGTCCGGTGTGTGTATTCTTAGGATCCTTGTGTATCTTGTATCACAATCGGTTACTACACTGATCTGCTGGGGTTTTAGGATCTTTCATCAAGACATTTCAAGAAAAATAAACCGGAATATTCTTGTTTTACGGATTCAATTCACAGCTGACAAAGAAAGAAAATTCACGATTGACAGCAATGACAGCTGACAGGTGATAGTGTTGTAATTTTTCTTCAAAATCGATTACTTAATATTCAATTGACTTTGGTGCTACATTTTTAACATCATTATTAGACGGAAGTGCAAAATGCTAAAAAAAAAAATTCAATAATCTGTGGGTTTATAAGCTCGAAATTAAAAAGCTGGAGAACTGTCAATAAGACAGGAGAATATAACCTAATTTTTAATTTTGAATTTACAAAGATAGTATTTTGAAATGTACGGGAATGAATTTGATGACAAAAGTTAAAACCACTAGATTTATTGTGAAGGAGTGTTTTTCCAGTGTTTTGCATTTATTAAGATAAGACCATGCTCCGGGCTGTTTCCAGCATTTACATAGAGAGTCAGGCACTCGAGTTATTTGCCACAGCAAGAAGAGATGTTTTTAAATTATTTCGTAAGTCCATTTCGAAAAAATATAATACAATATATTCGAATAATCTACATAAAACATTATGCATAGGTACTTCTCATGAATTTCCTTTTTAAGTGCAATTGATGGACATTACTTTTTTAGACTTGGGATCTGAATGGTGACACTTATGATTTTTTTTCCAGGAACTACCTCAACTACTCCACTGGCTTACCAGGTATTATATTGTATTTAAGCACAAGAGAATTCTCTATTAGAAACTAGTTAACTTATAGTAGGTTAACTGAATTATTGCATCATTATTTATCAATTGATGTAGCTATGTATTCAATCCATATAATTTATATGTATAGGTATGTATGAAGATCTCATTTGATAAATGAAAATGTTGCAATGGTATATTTTAATGTATCTCATCAAATATGCCATTTAAACAAGCCGAGTTCCCTTTGTCAGAATGTATAGTACCTATGTATTATTACCAAATATTCACTAGTTTAAATGCTATGACATCAATACTTTCAACATTTATTTTTGTTAAACATAAGCATATAACAGGGAAGCAATTTATAAGGAATCATATATTTTATTAATGGTTTTTGTAAATTTCAAGCGGCCAAGGAAAATAAAACCCTACAGAACGGTAAAATGAAAATGTGTTCTACTAAGCATTATAATTATATATAATCATCTTTAAATTTTTTCTGTAGTGCATGAATGTAGATAGTTTGTAATTGATTTTAATGATTGAATGAACCCCATGTCAAGTTCTGAGAAGAATGTGTTTTATTTAGCACAAAGAAGAAAAACAAAAACTTTTGGTATGATAACTTTAAAATTCTAATTTACGTAAAGAATAACAACAGTTCTATAATCTAATTTGGAGGCTTTATTCACCAGACGGTCCTGACATCCAGTAGCAGTCAAGCTGATGGCACACACAGAGCGGCGCCCGCGCCGCCCCCGCCGCCGCCGCCCCCGCGCCCCCCGCACAAGCCGCGCCAGGCCTGGACGGCGGCGGCCGCCGCGCTGGCGCTCACAGCTTCCATCGGCGGGGTTAGTTTCACAATCTAATCTTTATTTATTTAAAACTTTATTGCACTAATTGTTATACAATAAGTAAATTTAATGCCAAGAGATCTTTCAATCAGTTTAGTTGTAATATTATTCACTTTTTTTTAATTGGATGAGATCCATACACATCTTTAAATTTTTTTCTAATTCCCTTCCACAGGTTTACTTTTATCGTAAAATGAATGATGAGGAAAAACAGTCACCTGCACAAACTAAAGGTATGATACATAATTTATTTTTGAGATGCCTACTACCATAAGTACATGTGCAAATACACTCTAGCTCTCTCTCCTTTTACATCACATTCTTATTTGTTTATTATGTTTCCCAATAGTATTAGTAAATATCGAAAGTCACATTCAGAAAGCCAAAATTGTTAAATGGTGTTTTCATTCAATTTTCCTTTCAGCATTGCAGCTTGTTATAGTAATAAATATATAGGATGATTGTATGTGAAGTCGTCTCCATTTAATTTAATCGCATCGTTTTAATCGTCAGAGCCTGAAGCGAGCCGCGCGGAGAAGCCCCCCGAGGCGTACCCGGCGCTGGGGGCGCAGCTCCCGGCGCACGTGCAGTACCTGCTGGTGGGCGGCGGCACGGCGTCGTTCGCGGCCATGCGCGCCATCCGCAGCGCGCGGCCCGACGCGCAGGTGCTGATCGTGGGCGCGGAGCCCGCGCTGCCGTACATGCGCCCGCCGCTCAGCAAGGAGCTCTGGCGCGAGCCCGACCTGGCGCGCGCCGCCGCCGACCTCGACACGCTCACCTTCCGCCAGTGGAACGGCCGCCGCCGCAGCGTCGTGTACGAGCCGCCCGCCTTCTACGCGCCCGTCGAGCGCCTCGCGGCCGGCGAGCCCGGGGCCGCGGCGGCGCGCGGCTGGCGCGTGGAGCGGCTCGACGTGGCGCGGCGCGAGGCCTGGCTGCGCGCCGCGCACGGCGAGGAGGCCACGGTGCGCTACGAGCAGTGCCTGGTGGCCACGGGGCTGCGGCCGCGGCGGCTGGAGGCGCTGCGCGCGGCGCGGGGCTCCGGGCGCGTGCTGGCGCTGCGCGCGGCCGCCGACGCCGCGGCGCTGGCGCGGCTGCTGGAGCGCGAGGACGTGCGGCGCGTGTGCGTGGTGGGCGGCGGGTTCCTGGCGTCGGAGCTGAGCGCGGCGCTGGCGGAGCGGCTGCGGGACACGGGCGCGGAGGTGACGCAGGTGTTCCGCGAGGCGGCGCCGCTGGCGGGCGTGCTGCCCGCGTACCTGGCGGCGGAGGCGGCGCGGCGGCTGCGGCGCGCGGGCGTGTCGCTGCGGCCGGGCGCGGAGGTGTCGGACGGCGCGTGGAGGGACGGCGCGGTGCGGCTGGCGCTGGCGGACGGGGCGGCGCTGGAGGCGGAGCTGGTGGTGGAGTGCGTGGGCAGCGAGGTGGAGGCGGCGCTGGCGGAGGCGTCGGGGCTGGAGACGCACGGCGCGCTGGGCGGGCTGCTGGTGAACGCGGAGCTGCAGGCGCGCAGCGGCGTGTACGCGGCGGGCGACGCGGCCTGCTTCTACGACGTGGCGCTGGGGCGGCGCCGCGTGGAGCACCACGACCACGCCGTGGTGTCGGGCCGCCTCGCCGGCGAGAACATGGCCGGCGTCGCGCCGCCGAAGCCCTACACGCACCAGAGCATGTTCTGGAGCGACCTCGGCCCCGACCTGGGATACGAGGTGAGTTTCGGCGTCTGCTTTGGCTTATTTGTTTGTTTATTATTTATTTCAAAATTTATTACACAAACCTCGTATAATAGGCGAATCTAATGCCGAGAGGCATTCTCTACCAGCCGACCTTTATAGGTCATGCGTAAGGACATAGGTGCTGCGAAAGGGGAACTATAGTTATTAATGCAATAGTTAAGCTAGCCTTCAAACATAATTTATCTCTTATTTATTATTTACTAGTGGATCGCCCTCACTTCGTTTCGGGGCATAAGTTCCACCCCCGACTAATAGATGGCGCCGATTGTATCACGCTAGTGTTTTGATTTTTCGGTCTGTTTATTATAAGCCTAGTCAATGTCTATAGAATGTATCTCTTTATAAATGGTATTGATTGATATAGATATAATTTTAGCAGAGACTATTTTCTTGTCTCGTACTTTTTAGAAGTCGCATTATAGTTTACACAAAGTGTTCCCTGTGTATTCCAGGCGATAGGTATAATAGACTCGCGGCTGCCGACGGTGGGCGTGTTCTCTGCGGACGCGGTGGCGGAGGAGGCGGCGGCGACGGTGGCGGCGACGGCGGAGGCGGGGCGGGCGGGGCGAGGCGGTGGCGCCGGCGGGGGCGGAGGCGGCTCGCGGCGGGGACGCGGCGGCGGCGCGGCGCTACGAGCGCGGCGTGGTGTTCTACCTGCGCGAGAAGCGGATAGTGGGCGTGCTGCTCTGGAACCTCTTCAACCGCATGCACGTTGCCCGACAGGTCAGAAAATTATAATTATTACTTTCCGCACCTAAAGTGTCATTTTGGTCAATAAAAACTCGCCACAAAATCACTTTATACTGCTAAATAAGATATTTCTAAACAGTCTGCAAGATACGTATGGCGGTGGCGGGAAATTCAACTAAAGTACTATATTTTTCAATCGCACCGGTTTAAATACAAGCCTCGAGGGTTCGATTCCCGCACCAACACAAATGACTGTTAGTTGATCGAACAGACCATGGTTATAAGGGTATTTATGATACGTTCGTTATTTATAATAATATATAATTTATAATAATATTATAAATAACGCATATATATGCTGCGACAGCATAAGCTGAGTCACTACCCTTTGCTCAAACCATTTGTTGATTTGTACTTATTTATTGTAAACTTAGTGTATTTTGAGCAATAAATGGATTTTTATTTTTATTTATTTATTTTAGTAATATTTAGTGTGAATCTTGATTTATTGTACCAAATGAAAAAAAAACTGTTTTTTAGTACTAAGGCAATCTTAGTTTAGGAGCAGGATATGTGTTTGAGGTCTCAAGTTAATAGTATATGAAATATTTTTTTAAGTAATGTTCGTTGCATGTGCGGTCGGCAGGTGCTGGCGCAGGGCGAGTTCGAGGATCTGTTCGAGGTGGCCAAGCTGTTCTCGCTGCACGAGGAGGAGTAGCCGCCGTGTACATAGCATAACTAATAAACACTTACAACCAACCTTGCCTGCGGTTTTACTTACCTTTTGTATGCACTAGCGAGGATATCATACATTCACCCGTAGTGAAATTCCTTTTTAATTTTTCTTGAGATTGCTCTGAGAATTGGTACTTGTTTTTGATGGGATCCAATATTTCTGAATTCGAATTATGTAATGAAATGAAATGAATTGATTACTTAAGCACTAGTACTTTTTTTATTTGTAGGCTTCTGAACTGAGCATGTTTGTATGAAAATTTGGTCTTGATTCAAAATGTAGTTATGCTTGCGTGTGGTACATAAGAAAATGCCTCAGCTAATCAGTCCTAGGTGGATTTCGTTTTACACCAAAGTTAGGGTAGTTTTTTTTATGCTGATAGCTTTTAAACTAGTATATATCTACCCTACTTGTCTTTTTTCCTTACTACGAATAGAGTGCAGTTTCTGTGTGATACAGTATTGGACACGTCTTTAACAAAACGTGCTTAGCGTCGTCCCGTTACTTTGAGACTTTGAATGTTAAGTATTTTCGCTGTGTATACCTACCATTTTACTACAGTGTGTACGAGTATATTAGGAGTGCAAACACCTGCAGGAGGAAGAGTGCCACGAGCCGGCGCGCGGGCGACCAACACAGGAATTTTAGGGTAGGTAATAAGTAGGACCTACTTAATGTTCCTTGTATTCCTCGCTAGTGTTTGCCTATTAGCAAAACATTCGAACGTCTGTAGGCCGTATTTTGTGTCGCAAGTTCGATCCCTAACGCTGAAAAACAATCGTGTGATAAATATTTGTGTTATGTCTGTTCAATGTGTAATATTCAAGTAGGTACATATTATTAAATAGTACCTACCTAAATCTTATTTTGTCTGAATATCTGTATAATACAACGTATTAATTTATTGAGGATTGAAACATAATGATACTCTATGGATTGAAAGACCAATAACCGCATTCCCCAATAATAACCGGCGGATATTCGTCATTTGTTCTTAGATTACGGCAGTTACGGCACGGACTTCATTCTATCAATGAGATAGGAATGCATTCTATTGAATCTATTATTGACGGTTGGGATGCAACTACCCATCAATTACCACACCACAAAAGAATGCGTCAATAAAGTCATGAAATTAATTGATGGCGCCACTGCCGCTTAGGTCATTGAGTAATTTTAGCTAGCTTTAATTAGTCATAATACTATGGAACTTCGAAATTACGAGTAATACCTAGTTCCTCATTAATATATATATTTACACGGCTTTATTGACAGAGATACCTACATTAGATAGTAATGAAATTAATTGATGGCGCCACTGGTTAAAAATACCTACTATGGAACTGCGTATTAGTTCCTTCCCTTATGCATAAACACTTCATTGACAGAGTATCCGCACGAAGAAACCATAATTTATTCTCACAAATCTCATAAGGACTCAATATTAGAAACCATTTGAATTTCCCGCCAATAGTATCCTGCAGACAGTTCTTATTTGCTTTTAGCAGTAAACTATATAAACAGCGATCATTATTTCTATCTCTGTAATCTAAGAACATGTGTAGGTCTGTATTTAAAAAAAAAACAATAATCAAAATATTATAGCTGGAGGCACGAAAGTATAGCGATGACCGTTATTTTGCGCACTTGTAAAAAAGAAGACTTTCTATTGAAATTGGTTTCTATGCACTCACGGTCATAACGACACTTTCTTGCCTCGGACTATACGATGATAGGCACTAAAAACATGCATTATTTGCATGTACGTATTAATACTGGCGGGAAATTGAGATTTGAATATTTTCACAGAATGTTGGCACTATAAGACTTAGTACAATTAAGTCAAGAGAGAAGAAACAGTGCCAGCGCTACGCGCTGGCACTGTTTCTTCTCTTTTAACATTTTCCTCGATTGAGGTGAAACCTAACCAAGGAACTTGTCTTATTTTCGCAAAATAACGTCGATTCCGGTCAAACCTAACCCAAACAAACCTAACCTAATGGGTTAGGTTAGGTTTTGTGACATCTCAAAATTGGGGTAATTTCCCCACTTTTGGGTAATTTCCCAACTTTTGGGGAAATTTTCCCCAAAATGTAAGATGTCTTATTTCGCAAAATAACGTCGATTCCGGTCAAACCTAACCCAAACAAACCTAACCTAATGGGTTAGGTTAGGTTTTGTGACATCTCAAAATTGGGGTAATTTCCCCACTTTTGGGGTAATTTCCCAACTTTTGGGGAATTTTCCCCAAAATGTAAGATGTCTTATTTTCGCAAAATAACGTCGATTCCGGTCAAACCTAACCCAAACAAACCTAACCTAATGGGTTAGGTTAGGTTTTGTGACATCTCAAAATTGGGGTAATTTCCCCACTTTTGGGGTAATTTCCCAACTGTTGGGGAAATTTTCCCCCAAAATGTAAGATGTCTTATTTCCGCAAAATAACGGTCGATTCCGGTCAAACCTAACCCAAACAAAACCTAACCTAATGGGTTAGGTTAGGTTTTGTGGACATCTCAAAATTGGGGTAATTTCCCCCTTTTTGGTATAATTTTCCCCACTTTTGGGGAATTTTCCCCAAAATGTAAGATGTCTTATTTTCGCAAAATAACGTCGATTCCGGTCAACCTAACCCAAACAAACCTAACCGTAATGGGTTAGGTTAGGTTTTGTGACATCTCAAATTGGGGTAATTTTCCCCACTTGTTGGTTTACTTTCCCCACTTTTGGGGAAATTTTCCCCAAAATGTAAGTGTCCTTATTTACGAAAATACGTCGATTCCGTAAACTAACCCAAAAAAACCTCCTAATGGGTTAGGTTAGGTTGGTTAGGTTGGTTAGGTTGGTTAGGTTAGGTGTAGGTTTAGAGTTTTAGGTGAGGTTAGTTAGGTTAGGTTTAGGTTAGGTTTAAGGTTAGGTTTAGGTTAGGTTAGGTTAGGTTAGGTTAGGTTAGGTAGGTTAGGTTAGGTTAGGTTAGGTTAGGTTAGGTTAGGTTAGGTTAGGTTAGGTTAGGTTAGGTTAGGTTAGGTTTTTTTTTTTTTTTTTTAACCAAGTGTTTGTTTCACTGTTTTGTTGTATTCGGCCTGCAATTGGATACTGGCCTACTTTGTAAGATAAGTTTAAAATTATTTCACTATGTTGTTACATGTTCACTTGTAATATTTATACATATATTTTATATAGATATATAACTGTCGGCTAAGTGGGAGTTGTGAGTTGTTAAACTCCTTCACTTTGCCGAATACGGAGATAACAAAGTTGGGATAGGCCTCCGCGGTGGTCTCTTTCTTAAGTGCCTCCAGGATGTTGTGCGGAGGCACTCTGAGGTAGTTACTTTTTGCCTCATATTCGGCCCTATCCCTGCCGAATTTGGGGCACTGGGTAAGGAGGTGCTCAATCGTTTGGGCGGTGGAATTATCACATGGACAGCAATCTGTTTCACTGATTTTGAAACGATGTAGATATGACCTACAATAGGCGTGCCCCGTCATAAACTGCGTCCAATAGAACGAGACTGGGACTGCTTCGGCAACTCTTAGTGCGTCTTCCAGCTCCGGACACATCGATCTGGTGTGGCTGGCGGTTGTGGCACTGGCGTACTGCTGCCTCCACGCCTTTAGAGTTTCTGCCTTGAATTCTCTCTTTGCGTGGCTGATTGGGAAGAGGGCGTAGTGGTAGCCGGTTCGAAGCGTGGCGGCTTCCTTCGCGGCTACGTCCGCTGCCTCATTCCCAGCTATTCCCACATGAGCCCTTACCCACAGAAATTCAATCACCCCCCCCGCTCGACGCACCTCGTGCAGTGAGCGGTGTGCGGAGGCGATCTGGGGGTTAGTGCTGCTGCGATCCTTCAGCGCCATCAGTGAAGATAGGCTGTCGGACAGCAGCGTGGCTCTGGGAATACGCTTAGAGAGAATCCAATTCAGGGACTCATTTATGGCGGTCATCTCCGCTTGGAAGACGGAGCAAGTCGGGTGAAGCTTGTATTTCCTCGTGGCCGAGTGGTTGCCTCCAGGGTCGTAAGCAACGAATGCAGCCCCGACCCTGTCGTCCTCCAACTTACTACCATCAGTGTATATGTGGTAATGTTCCTTTGAAGTCAGTTTATCCACATCAATGGGATTCTCCGCCGACTCAAATTCGATTGTTACCCGTTCGCCGGGAGGAAGGAGCCTACTCGGAGGGACAGGTCTCTCCAGCACAATGTCCTTGGGTAAGGAGGGCATTGTGCCGGAGAGCCTGACCTGTTCCAGGCTACACGCCTCGAGCACTTTAAGGTGCAGAGGGGCGAATCGGGCGAGAGCTTGCGCTGCGACCGTTGAGGTGGTACGGAATGCTCGTATCGCTCTAATTGCGAACAATCGCTGTAGGCCGTCGAGCTTCCGCACCACATATTTCTTCCGGGCAGCGTGACCCCAAATTGCCGCGCCATAAGTGATTATGGGGACGATCACGTGGTTGTAAATCGTCCTGACGTTTTCCGGGTGGACTCCCCATGTCGGCCTGGTGAAGATGCATAACCGCTGGAAAATTTTGAGGGCTTTAGCTGTGATGTACGCTGCGTGTTTGCCAAAGGTGAGTCTCTCATCGATAATAATACCGAGATATTTTATGTCGGAGACAAACTCAAGCTGAGCTCCATCCATTTCGATCTTGGCTTGCTTTGCACGTTTAGTGAAGGCGATCATTTGGGTCTTGGACGGGCCGAACTTTAACTTGACACTTTGTCCCCATTTGTTTATTGTATCTAATGCCTCATTTGTTTTCTTTTGCAGGTCCAGGACATCAGGCGCAGACACCACCAGGAGGACATCATCGGCGAACGCTTGGAGGTGGCACCCCGCTGGGAGTTCGTGCCACAGGAGCTCGTCGAGGATGATGTTCCACATAGTGGGTCCACACACCGACCCCTGAACGCATCCCTTCTCCATGCGTCTGCTCACGTTGACGCCGCCGAAGGTGAGTTCCACCGTACGGTCTTTGAAGTAGTCCTGTATGAGACTATAGAGGTTTCTAGGGCAACCCATCTCTCTAAGTCTCCTGAACAGAGCCGGCCACCAGGCATTGTCGAACGCCGCTTTAATGTCAAGACTGACCGCAATAACTAGCTGGCCCCTGGCTTTCGCCTGCTTGACTTCAGTGAGAGCGGCGTTGATGGCCTGAGTCGTGGTCTTCTGTTCGCGGAAGCCGTACTGTCTGCTGGAGTATTTGTCATGGACATTCGCGAAGTAGGTGAGTCTCTTCATAAATAACTTTTCCAGTAGCTTACCGAAGACAGATATGAGCCCAATGGGTCGGTAAGAACTTAGCTCTGTCATATCTGTCTTGCTAGGTTTGGGAAGAATCTTCACATGCGCGATCTTCCATGCCGCTGGAAAGTATTCAAGTTCTACGCACCTGTTCAAGAGATCTGTGATTAGATCCGGAAAGGCCTTACAGAACATCTGCACGATATCGGCGGTGAGGTGGTCTTTGCCGGGAGCCTTGTCAGGGCTCATAGTGTTTGCCGCTTCCAACACTTCCTCCTTCGTAAAGGGTGCTTCATTAGGGCCACTAGATGGTTCCTGTGCAGTTGCACGGGTGTCCCTATGTTGCTGAGTTGTGTCGCCTTCATCCGAAGGAAAGAAATGATTCAGCAGCGCCGTTGCCGTATCCAAAGCGTCCGTCGTGTAGGTGTTGCCGATCTTTAAAGTCGCTGGAGGCTTGCGCGGTGGACCTTCTTTGAGGAGCCGATTTGTTACCGACCACACATCCTCTTTACCCTGACGCTGACAGAAATCTCTAAAGCTGCTGGTTGAGGTTTCCTTCAGCGCCTGGGTGTACCTCTCTTTGGCGTCCCGCTGTTGCTCGAGAAGTCCGTCGATTGGGCGATTCCTGCGCGCATTTTCCCTTAGGGCTCTATGGATGCGTATCACCTCTTTCTTCAGACTCTCGAGTTCATCGGACCACCAAGGCGCCTTGTACTTGCGGTTTTTCCCCCTTACGGGCATCGATGCTCTGCATGCTTTATGTATTGTGTCATATATATTGTCTATTATTGTATCTATTTGTTCCCTGTTTGCTGATTGTATATCTGTTTCTAGTAAGTCTGTATTTAGTATTTGTGTTGTTAATTCGATGTTAAAATCTGTCCAGTTGGCTCTCTTATTTTTATATAGATATGTTGTGTCTTCTAGATATTCTGTGTTATTGTTACTATTGTTGTTATTTATCTTTAATGTATATTCCAGAGCATGATGTTCCGCGAGGGGGGCGGCGAGGAGGTTAACCCTCCAACTCTCGATGCAGTCGCTGTGGCGCTCAGTGATCATGGTGAGGTCGATGATCGAAGTTCTGATGCTGCCGTGAGTGACCGTCTCGAAAGTCGGTGAGTTACCCTCGTTGCATATATGCATGCGATGCGAAAAGGCCAATTCGGCGACTGTGTTACCTCTTGCGTTAGAGGTTCTGCTGCCCCACAGGGGGTGCCAGCCGTTGAGATCTCCGCCAAGGACGCAGCACTGTCCCCCGACATCCTGGAGAAGAAAATCGATCCTGTCGAGGGTGCCTGCAGCATCGCTGTCCGGTTCCACATACGCCGAAGCTATGGTAACACTCTGCATGCCGATCTTGAGCCTAATAGTCGTAAGGTTGGTGGTGGTGTGCTTAGTGATACCTAGCGGAGGGTCTATGTCGGTCTTGACCAGGATACAGGCCTTGACCCGTTCTCCAGTTGTGCACTGGTACACGTGAACACCAGGTAAGTTTTTAACCATATTATTAGGTCCTATATACGGTTCACTTATTAAAGCGATATGATATTTGTTACTCATAAAGTATTGCACGAATTCGTGCTGCCACCTCTGGCATTTGCTTAAGTTGCACTGTAATATTCTTATTTGGGACTTAATACCCATCAAAATCGATACGTGAGCTGATTCGCTGTCTCATATGTTTGAGGCGCGGGCATGTATTGGAGGTGGCAGTGTGACTGATCGTGTTATTGAGATTAAACTTCTTATTATGCTGTATGCAATTGTGACACTTCATTGACTGTATTTGTTTGCTTACAGGACACTTATCAACGGTATGTCTGGTCAAGGAGCAGTACGAGCAGATGGAGTCCGCACTCTTGCAGTTAGCCTTCGTGTGCCCAAACTGCAGGCACTTGAAGCACTGCAAGAATGGGGAAAAGTCACCTACATGCACCTTGTTGTGGTCAACGTTCACGCGCTCCAGGGACGTCGCTGCTCTCCAAACGGCCGGGGTTGACACATACACTGCGTTGTAGAGCTCGCTCTTCTTGTTGCTGCGTACGAAGCGCAACTTCAGATCACCCTCATTGACGCATGCCTCCTTGATAGTGGTGTTCTGTGACAGAATGTATTCTGTCAACTCCTTGTCGGGAATGTCTTTCGATATTCCCTTAAGGATGAACATCGGAGACAGCTTCTTTGAGGGTTCCGCGACGATCTCGGACGATTTCTCGATCCACTTAAGGGTCTTGTCTCGTTGGCTGGCACTGTCGAATTCGACCCTCAGCTTGTTGTTTGAAACGGGCAAGACCCGAGACGGTGCGAAACCAATGTGTTTGAAGTTGGTACTCCGTTTGAACGCGCGAATAACCTCCTGCTTATCGCCAGTCCCACTCGCTTCCTTCATAGAGACTACAATAGCGGGTCTCGAGGGCTGACGATTAGGCACCTTCTGCGTGGGAGCTGCGGCCGCCTGCTTGGGTATGCGAACAATATCCGCGAAGCTCGTTTTCCCTGCAGAAAAGCTGCTTGCAGTAGAGGCAAGTTCTTCTTTAAATTTGCTGAGCTCCTTCTGAACACACTCGATGATGTCGGCCTTAAGTGAGGACACCAGTTCTTTGGGCTCATTGTCAGTTGTTGGGGGAGGAGATGTCGAGGGGGGGGAGCAACCAGAGATGTTGTTCTGGTCGTTCTTGATGATGGCACTAATTGCGTTGGTAGACTTTCCAAGAACTCCTACCGCCCTCTGGATGATCGCCTTGTTCTCCTTTGTCAGGCTCTTGCTGATGACTAGCGCCTCATCGATGGTATGGATGATGGAGAACACTACGCACTTGTATGAGTCGAAATCCTTGACCTGACTCGCGTCCGCCTCAAGAGTCGCAACCGGTTGCTTCTTAGCCGGACTTGTCGGCGTCTTCTTTTTCTTCGACCTAGTGGAGGTCGTGGAGATGGTAGACGTGAAGGACAGATCCAGCGTAGGCTCGGTGTTTTGGGTGGCCATGGTGTATTGATGCTATCAGACGACGAACCCGATCCTACAATAACTAAACTGTGATAAAACTGTGATATTTTTCCTAAGTAACAAAAATCTGTGATATATGAGCTATTTATTTATTTATATGTGAAATATACTATTAAATTATACTATAAAACTGTAATTTAGGATGTAGGTATATATAAATTATCATAAGGTACACGAATCAACCCGAAAAGATCGAAATATCGAACAAAGAAATTCACCCGAATCTCGACCAAAACGGAATAACTTCAAACCCCTATAAAAATCTATATATATAGAAAATCCAAAATTTTATTACATACAAAATGGTTTTAGGCTACTACTAATATGATGCAAAAGGAATGATCGAGATATCTTCAGAAACTAAAAAGTCGATTTTTACGTAACTCTCGATCTCCGGCCGAAAAATGCACCTAAGCTCAATAAATTTTGTATGGGGAATTTAACACTGAATTTTCAAAGTGTGGCACTTTCTACACTATAATAGCTATGGATAAGGAAAAAGTACCAGTGGATAGCTGGTCTAATGTACTACAAGAAAGGTTATATGAAGTTTTCTGTATATATAATATATTAAATAATATAAGGTTTTTCCTGGAAGCTGTTTTTCGGTGAAAATTTTTCTAAGTCCGTGAATTGGGTTATTGTATGAAATTAAAAATAGAAAGCAAAAATCTACGTTGTTGGTGTCTATAGACGAAAGTTGCGGATAGTTAAGGGTTAAATTACTGAGAAGAGAGAATGGAAGAATTTGATATACTTTAGAAGTTATGAATTTTTAACTGTTAGAAAATTTAAATTAAAATTTACACAAAAATTTAAGTGTTTTCAAAGTCAAATTTGGGGGGGTTAAGAGGTACTAATTATGGGTGGGGTATAAAAATGGGGTAGTATTATGTCTATTGTAACTATATTAGAAGAAATCTTGAGTCTGTAATAAAATAAGCTGAAGTTATTAGCGATCTAAGAATTACGAATTTACACAAAATTTACACTAAGTCCAAAAACTAAGAAATTCAATAACTTTTAAAGTATTCGATGGATATCCTTCGAGTTTGCGATATGTGATAGGGTAAAATTCAAGCTTTAAAACGAGGTACGTGGGGTCCCTGTAGGGTACTTCCAAGTGAATGGAAATCGGTTGGTTAGGTTAGGTTAGGTTAGGTTTTTTTTTTTTTTTTTTTTTTTTTTTTTTTTTTTTTTTTTTTTTTTTTCCAAAGTTATCCCAGATATTAATTCCGGGGTCTTGTTTGCCAAAGTATTATAAATTTATCTATACATTTTGAGACTTTTGAGGAAGGAATTTGGAATTTTGAAGAAATGGGGGGAAGGATATGGAATGAGGTTTAGGATTAAAGTGGGGGGGGAGAAGATGGGAAAGTGTGTATAGGGTATTTGGTGTTTATGGGAGTTAGAGTTTTCTTGTGGAGATAATGTTTGGATATCTCTAGATTTGGAGTGATAGGGTAGAAGGGGTTCTGATGGATGATAGGTAGGGTTCTTGTAGTTCGGGGAGTTCTTCGTACTCTGTTCCAGCGTCAGCTTTGGCCATTGCCTTTCTAATTTCAGGGCACCTTTCCCGGTCGGTTGCTGAGTGATAGCAATCTGATCCAGCAGCGTCCTCGCAGTTCACGCAGAAGATGTGCGTTGGTGCGTCTGGTGGTGCATCCTTATGGGTGCAGTCTTTATATTGATGGGCATTACTGCCACAATAACTGCAAGGGCGCCGGTTTGGGTTATTGCATTTTTGCCGCGTGTGTCCATATCCGAGGCATGCATAGCATTGGACAAAGCGCGTTTGATCCGAGGCATGGACTTTTCCATGCCCCAGATTCAAACGGTTGCCTTGTCCAATGATATGCTTCCTCGTCCCCGGACTCACCTCGACCACAGCATTATACAACCCGGCCTTTCTGTTGGCTGTAAGGTAGCACAGGCGTATCCCACTGATGGGGTTTTGACCCTCCAGGCACCCCACAAGATCCTTTTCAGGAATCTCGTTGGGGATACCCTTAAGTATCACTAGGGGAAGTTTCCGCCTTGCAGGGGTTGCCACCATTTCTGGGTGTTTGTTGATGGACTTAATAGTCTTTTGGGCCATTTCGTGCGACGCAAACTCCACCTTAAACCGATTTCTGTTGGAGCGGTACAATTCGTTCTGGTGCGAAGCCGGATCTATCAAATGACACGACTCGCTTCCATTTTTGGATGGCTACTTTGGGGTCGGTTATTGGTTCCTTAGGGGTCACGGTAACAAAAAGGGTGGGCCGAGCTTGATTAGGGGGAATCGGAGGTTGTATAGGCGTCCTGATCTGCACCTGGTTTCCCTCACGGTCGAAGAGGGGGCCATGGTGATCCGATGGATAACGACGGCGCGACTGTCGAGTGGAGCCTCTGAGTCCAGTCTCCAAAGTCTCTGACGCAAAATCCTCCCGAGGCGCCCGCAACTCGTCGAGGACCGTTTCGCGGAGGTCTTGGACTTCAACACGAAGTGGCAGCAATTCTGACTGAATTGCCGCCTTCACGGTCTCCTCTATGTGCGCAGGCGTCCGAGGCTGATCCTCGAAGAAGTTCTTCATGACAGACAGGATAGGGAGCATTTCTGCTCGGACTGTCTCAAGGACCAAATCCCTGACTGCCTCCAGAACCGGAGGCGCTGATGTCAGCGCTGCGATTGAGGGGGAGGTCGTACCGGCGCACTCAGCCTCATCCGCCTCCCCAGCTAACATCTTTGCCTCTTTCTCCGCCTCAATTATCATTTTGCGCATACTTGTGAGGGCTTTCATAATTTCGAGCTTCGACTCACGGGTAAGGGACTTGCCACAATGTAGAGCCTCGTCCACCACCTGTACTTCGGCGAGGAGGGCTATTCGAGCACGATGATGTAAGTCGAGAGTCCTTTGTATGGGTTTATGGTGTAATTTTGATGGGGATGCTAAAGGTAGTTCTCCTCTCTTGTCATAAATGGGTTCTTTTGTTAGAGTGGGGGGGGTAGATTTAGGGGGTGCAATTTTTGTTTGGGGGTTAGCAGTTGAGGTTGAGGGTTGAGAAGAAGAGGAGGGGGTGGTTTGTTTAGGTTTAGGGGGAATTGGATCTTTCTTGGTGGTGGCTTGTGAAGCGGCTTTTGGTAAGCCGCTTCCCGACCCTCCACCAGATCGACGTTTGCTCATTTTGGGGGGGGGGGGGGTTTATTTAAGACACAACGCAGGAAACAAACAACCCTCACTTGGCACCGGGCGGAAGGAAAAGAACGACGTGGAGCACAAAGTTCCGTCCCGTGTCAAGCGAAGACTTGTGCGAAATTTGAGGATGAAGTCCTAAAACTGTCCTACAGAAACTTCAGAACGTTTTGGTAAAGAGGGAAAAGTTTTAAGAATATTTGGGTTTTCGAATTTTGGGGTTGGGGAAGGAAATTTTTGGGGTGAGTCAGTTTTACAAAAAACTGGAAATTTTTATAGGTTAGTTTGGGAAAATTTTGTTTATTTTTGTTTATTTATTATTTAGTTGATTTAGGGGTAGTTTTTGAATTTTTCTGGGAAGGAACACGTTAGGGTAAAATTTTGGGTGAAAAGAGGGGTAGATTTTGGGTTTTTAATTTTTTAGAGGGGGGAGGGGTTGAAATTTGGGGGTGGTTTTTGGGTCAAAAGTGTAGGGTCGAAACAAGTATCCAATGGTATTTTTGTTTTATCGAAAAAGAAAGGGTTGAATTTTTTATGAATTTTGAAAAATTTGTTTTGGAGA